>OX421495.1:1459619-1963550 GCA_949126835.1 Anisus vortex
TGGTTGGTTTTAATACCGACACAATTTTCGGCAAAAATGATTTATGCGTTGTTTTAATTTTTTTCCTAAAACTTTTTTGTGATAAAAATTTTTTTTTTCTCAAATTATGTTTTTGAAGCCAACAATAATATGAGAAACAGGGATTTACAACCATAAAGACAATTTAAGGGGCAGCGCGTTCGGCTGGCGTACCGAAGGTCCTGGGTTCGAATCCTGGTGAATGCTAGAATTTTTTTCCCTGGGTCTGAGGGCTGTCCCTGAGGCCACACAATCACCTAGAATGCCGTGGCCACAGAAACTGATAAACAATGAACATTATTTTATTTTCCGTATAGTATGCCTACATATGAACAATAAAGCCATAACAAGAAATTTACAGCATTTGTAAATAATATATTGAACAATAGTAGTAATACAAATATTAATGATAATAATGAAAATAATAATAAGTTAATTAAAGGTATCCTAAAAGAAAATTCAAAGGGGATAATTAATTTTATAATACAATTTATTGAACGGAAAAAAGATACCTAAATAAACTAGTAATACATCACTTTCATGGGACCTGCTTCCCATTATCACAGTCACAAAGTGATTATTGATTTTTAAACTATGTAATTTTTTTATTTTTTAAAAGCGTTCAGTAGTACTTTATCTGATATACTTCAT
Source organism: Anisus vortex (assembly GCA_949126835.1). Taxonomy (NCBI): domain Eukaryota; kingdom Metazoa; phylum Mollusca; class Gastropoda; family Planorbidae; genus Anisus; species Anisus vortex. The sequence continues at coordinate 1,460,289 of OX421495.1, forward strand.
TTTTAAAATTCTTTTAAAGGTCTAGAGTCTAGTTGTTTTGACATTTTTTCTACATTAGGTCTGTTATATTAATATTTCTTTTTGTAGGCCTACGTATTCCGTTAACTGCTGAAATGTTCACATTCAAGAATATAGTGATATGCATCTCCTATATCTTTTACACATAAGGGACAAGTTCTTAAATTATAATCTGTTCCGGTGTGACGACCTCAAAAGGAAAATTGTTATTGCTTTTATCTTATTTTTAATATATATGAAGCTTTATTCAGGAGGTAATTTGTTTAAAAGTAAAGTAAGTAAAGTAAAGTACCCTTCGAACCAAACTGATCTTAGGGCTGGTGAAGCAGCGTTCACCAGTTTCTGTGGCCACGTCATGCTAGGGGATTTTCGGTCAGCACAATGCCCAGCCGCCTTTACTTTACCCCAGCTAATGTCAGGTACTCATCAGAGCTGGGTAGACTCAGGGACACCCTCAAGTCTTAGGAAAAAATCCCGGCACCACCAGGATTCGAACCCAGGGCCCAGGGATCGCCAGTCAAACGCGCTGCCGCTCGGCTACCATGCCTCATAATTTGTTTAAAAAGGAGGGAATATTTTTTCCAAATCAAATCTACATTTAAATAGCACTATATCACTTTCCTTTATTGCTATTTTGCATGCTTTCATAAATTTCTTGTAGGCCTATACATTGATAAATTATTTTTGAGTTTATTATTGATTTGGATAGTTGCATATCTATTCAGTTTTGCTCTAACCACAAATAACCTTATTCTAGTTGATCTAACTGTGATTTTATTTTTGCGGACCATTTGCATTTTTCAAACAAGTTCTCTTGTAGTAAAACCTCTTAATTAAACGACTCGACAGATTCTATTGGGCTTACCGGCAGCTATTTTAATCCAAAAGTTGAACATTATTTTCTTGATTTCTACATAGTTTGGTGGGTTTTTTTTGTATTCATTTTTAATATGTATATTAAATATGTATATTTTGTCTATTAGAAATTTGATTGCCTCGCCTCTTGATCAGCAAAGACTTTATATCTATCAATGCCCGTCGTGTGAAAAATGTCCACGGAAACCCATTGATGTAAGCGTTTTGTTTTTAAAGAAGTAAATAAAGCTCCTTAACTCAGGGCTAGTTTATTTATCTTTTCTTCACCTGGTGTTATTACGTACTAGGACTATAACACCCCCCCCCCCCCCGCTCACCAAACCACATGTTTTTAGTGCCCACTTTCCACACATCCACTTACTATCATCGCTGGCCACAAGTGGACATAGCTTCCTGATAGTCCTTTGCGGACGCGTGCCACCACTTGAGCCTGGCACGCAAGCTCATTAATACGTGTCGCCCCCCCCCCTCCCCCTCCCCCACACCGCTTCACCATCCTATCAGCCGCCCAGGCCGACGCACGTGCCGAAGACGGGCGGCTCGCCATGGCCAGTGGCGATATCCGGTTTCTGCCGAGGGCGAGCAGATGACCTGTTGTGTAGCCCGTGAAGGTCTCCCTCCCCCTCCCGCTGAGCTGTAGATGTACATCGGTAAGTAAGCTTTTTACCACTGGCCCATCACGTGGTCAAGTGAACAGATTTACAGTAGGAAAAGTGAAGTTGTATCCGACACCCACCAGTCCTATTTAACTCTTCTCCTTGATTAGCCTATTACGTCTGCTAGCCGGACTCGTCAGCGCGTGCTGCTAATTCCGTCCAGCGGAAGACCACGTGACAAACTAGCATGCGGGCCCGTCGGCATGGTCTTGAATTAAAATCAAGTGTTTTCACCATTCAGTTGAATTAACCGTCTTACGGAGTGTTTTTACATTTGAATCCTCGCTCATCTTGAAAAATAATTGATAAAAATAGGCTACATGTAGCTTGAGTAGGGCCGCGCTAGGGTCCGATTGAGGCCCTTCCCCAACCAAAAATTGTGTATTCTCTCCAAGAAAATGCAAACTGGAAAAAAAAAAACAATTTGCATTTTAAACGTTTTTTTTAATCTTTCTATTGTAAACCTGTTTTTTTTTTTTTTATAGAAGTGATACGGACTGAGTTGGAAACATTGTATAATATAGTTTATGTCTGATGATGCCATAGACAAATACTTAATATAAAGAACGAAATTCTATTAACCAAAATTTAAATGTATTTGGAATAAATCAGACGCCTACATTCTATATACTATATTAAAATGTATTTCTTCGCGTGTAGGTCAAAGTGCAAGCAATTAGTTTGATATCTTCAAAACTAGAGAGGGATTGTATTTCTGTTCCTCCCCCACCCTCCTTTCTGCACAAACTGAACCCCTTCCCTCAAATGCCTGTCAAACACACTCAATTATCCCCCCTTCATTTGTGTCGCATTTAGTAGATCCCCTTTAATTCTCTCCCTCTTAGCGGTCTCCGCCCCCGCCCCCCACCAACCCTTTCTCTTCTCGCCTTACTCTGCCATCTGGAATAAAGGAGGAAAAAAAAAGAGGTAATCGAGAAGGGTGGTGGGGGGATATAGGGGGGAGTGGGGGCAATTCAAAAACTGTTCACGGGTTTAGCGATGAGCCATTTATAAAGCTCCTGAAATTGATTTCTTTTGACCGCTTCACCACCCCAGTGTGCTGGACACAAACACAAAACAAACAAATGTTCGGTCACTAACTTCCTGGCCTTCCACTGTAGACACACACACATACATACACACACTCGTACAACAACACACACATACACACACATACACACACATACATACACACACTCGTACAACAACAAACACATACACACACACGCTTACACACATTTAAACAATATATTTATCCTGTTACTAATTTAGGTTACCTATAGACTGCCAGAGATGTCAATAGTCAATAGGCCCAATAGGTCAATGGTTTATTAAGTTGAAAAGTAGGGAGAGGAATTCCGAAATGAACTTATAATTATTAAATGAACAAACTATTTTTTAGATTCATAACTTGGTAACGACCCACGTAATAAAAAAATGTGCGTCTATTCTTGTCTGAACCATATCCTGTTAACCCATGAAAACCTGTGCATTTTATGCTATGTCATATCTGACCATTAGAAGTTAACCAAAGGAAATATTCCCGGGTTTGGGCCTTGTGGTATTTCTATCTTAACATTGGTTGGTTCTTAGTCAGCCTTCAACGGGGCCAGACCACAATTTCACCGTGGCCGAGCAACAGCGCGTACGACCGGCATACCGAAGGTTCTGGGTTTGAATCCTGATGAAAGCCAAGATTTGTTCCAGAGTCTGGAGGGCGTCCCGGGGCCTTACCAGCTCTGGTGTGCACCTGACATTAATTAGGGAAAAGTAAAGGCGGCTCAGCATTGTGCTGGCCATTACAATCTTTTAGTAAGCCGTGGCCACATAAATATATGAACGCTTCTTCACCGGCCCTTTGAATCTAATTGGTCCGGCGTAGGGATGTAAAACGAAAACCGGAATACCGGATTCCGGTTTTTAAAACCAAAAACCGGTTTTGATTTTCAAAACCGGATTTTGGTTTGTTGGTTGGAAGTTGGAAGATAATCATTACTTCATTAGAAGACCCTTTTTTTGGATCTAATGGAAATATTTTAAATAAAAAATGTTGGATTCGCACAAAACAATTCCTGAAATGCCTTGCTACCACTATTCAGTCTTAGATATTGTGTTTCTTGTGTTTCCAAATACCAACTATGGCTTGCGAAAAAAATAACATAAAACCAATTGTTAAGTTACTGTTACAATTAATATGAATCTTTTTACTTGTCGGCTTATCTATTAGATGTGTGCTGCTCTTTGATGTACGCAATGGAGAGACGCAAACTAGCCCTTCCCTGTGACTTTGAACAATTCGGCTAGATACCACGTCTTTACTTTATTATTAACGGCACTATTAAATAAACAGTCTTTTGATTTGTGCTACGCGAAACTTTTTCAATACATCTAAAACTTTATTTACAAGTAACCATATATGCCTCTTCAAATGCTTCTTAGTATTATGGTCAACGAAAATCGGTAATTTGATTATCCCCATGGAAAAATTGAAAGCTATTATCGGTTTTAATCAATTAGCCCAGATTTTTTTTTATTTCTAAAAAATGTTATGTTAAAGTATGCAAAATCATATTGTATTCACACAATTCAACCAACCCCTTTCATGCCCTGCAAACACTCATTTAGTTTGAAGTATTTTTCAAATATACCTACAAAACTAAGCACATTTGGCTTTTCCGGCCTTTGACTTGTGACATTGCGCGGCGGGGGGAGGGGGGGGGGAAGGAGAATCCAAAATCCGGTTTTAATCCGGTTTTATAGAACCGAAAACCGGTTTTGGAAAAAAAAACGGTTTTAACATCTCTAGTCCGGCGGGGATACTTTACATCTATAAAAATTCATCTTCTAGTTTCAGTCATTGCTTGTAAAAACAAAGTCAAACATTTGTTCAATTACTGTAAATTACTGTAACTATGGTAATCATTTTAGTTAGGTAGTATTCTTCTTACCTATGTGTTTGAATGTAAGGATTTTAGAGTTAAGTACAACTATGTTAATAATAGAATCCCTAGCAGCTGACTTGTCCATTGTAGTCAAGAAATTCTTTACATTCATATGGGCATGAACCTTAGCGAGTCGTAACAAAACAGACAGACACACAGACAACCCTACAACACACACACATACAACCAGACCTATAACACACGCACACATGCAAACACATACATACCTAAAACACACACACATACAGACACACACATATATAGAACAGTTATACATACACACCTACAAACAAACACCCGTTCACACCAAGGATGTTTTCACAATAAGGGTGAGAATTGAGGGCAACAAGTTGATTTGATGGAAAGTGGAAAACAACAGAGTTCTAAACCTACTCTGTAGGTGGTAAAGAGTCCACGAAGCTTGTGTTGAAAACGAGCCACTAGAGGTCGCGCTAATATATCAATACCTCCTTGAGTAAACTTCAGCAGAAGTGAGAGCTAGTGAGAGAAAGGGGGGGAGGGGAATGAATTAACGATACAAATCGTTCTGAGTGTGATTCGTTTAATTGAGGACACTTGATTGAAAACTAGAAAAAAGAAAAAAAAAATGCCACAAAACGGGTCCCGGTTGAGTGAGCGCGCTGTTGCCATGGCGACGGCCATGACTCCATGTTGAGACGAGCATTCATTGTGGGAGAAATCACGTTGGTTATTTATCTTATACATTACAGACGCTCCTTCTATAAAGAAGATTATTGCGCCCTACGCTCATCCGTGGTTACTTTGTATGTTTGTTCTAGTCATAGACAAAATATACATGGACCGTTTGCTTTAGTATTTCTGCTATATGATGACTTGAAACACTGATTTTCGAAATTCCCGATTATAAATAAAGTAATTGCTATACAGGAAATAAAGCTATTGATATACAAGTTCCGTTTTATTTAATCGCTATGGTTTTCTCAATGAAAAATTAAAATCGAAAGTTGTACAGAGCGGAAACATTTATAGATCAGTGTTGTGTGCGCACGGAAAAAGAACATAAGCTCTAAAAATAGAGCAGGTGGTCCATCTTATTATAGTCAATGATAATAGGATTCAGGCCCCACGAGAGGGGGGTACAGTCGGTACGCCGTACCGGGGCCCATGAGAGTTTAGGGGGCCCATGAATGTCTTGAATAATAAAATTTAAAATTAAATTGTCAATTATGCAAGTATTTTTAAATTGTTGCTATTAAGCTAAGAGGAGATGCCCCAAAACCTCCTACAATCTCACGTGGCGCTGTGGGCCCTTAATTTTGATGTGCGCTCTTCATCACAGTCACTCCTCAAAACTTTTTGGATGGACACAAAAAGAAGTACCTGGGAGTGCGCTCATTTGAATTAGAGTCGCCTTCTCTATGGAACAGTTTATCTCAGACATTGATAAAATCTGGGACAAGAGAATATTTTAAAAAGAACTTTAAGACTTGGGCTAATACATCTGCCACTGCAAATCAAACTAAGAGCGCACTAAGCATACTAATTTAATAGCATGGATAAAAGCGCTATAAGAAATGCCCATCCTTATCTTATCTTCTGATCTCTTTTTTATTATTTTTCTTCAGAGACACTTACAAATATAGACCTCCCTGTTAGCTTAGTAGGCTAGGCCTATATACTCTATATCGCTGCATACTAGTACGGCAGTCAAAGCTAGTTAGTCGATCCTTTTACACTTTAATGATCTCCTGTGCAGTAGCCACGAGGGGAGGTTGAAGGTATCATAATTTTAGACAAATGTAGAGGTGGAAAATACTGTCAAAGCTTCATGGCATTTCTAGCACCATATGGTCAGATCGAATTGAAAGTGTAAAACAATTTGTAGCTCATCTACCAGGGGTTGAGTTGGCTTTGGAAGACCTGTTAAAGCTGAATCTTACTCCGAGAGACAGAAACGAAATCCATGAAATATATTATATGTTAAGGCGGTTCTTTCACTTGAATCATAATGTCATATTAGTCCCTAATGACTTCGGCAACAAAGTCATTCAAGCTTGTGATGTGACTCTAGATATGGAAGTTGCAAACATAGAAAGCTTATATGCACAACCAGGGGCTTTGTGAAACAGTTGGAAAGCAATGTGGAATGAAGCTAAGCTTGCTGCAAACCACCTGCAGATAGAAGTACAATTGTTTAGGAACAGCAATACAACCAGAAAAAGAACAAGATTCCATGATGAGGATACACCTGATGAAAATGTGAATGAGATGAACGAAACAGAAGAATGCCCTGAGGAAGCCCACTTTCGAAAACACATTATTTTATGTTGTATTGGATAATGGCATAGTGTTATTGGAGGGCTTACAGTTTGGTTCAATTCACTCAAAGATATTTAATTTCTGACACATTCAGCTTTCTTTGGAACTACCAAAAGATGTCAGAAGAAGACTTGCAGTATGAAGCTGCTAAGTTAGCATAACAGTATTATAATGACATAAGTTGTGAAGACTTTATTCAGGAAATAATTCACCTAACAATGGTTCACAATGCACATTTCGGTAAAGAATAGTTAAGTGCATAGGAACTGTTAAATGCTTTGCCAAATTCCAAATTAGAAAATATTTTTCATAACATAAGTGTCAGTTCGAGGATGTCCCTTGCAGCACCAGCCACAGTAGCATTAGCAGAGAGGCGATTCAGTAAACTTAAGCTCATCAAAAGTTGCCTGACTAGGTCCACCATAAGTCGGGATCGCCTGAACAACTTGGCTAGGCTCAGTTTGAGTCTGGCATTGCAAGACAAATAAACTTTGACACTGTAATTCGTAGTTTTGCCAATAAAAAAGGCACACAATTTAAGGCAGCCCTGTTTTAATAAAACGTAGTTTTTTTCTTCTGTCTTTTTTATCATTCATGTAGGCTTTTTGATGTATTTTATGTTGACTATTTCTTTTCACCAAACAGTAAGCATTCAAAAGATGAATGATTTGGGTATATTTGTAAATAATTAGATCAACTCTGATCAATACTGAAGCGGAGGAACAATTAGATCTACAACAATTTAAACTACGAACTATGTACTTGATTAATGTATTTTTGTAATATACATGTAAATGCTGTGATTGAAATGATTACACTATATTGGTAAATGGTAAGACTTATGGCAGTTTTCACAAAATGATCCACAGACCTTTTAAAAAGATTCCTGATTTTTCAAACGTATGTAATATAAATAAATCATAGGCTATAGATATGACTTGTGTTAGAAAAAAAGGTGTTGGGGGGGGGGGGGGGGGAAAGAAGGGGGTCCAGAAAAAATCTCGTACCGGCATCTTTTTTTTCTCTCGAGGGCCCTGATAGGATTAATAGGCCTACAAGTATTAATTTAAAGTCGAAAAAAATAAATAAAACGGAACATGTCTGACAATTACTTTATTTAGAATCGGAAATTGCAAAAAAAGAAGATTATAGCATAAAAAACTAAAGCAAGCGGTCCATGTATATTATAGTCTATGGTTCTAGTATTCTTCCATTATTACAAAAAAAAAAAAACACTTTATATAGAGTACATCATAAGTCTTAACAAGATGCTATAATCAAGTATATATGTGCACTAGAGTCAGCTTCGTGGACTCATTTCTACCTACAGAATATGTGACAGGCCTACACTTTAGCGTTCAGTCCATCGGATCATTGCACTTTACAAACTGGGAGACGTCTGTTTCAAGGCCACATTCGTGCACAGACTATGAGTAAAAGTAGGTTGAAGGGTACTTCCCCATGCTTATAGCTTGTAACTCTTTCCATTGAATAAAAATTCTAGTCAAAGGTTCGGAAACCCACGACACGCGTGACAGGCATGGCACGCAAATCAATATTCAATGATACGCGGAAGACCTCCAAAAAAAAAAAGTCAAATCGAGTCTTTTCTAAAAGAAATTTAGTAATAGAGCAGGATAAATATTAGGCTTTTGGCGCGAGGAATGAATTAGAAATCCTACTTTGGCACACTATTATTAAAAGGTTGCCGATCCCTGTATTCTAGTCTATGCTCAAACTTAAAAGAAATAAAATCTGAAATCTTCACTATAGACTCACGGATCGAGAAACTTTGGCTTGGATTCAGGGGCGGATGAAAGTGTGGGCTCACTTGCCAGTAACCAGATATCCAGAGCTTTAGGCGTCCCTTTTAAAGGAATAGTAAATATAATTTAGTTTCTTTTAAAGCGCCCCCTACACAGAGAGAGAGACAAGAATCAAAAAGTGCCCCAGGCACCTAACCAGGATTTGAACCACAAACCTTCTCATGACAAAAGCTGTTTGTTCCGAGATATCAACATCGCGTCCCGGAGAAATTGATGTTTAACCTTATCTAGCTCATCGGAACTTTCCGTCCATTCTTTCAGACTTTATTTAACTTATCTTTGAACAATAACTGGTCGTCAACTGGTGAAAACAACATGAGGCTCAATATGTTGTAGCTGAAAACAATATGAGGCTCAATATGTTGTAGCTGATTGCTGTTTGTGGTGGTTGATAATGACGTTGATGCGGCTGTTTCTCGTAATGCTGTGTTTACAGCAGCTGCAGTGGCTGTTTGTTATTTTGCTGTGTTATTTTCACCCGTACTGCCCACCAGCACCAACAGATCTCTAAATTTGCAATCTTGCGGAAGTGGAGACAGATGTTGAAATCAAAACACTGACGTCATCGCCCCCCCCCCCCCCCCCTGCCATTTAAATCGGTAATGGATTTACAATCCAACCTGCGATTGTGGCCTTAAAGCAACAATGAAACCATTCCTAATTCACTATACAATGCCCAGTAGTACTCTATGGTCAGTCAACCTTAATATCGAAATCTATGTCAAAAGCCGTAAATAGACACCCCGAGGAGCGTAGGAGGGGGGGGGGGGTGTTAGTGGTCATTGCTAATGTATTGATATTTGAAAAAGAAAACTGTTGAGGCAATGACTTTACTGATTGCAGAGTGCCACTCTAACGCACGAACACAACACCTGGACAATGAAGTCCAAATCCGTTATTTGCTTGTCCCCTGTGTTGTCTGTGAACTGCCCCTTTAAGAAGGGTGAAAAGATTGAGTAGTGGGGGAGAGGGGCAATTTAATGGTCACTTTATTGTCCAGTCATTTTGATGGTCATAGTTGATGTTATTTGGACAGGGGGAATGAGTTGTGGTCAATAGGAAAGTGAATGCCACGAAGTTTTGGGGCTGCTCGCTTAGTTCATTAGTCATGTGACAGGGAACTGTACAGCTTGGAGTGTTGAAAAAACTCTATGCGTTATCCGTGTAAAAAACAACAACACACGTACACACTATAATGCACATAGACTCAATGTGTGTAAACTCCAAGGACTCGGTTATTAAATGTGTAGTGTCCAAAGAGCGAATCTATCTTTGAAAATGTTGTTGCGCCAGTTACCGATGTGTGTTATACTTATATTAGACTCTTATAGAATAATTTTCTATTACAAAACATCACCATGACAACCAAGATGTTTTGATGCCTATGTGTCAAGAGCGACAACATATCCCCAGTGTGTATCTGTCTCCCAACTAAGCGTTTAACATCTGAACGCCAGTCTTACGTCGCTGCTAATTTTGCATTGCTGTAGTTCTCTTTACTCTATCACGTGACAGACCATCTCTACATCAACGTGGCATTTGTGTGGAGCAGAACTCCGGGAGCAGTGACCCAGAAACAACTAATGGGAACCAGTGAAATGAGCCCTTCCGGCACAATTCCAGAAATTGCAGAACATGTATTTCAAATCTCCTATTTTCACCATTCTACCCGGCCAAGCTAATGGCCCCCAGAAACCACACAAAGTCTATAGAGAACTGGAGCACCTTTCTGCCACTGCCCATCACAAATATTCGGCTCATTGATTCATTCTCCGGCTACCAGTTGTTGAGAGTGTTGATGAAAAACTTTCTGGAAATGAAGACCAGCAGTATGGCAGGCCCTAAATAGAAACATCTAGTTCAAAACCTCAAAAGTCGATGTTGACATCAGCAGACGGATTGACGAGGGACACACTATTCTGTGATAGTAACAGCCATGTCTACTCCTTAGCACAAATGATTATGGCCTATTTTACTGACCACAAAGTTAAAGGATTGTACGTATATCACAACGACCAGCCGTTGGTATGTGATTGATACCTGGCACGCAAAATGAAAGTTGGGTTGACAAAAAGATGTCTTCTACAGTCAAACAAATCTTTGGACATATGGAAGATTCAAACCCAGGTCCTTCACGCACCATACGCCTGGTAGGTTTGCTCTCTTTGTTTCTCTTTGCCCATTTTTATGCCTAAAAGAAATTCCCGCTCACTATATCAAACTCCCTATATAAAAGGGAGCTTTAGTTATTAACCCTTACAGTCCCGGGCGCGTATATAACGGGACTGAAGACAGCATAGATAGAAAGTAGGTTGGTACAGGAAGGGTTAATATGTCCCTTATAGTATTTCTGTATAAACTTTCAATCGCTCAATCCATAACAACGGAATTAAATCATATAATAACTGATCTAACTTTTCTAGTCACTCACTCTTTCTATCTTTCTCGCCATATTTATTTTAACCCTTCCCGTACCGACCTACTTCTATCTATGCTGCCTTCAGTTCCGCTATATACGCCCCGGGACTGTAAGGGTTAAGACACTATCGCTGAATTTCAAAATTGATGGTCACTAACAGGCTAGATGCTAAAACAGTTGAATTACAAATAATACAATAATGATAGATATATTTTAAAAAGAAGGGGGATGGGGGCAGATAAATGTGGACCAGGCATAAAAACGTTACGTTCTCAACAATAGCAATGCGCAATCGAAGTTGTGATGTCACTTCCTGCCAAACCTGCCCTTCACGTTCCACTGTTTTAAGTTTACAAAAAGTATTTCTACATCTTCACGTGAATTAAATTATGACCCAGTTTAACAAAAGGCCAAAGCACTGTTGTTGAGTTTTTCTGCTGGAGGCCACCCTCTTGCACTGTTGTATTTTATTTACTACAAAAAAAATACGACACATTCCTATACACTTTAAGCAAATGATTATTTTTAAAGAAATGATTACAGATCAGAATGTACATTGAACTAAAAAACTATTATTTATTTTAAATCAATCAATATAAGCTTTATAGGTCGGTGCACAAGGGAGGTAACTCCACCTATTGTCATTTCTCAGGGAAGTCTTGTTTACATTTTTAGGCCTAGGCCTACTTTACTTATGGCGTCACCTACCGGGAATTTATTCAACAATTATCTATATTCTAAATATTATATTCCAATCTCCCATTCATTGCAATAAAATTATACTATATAGGCCTATAAAAATTTATATAGGCCTATAATAATTTTATTTATATAGCCAGCAAACATGTCGTAAGCTCAGATCGCATTTAACATTGAGCAAACAAACAAAAAAAAACATTTATTAAAATTCAAGAACACGGATTTATTATATAGTCTAAATAAGTATATTATTTGATTTTATTACACCAAAAGGCTGTAGAGCTAATTGAAAATCTCCAAACTTTACGAAAAAACATAAAACAGATTAAATAAATGTAGTATTTACTAGCTTAATATAAAAGTAGAACAGTAGGGTAGTCTAAAAATATTTAACGTAGATCTTAAAATAATTGTGTTTTTAAGTTATTTAAAAGTAATGATAGAACCTTTACACAATTTGTTCAATTACTTTAAAAATGAAGCAACAACTTGTCAATGGCGTAATTTAAACCTGTACGAATTGTCCTCGTCTTCATACTTTTGGTTTCATTTAATTTCTTACATCATTTTTTTGTTGTTTATTTATTTTAATGTGATGTTTGTAAATACATTTAACCCTTCCCGTCCCATCACTTCATCAAGCTAGAGAGAGTATGCCCCACCACACTTCTTTTTGTATTAGGTAATAATGTATAATATTATTTTTAATATATTAATTATTACAGACGCTCCTTCTATAAAGAAGATTATTGCGTCTTACGTTCATCCGTGGTCTCGAGTCTAGTCTTGCATTTTTATTAGTGTTTTAAATAGATTCTAGACTAGTTTAGAGATTAAATCACATTAGGCCTACATATGTCGAGGGTAAAAATTTTAATTTTTACTTTCTCCCCCCACCCCCTCCACGTGGAATGGGGTGCCTGAACTCATGTTTGTGCCTCGGTATTTTGTATCAGTATTTTTTTAAGGCTTTCTTCTTTGTGAGTGTGTGTCTGCGTGTGTGCGAGTGTGTGCGTGTATGCGTGTGGGTATGTTTAAGCCGCTACTAGCGAGGTTTTGGCCCGATGGTCTATTTGTAATGCATTCAGATTCTATTTGTGAGACAAGCGATAGCGCTAAATGGAGTAGGGCGCCAGAAGGGGGAGGAAGGAGTAGGCGTTGGGAAAAAAGGCACGGATGGGGTGAGGTCGTGGTGTAGGAAGGGAACGTATGGCTCGCAGTTCAGGGCTTTTGTTGAAATCGTCTTGATTAAAAAACAGCTTGGAGGTTTTTCTGTTCCCTCGCTCTGTATCTGGTGTTGTTTCCAATTGCTTTGAAGAACTTCAAGTGCCATCAAGTGCCATCAAGCGTCTAAGCGAATACCCACAACTTTCACGAGAACCCCAGAATTTATCTCGGGTCCGGTTAATTTGATTTCTTTCCTCCACCTCCAACTGCCCCTTGTTCCCCCTTGTTTTAGCCACTCCCCCCTCTCTCCCTTCCCCCGTCCCATCATTCTCTGTTCTCAAGAGAAGGGGCTTAAGGGGAGGGGGGTGTAACTCGAGAGAGAGAGAAAAGAAAGAGTTGATTATTCTATTAAAAACAACCGAACCTTTTAAAAGTGGAAATCGAGGCAGAGAAAACAAATCAAGATGGACGTTTTTAAAGCCACAACGCTGGGACGCTATTGGCTGTTGCGCGGACTTGGCCCCGCCCACACCGGCAGTCAATCCATATCAACGCCGTCAGCTCCTACGCCGTGGCGGATACTAAGCTTAGGGAGCCTAACGCTAAAATGGGCGTGGATCAACTCTGAATCGCCCCCTCCCTCCCCTCCTTTTTCTCCATGAAGGAAAACGAACGAAGGTGACGAGGTGAGAGAACTTTAAAAAAAATCTATTGTTTCGTCTGGCCAATGAGATCGCATTCCACGCTCCGCTGATCCGGGCATTGTTCATCCCCACCCTCCCTCCCCTAAATCGTTTTTAAAAGCCCAGAGAGTGTTTACAAGTCCGCTATATCGTATTCAGTTATATCGGACAACCCGCAGGTTTTAAAACAAAAAAAAACAAGTGACAGGTTTTATAATATGTGTGTGTATTCTTTAGTTATAAGTTATAACGCATGAAATGACCAACAGATCACACAACAGCCTGATTCGAGACGCAGTCTTCGGATTTACATTATAGCTTAGCTCAACTTATTCACCTTAGTAGGCCTACCAAAGCTTGGACCATTTGGCTGTGGCGATCAGTGCCTACCATTCCACCTTCTGTGATTTGAGGTTTTATTTTTCAAAGATATATTCTGGATATTTTCTATCAACTTTAGAAGAAGACTCTTTTATTTGGCTGAAGTTTCTTGTTTAAGGTTTAAGTTTCGTCTTGAAGTGTGAAACAAAATTAATATTCAAATTTATTCATCAGTGGATCTACAAAACCAGTTTTCAATCAAATTACAAATCTCAAGGAAAAAATTCATATCAATTTGTAAGTTCATTAATTTTTTTTTAAAATTACAATAGACCTATATCAAAATTTAAAAAGCAAAAGGCTAATATTAATTTAATTATATTATATTTTGAATGTTTTTAAAATGTATTTGATAGTTTTATTTACACTAATTTGAATAGGCTTAATAGCCTACATTTTTTTTTTATTTGAATATGTTAGATTCTATATCTTTTAGCCTAGAGAATTATTTCCGTGTTTTTAGTTGTATGTTGCTCAATGTTAAATGCGCTCTGAGCTTACATTATGTTTGTTGGCAGCGCTATACAAATACAATTCTTACTATTGTTATCATTATTATATTATTACAGAATTACAGATGTACATATGAACTAATTATAAAGTGTGAGAAATATTACATAATAAATAATTTCAGTCTATATTGATTTTATTATTCTTGCAACAACAACAAAAAAAGTCTCATAAATATATTTACTGTAGGCCTAATTGGTATATTCTAATTGCCCCTTGTCCTAAAAATTCTAAAAAAGTATAATTTTTATATGTTAACAAATTTACCTTTTAAATGTTGCCATAAAGAAAATAATTTATGAGTTTTAAATCTATAAAATATTTATCGCATTTTTATGATTTTTTTTTTAATGTAGTACTCACTGTACATAATTTACAGATGGAACTATATAAATACAATAATTACAATAAATTTTGTTTATTTATTGTGCCGCCCCCACCCCGGCTCTATAGCCTACGCCGTTCAAATAGATGTAGACAAATATTGGAAAAATTAGTTAATAAAGGATTAAATTAAATTTCATGTAAATGAAATAGGCCTACATTTTTCCTCCATAATTTGAAAATGACTACTTTAAAATGACTAGGATACTTTAAAAATGACTAGGATACTTCAAAAATTGCTAGGATACTTTAAAATGATAATAAAAGCATTACAATATTAAGTGTGGTGGCAAATTAATAACTGTAAAATAAATATTATAAAATTAATAATAAGTTGACTGAAAATAAAAGGGGAGGGGTACAAGCTGTTTATTAACCCTTTCCGTACCGACATACTTCTATCTATGCTGCCTTCAATTCCGCTATATACGCGCCGGGGTCTGTAAGGGTTAAAATGCTAATAACTAAGCTAAAAAAGGAACATAGCACAAAATATGTCAAAACAAATTTGTGTTTCATATTAAGATCTAAACATTCTATTTTGTTGTTGTTGTTGTTGAAATAATCATATTTAAATTATTTGTATTTCTAAGTATCCGAGACTGGTAGCATGAGGAATTCGTAAAAATCACTGCAGTTAAAATGAAATCAAATAATTAGCATTATTTCTATTTTAGATGTTTATTCCAGTAGGTGTCATTGGACACAATTAGCATTATAACATACAAAGCAATGTATACACTAAGCAAGTCTAAGTAGGCGTAATCCTTATATATCTTGTCATTTTATACCGCTAGTAAAGCAATGTTCACTAGGCTAATTGATTTAGTTCTTAATTTATATATAGCCATATATATATATTTTTTTTAATGGATGTATTCCCTGATTTGTTATTTAAAAAGTTAATCTTGATCTAATCCATAATTTATATTTGTAAAAGCTATAAACTAATAAAGTTCATTTTCTTGGGAAAATCTCCTAAAAGTCTTAAGTATAAAAAATGGTAAGGCCCACTGTGATTACCATCAACATTATAAGCTAATATGTTTGTGTTATACGCTTTCAAATAACAATAATGGTAATTTATATAGCGCTTCTATCAATGCTATTAAATTTAGCATGCTCAGTGCGCTCTTGGAATAAATTGCAGTGGCAGTTGTATTGGTATGTAAGGCACACAGCCACTAGCCCAAGAGAAAGGTCTTTAAGCTCTTTTCAAAAGACTCTATTGTCTCAGATTATCTCTTTAAAATAAAAAAGCTAAACTGGGCATCTAGTTTAAGTAAATACATTTTTTATTTTCTCAGAAACATGACGTAAAATGACGTCACAAGAACCTGAGGAACGTCAAACTACTTCCGGTCGCTTCTGACCAATAGCAAACCAGATAACCTTCTCACGCAGACACAATTAAATAGATATATAAATATTTATTTTTGAGGCATTTTTACGTTTGATCTGTGACGTATTTATACAGTGGATATCACACAAGTGACAAGGATCAACTCTCTGTGCAGTCGCCAGTGACATTCCTCCCCTCACCATCTCCTACAAACACATCGACAACATGTTGAGGTCCCCCGAGAAAGACCTGCCGCCTCCCAGAGTTCCGCCCATGGTATTCGACGAGCGCCTCCAGAAGGAGCTCAAGCTGAAGATGGTGTCCGAGGTGACGTCGCGGCCTTCACCTTTCCACCCGTCCGCGGCGAGGGTCCTGGACTCGTTGGCCTTCACGCCACACCTGCACCCGCTCACCTACCTGTACGGCGGGCTCAGCGGGCTGTCGGCGGCCCTGACGGCGGAGCACATCAAGTCGTGCCAGTCCACCTTCAACTCCATGCTCGCCCCTGGGGGCGTGTCCGGGAGCCCGTTCAGCATAGAGAGCATCCTCAGCCGCCCGGGCCCCGTCAGTTTCCCGGGACACCACCGGACGCCCCCGTACTTTCACTACCCTGGACTCCATCAGCATCATCCGGACCTACTCGGTGAGTTGTCCATGTTTTTGCAATGACCATGTTTTGCAATGTCCATGTTTTGCAATGTCCATGTTTTGCAATGTCCACGTTTTGCAATGTCCACGTTTTGCAATGTCCATGTTATGCAATGTCCACGTTTTGCATTGTCCACGTTTTGCATTGTCCACGTTTTACATTGTCCACGTTTTGCATTGTCCGCATTAAGCAATGTCCGCATTAAGCAATGTCCGCATTAAGCAATGTCCGCATTAAGCAATGTCCGCATTAAGCAATGTTCGCATTAAGCAATGTCCACGTTATCGCGGTCAACGCTGTCTTACTCCATGTTCTGTCTTTGTCCAAGCTATCCGTCTCATTCTTGTCTCTATGTCGTCTTTGTCCATGTTTTCTAGACGAATGGTCCCCTGTCCATAATAATATTCTGTCTTTGTCAAATATATCAGCCTCAATGTTGTCGTTTTTGTCCATGTTTTCTAGACGAATGGTCCCTTGTCTTTGTTCAAATTTGTCCCCTTCTCTTGGTCCAAAAGTGGAAATGTCCTAGTTATCTCAACTTAATATGTCTTCTTTTGGAGTTTTCTACAAATTGTTGCTCTGAAATGTTTCAAGGAATATTTTCTAAAGTGATTTAAACATATTTTACGAGTTGACTATACTCTCTCCACCATCTCACATTTATTTAAAAATCTCACACAATTTTTTTTAGAAAAATCAAAATATTAGACCCGAAAAAAATTCTGAGATATTCTCTAAACTCTAAACTAATAGGCCTACGTGTGTATTTCAGAAGACATAAAAATCATAGAATATGTAGTTCAACATACAAATCATAGAATATGTAGTTCAACATATGGAATATAGAATATGTAGTTCAACATATGGAATATAGAATATATAGTTCAACATACAAATCATAGAATATGTAGTTCAACATATGGAATATAGAATATATAGTTCAACATACAAATCATAGAATATGTAGTTCAACATATGGAATATAGAATATGTAGTTCAACATATGGAATAGAATAGATGTGGAGCTCTAGATAGTTAATATATTCATTAGCTTCGTTGGAACAAGATCTAGTGAATTGTCTACATTCACGATCGATAACTCAGATTGTTTCCCTTGTATGGAGTTAAGTTTCCGAAACCATAACAATAAGTTAAAAAAAAATACTTTTTTTTTGTATCACTAATCTATATAATTTAAAAAAATATCTAAATATGACAGTCTAATGGGATACGTATTTTAAATATCTCTAAAAATAGTTTATCTCTCTATATATTATATATATATAAAGTTGGATGTTTGTGTCGATTTCGATGCCTATTGGTCAATATCAAGACACGTGAACTCATTGCCTTTAAAGGCCTATTTAACATTTGCTATTTAGACTTGTGGTAAGAATCTCCCGCCTGGCACCCTGGTGGCCTGGGTTCAATTCTCCTTAGGATATTTTTTTTTGTAATGAAAATGTAGGCTAATTGTTACCCCGAGCAACTCCGGGCAATGTAGCTAGTCACAATATATTATTGTGGAGCTTTTTAAATGTAGCCGAAATCTTTATTTTAATATTTGATATGTCTTTTTTTTTTTGTAATACATAAAAAATAGTTTGGTTTTATAGATTATATAATTCAGATTTTCTATAAAAATAAAAAAAAAGCAGGAATAAAAAAAAAGTTAGCAATTTATATCTGGGGAACATTTCAAATGGAATACAATGAAACAAGGATTTTTTTTTTATATATGCAGATCTATATAGAAAGAACTGTAGGCCTATGTATTGATAATGCTGTTCTGACTTCGTTTATTTGCTGTTGTTTTTTTACCATGTTTGCCGTGCCGAAGGCGCTACCACGCGACCACAATACCCCATGCTACACATAAGATAAGAATGGGCATTTCTTATAGCGCTTCTATCCATGCTATTAAATTAGCATGCTCAGTGCGCTCTTGGTGTGATTTGCAGTAGCAGATGTATTAGCTAAAGAGAAAGGTCTTTAAGTTCTTTTTAAAAGATTCTCATGTCCCAGATTCTCTCAGTGCCTAAAGAAAAACACAGGGGCTACATACAGTTTAAACAAAATTAATTTGTATAGTAAATAGATGCACGGAAGTTACGAAGATTATTATTATTTCCTTTATATCCAAATACATTTCTCACATTTTGTTGAAATTCAGTACAGTTAGTGAAATTTGACGTAAATATTATTACTCTAGAACTACGTACAGCGATCTATAAATAGAATCGATTGAACATTCTTAAATAAATGTGTTTGTCACCATTGATACGAGGGTAAGCTACAATATTGTAATTTCTCACGTTATCTTATCTTATATTTTACAGACGCTCCTTCTAGAAAGAATATTATTGCTTCCTACGCTGATCCGTGGTCTGGTCTTGCATTTCTATTAGTGTTTTAAATGTTAAGTTACTCGTTTTCGTGGTTCGTTCAATCAACTCATCCCATGCCCGGATGCCACTCGGGAAGAAAGAGTACTTATATGCATTTGTTCTCGCAAGGAATAAGGAAACTGTTTTCGTTTTTATGTCTATCTGAGAATTGTAGGCCTAACATATTGTTTTTCTGTTGTATTTCTAAATAAGAATTTAATGCCTTAATAGGAATAAATCAAATCTATTAGATTAATAAGGAAGTCATAGTTAGTTACTTTAAATATATTTATTACAAGTCAATGTTAAGGAAAACTAATTTTATAGATCAGTGAAAGCATACAACAATGGCGGGCGCTTAGCCTCAAAGAATATTTCTGGTGCCCGATCCATGTTGTATATAGGTCAGTGACTTAAGCCCTACATACGGATTTCGGAGTCATTTATTTCATTTAATCTTTTGCGAAACCGAAATTTAGAAAACAATAAAAGTTATTGAAAAAAATATAGTATCATAATACATTATTGAAATGATGAAAACATTTTAAAATTACCATTCTATCGATAAAATGTTAAACGCTAGACTCTATATTTAATAACAACAATCTCATAGCCGTACGGTAGATTTTCTCCGTATGGTGGCGACTTTTCCAAAAATACCCTGAAATGTTCAGATTGTGTTTAGACCTCGCTCTTTAACCTCCCCATTTTCCTTAATGGTATATTATAATTAATGAATTATTATTGTTATCACTGTTACCACTACTGTTTTGATATACCCTAATGATATAATGTATATGCCTTTACTGCAGTTATGTACTAAGTGGCTAATAAATTAAAAAAATATTGTTTATTTTTCCCCCTCTTCTCCAGTAGCTTTGTGTATCATTTCCGCATATCGTCTGCTAGACTTTGTAAAAACAGAAACTGCAAAATAAAAAAAATGTATTTTTTTTTAAAGGCGAAACAACATTTATGTTTGAATGATTTTTTAAATTCCAACGAAAAATTTTGTAGACCAAAAAATTAATAATCTCTAGTCTAGATTTACGTTTGAGTCTAAAATAATAAATTATTATAAAAAATCTATTCTTTTTAAACCCTAATAAATTCATCAGATTCATAATTTTTAAGTCAAGAGATTTCACAATTTATGATCACAACACAAAACGTAAAACTACAAAAGCGCAATTTATTCTCCATAGTCTACAAACAATGTCAGACAAGAAGCCCATAGAAATAACCGGTTGATTGGCAAGTTCAACGATTAGGCAGGGCTGTAGTTGACTCAACTATTTACAACCGCGCAAGATAGGCAAAAGTGGAGAAAGTTGACTGCTGAGGTGTCCATTCGCTCCCCCCAACGACCACAACGGTCATGGGATTGATGATGATGGTGATTATTCATAAAAGGTCGAAGAGAAAAACATTTCCGGTCCCATTCGATCATTTTATTCGAAACATGTCTGTGTGCTGCGTTACTGATTTAACGAAAAGATGTAGGCCCTACAGGATTAAATTTGATTTCATTTACAAAAGATGTTGCCAAAAGAAAACGATGTATTGCGGATGTCAGATTTGAAGAATCACCTATTTATAATCTCAAACTAAATTGCTTGATGCAAAAGAATTTTCGTTGCTTTTTTTGTTATAATGAGTCTACTCATTGTGGTTTTTTTTAATAACCAAGGACACAACTCTTTATTAATTTATTTTATAAACAAAGCTAAATTTAACTTAACGCGACTAACACTTTGAGTATTAATTATCGCCTACTCATTTTTTTATGTTTCAATCGGATTCCTCATAACTAATCTTGTAGCCATTGTATATTTCTAAAAGACCAGAACTGGCCGTCGAGGTTGAAATTAATTGTCAAACACCACCAAAAGCATGGTTTTTGTTTACGAAAATGACGGTAAATGTCACCGGAAGTTCATGATCTCTTCCACTTGATAAAGTCCTCACTTAGACGTGTCAATAGTTTTTAAAAATATAGTCTCTATTCATGAACTTGTGTAGTATATTTTGTAAAAATGTGTTATATGATGTTGGCCCTAGTTTTTAAAAAAATAAATTATAAATTTACATTAGTCCAATAAATGATAGAAATATCCATTAAAAAAAAAGAAAGATACATGTCTATATTTGTTTTACAAAGGTGGATGGCTTATTCTATATTCATCCAATAGAATTTAGCGTTATATTCACTGTAATACTAATTTAAATATGGAAATATCATTATCATCTCTCCTCCTTCTTACATATTAAAGACGCTCCTTCTATAAAGAAGAATATTGCATCCTACGCTTATCTGTGGTCTGCGTCTAGTCTTGTTTTTTTATTAGTGTTTTAATAAACGATGTTAATTGCTGGTTTGTCTGGTTTGTTCAGGGAACCCATTCCATGGCCCGATGCCACTCCGGAAGATAGAGTACTTATATGCATTTTTTATTGCGTAAGAGTTCAAAATGTTTTTGTCTGGGCATTGTAACATATTCTAATTTAATGCCTTATGTATTCTTACTACTTTACTCTTTGCCCTTCTGTCCTATAGTGCAGGGGTCGGCAACCGTTTGCTAACAGTGTACCAAACTAGGATTTCTAAATCATTCAGCGTGCCTACAGCCCAAAAGTCAACCTGCTCTATTATACTTTAAAAAAAATATTTTTATAGGACAATTAATTAAACTTCGTAGCAAGACCAAGTCCAAAAGCAAAGGAAATTGTTTATAGAGAAAATCGATAAAGCGTTTTATATTTATTACAAAATGAACGTGTTTGTGATTATCATCCTTTTTATTTGCATTTATATAGAATACAATATTTTATTACTGAACTTTCACATTTATGGTCATTATTGTCTATTCATCTTCATTTGATAGTCAAGATGAGGATCTAACACATGTTAATATTAATTGTATTTTGATCTCAGTTAAACTGAGAAGTCCATTAATGAATTTCGCGGGTGAGTCAGAGGCATACTACTGTTAAGCGGAATAGATATCTAGTAATCATACAAACTCGGTAGTTAATGTAATGTTTGAAAATATACATACACATTCTTTATTCACAAAATCATCAATATATATAATTACCGTGAGTTTGTTTATATGTTTGTTTATATATATATTTATCCCTTATGTTTGTTCGCTATTGGCATCTAAGTCGTTTGACTAAACGAGCCAAAAGTTAAATGTATAAATTGGAAACGTCCTCCAAAAGATCATTTTATCTTATGACTTATATTCATGAATGTGTTGATTGAAAAAAATCCAAAATGTTATAATAAACTATGCAAATAAATATAACCGTACAAATCACTATGTTGAACGCGAGGGTCTTATCGGGTTTTCCCAATTCTGCTGTTTGTTTTTTTTGGTTCCGTGACAAACGCGCACAAGACAATTGCGCACACGACAAACGCGCACAGACAATCCCGCAATGACACAAATGCGCACAGGACAAACGCGAACACCGATAGTTGCGCACACGGACAATGGCGCACACCGACAAATGCGGACACCGACAATCGCCCACAGTGACAAATGCGAACGGCTATATAAGCGCACACCGACAAAAGCGCAAACTGACAATGAAACTATAATTAAAACAAAA
Source organism: Anisus vortex (assembly GCA_949126835.1). NCBI lineage: Eukaryota > Metazoa > Mollusca > Gastropoda > Planorbidae > Anisus > Anisus vortex. The sequence goes on from OX421495.1 coordinate 1,483,147, forward strand.
AAAAACATGTTTAAATATAATTTAGTTCAAATAGTTTTCAGTACCAGAAAGGAAGGCAAAGTATGGAGGAAAAAAGGAACAAAATAGACAACAAAGGAAATTGAATTTAAAATAATTCAGAAAAAATATTAAATGTCGAAATAATTTTTTCACTATGAGAGTTGAAGATACAAAACTAACTGAACCGTAGCTAACTGGTTTTAACTGTAATTTCATCATTCAATTAGGACTTCCTTCTACACTATAAATAACCAAGATTATGTACCTAATAAATCTGCGGGTTGAAAGAGGGGTCGGAATAAAACTACGTGTTAATCACTAATAAAAAAATTTCAAATCGGTTGCATGAATGCATGTTTTAAAACGTACTTTGCCTTTAGAAAAGTGCAATGCCAACTCTTATTTTAAGACTAATATTCCTCTTTCTTTTATTAAAAAAAAAACACAATTATTTTTAGTATAATGTATAAGTATACGTCTTATTTTCAACTATATGCTTAAGTAGTAGTACTGCTGTTATTTGTTTAATAATCATTTTACGAGCTTCCATCATACTACAATGGTTTAACATGCTGATTAAGACTTAAATATCCAATTGGGCTTTATTCACAAGTCCTTAGCGATAGCAGCTTGGTCACGTGATACCCCCAAAACATAACAATAATGGCGTCTTTCGCCTCTATTTTATCTGCATCAATGCTTATTAAAAATATTGAATTTAGAGACATTATATAACAGCAAAGATGTCTTAAACACTGCACATGGGTGAGATTATAACATATCCACATGAACATGGTTTTTAAAAGCCAAGCATTGTTTAATCATGGGGAGATTTAGGCCTATTGGGTGATGACTTTCGAAGCGACAGTCGACACTATCGACATCGAAGTATAGGCCTACAGAATTACAGAGTACGACTTGTAATGGACCTAAATGGTATAATTACCATATGTATGAATAGTGGAAGCAACATTGAAGAAAAGGTCTGCATAAAATGTGAACAGCATAGGCCTACTCGACAATTCAGGAAAAGTAGGTATTACTTTTAAGACTTTGTCTTCCTTATTTTTATTAAGTTCCATTAAAATTGTACAAGATAAGAAGAGAAAGTTGACAGTTTAGTTAACGTAAAGATTTTACTAAAGTGTAAAGTAAAGTAAATTGTAGGCATAGCCTACATGAAAATAAACTGATTTAAGTCCGACATATGGGGCATGGGGACTTACTTTATTTCATTTGATGAAATTATTTAGCCATATAACATATTATTATAATCATCATATTTGAGTAATTTAGTCTGGTATGATGATTTAGACTTTCGGAATAGTGTTTTTTTTTGGTCACATTTCGTGATATATTGTAGGTTTAATTTAATTGTCATTGATAGGATAGTATATATCCCCCATTTATTATATTATAGTCCTATCCTATAGTCTAGCCTATATATAGGGATAAGATAACATATAATTAAGCCTATTATTAATTAGTCAATATTCATTGGCATGCTACAGTTGGTATATATAGAGGCTTTAGTTTGGCTATCAGCACCACTGCTTTGAATAGTCTTAAAACAGTTTTTAATACTATATAAAATTAAAACTATTCAAAATACAAATGTAAAGCTTGATGCCAGTAGCCTTATAGAGTATAGGCCTATAGTAGTATTGTAGGATTCTATTGTAGGATGAAGTCCAATAAACATTTTGGTGTGGTGGCTATAAAGACCTATAAAACTAAATGACTTTTTTATTCAGTAGATATAGGCCTAGGCTATGTAATATATATTTTTTAGTTAATTAATATTTTTTCATGTAACAGAATATTCCTCCCTTCAACTTCAACATTTGAAATATGCTTCAATTCAAATAAAAATGTTATAACTATAAGTATAAGTATAGGGTAAAGTAAAGGAGGTTCTGGATAGTGATGGCCATACAATCAATTAGTATGCCGTGGCCACGTAAACTGTTGAATGCTGCTTCATCTGACCTATGGATCAATTTGGTGCAACAATTAGTTTACTTTAGGCCTCTTGAATTAATATAAAAAAAAATATAAATATAATATATTTATTTATGACATGTTACTTGTTTTTCACCCCCATTGCAAACAGGTAATTGAAGCAGAATGTCATGGCAGGGTGGATGAAGACAGCTTGTCGCAAGTAAAATGTTGGACTGTTTAGCTGCACTATAACTATAATCCTAGAGGAAAAGGAATTTCATATGTTGCACACTTAGGCAACCCACCTCTATACATGACATCAGTCTACTGCTAAAAATAAATTTTATATTTAATTTCATCACATATTTTGTTGTAATTTATGTTTAATTGCTAATTATATTAATATATATTTATATTTTAACTTACAAAACAATTAAAAAAGAAACATAAAATATTTTCATAAAATATTTTTATTTTATTTAATACATTTAAAGAATCAAAGGCTAATGTCAGCACATCTTCCTTGCAAAATACATCATTGACTATCCTTTACTGGATGCAATTGAAACACAGTCTCCTTCAACAGCACATGGTTACATTTTCTTTAATTAAGCAGTGTCAATGTCAACAACTGATGCAGGACTTTTTCTCATGTCTGGCAGCTAACATCATTTTGTATTAGATGATCCCCCATGTACATTTTGTTTCCATTCATTGATTTATACATGAAGTCTAAATAGAAAAAAAAAAACTTTTATAAAACAACATATTAATACCCGGTATTTAGGCTAAATCATAAATGTTCACTTTCCAAAATTTACTACAGTACCAGTACATAGTTTTCAATATATTACTTATAAAATAAAATTTCATAAAATTATAAAACATATAATCATACCCAAACATTGAACATATGTATGTTGATTATTCTTATAGAAATGCAATGGAAGTAAATAAAATTTAGTTAGCTATTTCATTTCATTAGTGTAAATAATTTTAGATCCATTCAAAATAAGCATAATCAACCAAATTTTACACTAAAAGAAAAATAAATTACCAAAATTCATAATGTGTCTAGTTAATTATGCTTATGGGTCAATTGTATGTGATAAAAATGACTAGGAAATGCTCCAGTTTTTAGTTGTACTGGTACTCATTTAACATTAACATGTAAGGTTGAAGAAAAAACACATTATTATTAATTTAATTAAACATTCAATATAATCAGTCATTTTTCTATGGTTGATGATTCCAAGTATTTCCATCATTCCCCCATCAGTACCGGTATAACCATTTTAATTGATTGAAACTTCTTGTGCATCCCCTTCCTATCTAAAAATCAATTCAGGTTAAACACACAAGTATAAAATACACAGTAATTGCAAAAATACTGCTCAGTTATTTATTTACTTTTATTAAATTAGGTGACAACATTGTTTTATTGTTACTGTATCACTTTAACAACAAGAGTAATTGATGTAAAATGGATTCATTCTGTACATAGAAGGCCTATTTATTAGTCCTGTATATACCTATATCTCTTAATATTTATATCCGATTGACTGAGATGCCTACATCTAAGCCTAAACTATATATTAATATTTGTAAGTATTTATGAGGCTAATAATATATTATTATATAATAATATCATCAATTATTCATTATAAATGTATATATATATTAGATCTTTATCATATCATAGTAGCTCTAATATTAATATAATAATAATGCTTGCCTTAAGTCTAATCCATAAGGTAGGCCTATAGGCCTATTATTAATAATATAGGGTCTTATACTTTTATATGAGTATATGAGGATTACTTATTTTAATTATAATATGAACTATAGGTCTATGCACAGGGATGTGTCTAATGTTCATCCAAGGCAATGCACTAGCCCCAGCTCTAGTCTAGGCTAAGCCTATAATACTAATACTAAACAGAATATACTCACTATAGTTAGGCTACACAGGTCATATTATATGTATAGAGTCTAGGCCTAATCAATATATAATATATGGAATTATACATGGGCATACAATATGATAGGCATATATAAGGCCTAGTTATAGTTAGCCTAACCTATAACTATAGTGTAGCCTAGGCTTAAATGTAGTAGGCTTAATGATTACCTTAGCATACTTAGCCTAAAGATTCTTCAGTAAAGACTAAGCTCATGCCTAAGTCTAATTTAAATAATTTAATAGGCCTATAGCCAATATAGGGCTGACCGCCTAACCTATAAATATATATATTGATAATATATATTATATAAATATTAGCCTAATAGTTTAGGAGTTTAGTTAGCTTTTCATTAGCTTAGCAGATAGCAAATATCGTATTGGATTGCATTATAATTAATAATAATTAAAATAGCCTACTCATTATCATTATGTAGGCAATATGAATATGTCAATATGTGTAGTGTAGGCCTAGGCGTGGCTATGTAGTAGGCCTAGGGCCTAGCTAGGGCCTATATCATACTATATGAAGTATGCACAGTGTAGGCCTACACCACAAGCCGTTTATTATAGTTTATAACATTACGTTGGTCGTCTTCATTAATAGGCAATTAATGAGTTGTAGGCCTATTAGCTAATCACACATAAAAATTGCCTAAGCGAATGATTTTATGAAATCATTTTATCATTGACTTAATATTTAAAAAATCTAAATCAATGGCAAGTAGGCCTACACTTACCGTCGCTTAGGCCTACCAGTGATCAGTGAAACTAGTGTAAGGTTGAAACAAGGAAGTCTCAGTCTTCATCTTCGAAGTGTTTGGAACATAATATACTCTGTTATCTTGCCTTCTTTTTGCTGAAAACAAACTAAGACTAAATCCATTATCATCTTTAAATTGGCGATGCATAACTTGCTATTTGCGCATTTGTCGGTGTGCGCTTATATAGCCGTTCGCATTTGTCACCGTGCGGGATTGTCGGTGTCCGCATTTGTCGGTGTGCGCCATTGTCCGTGTGCGCAACTATCGGTGTTCGCGTTTGTCCTGTGCGCATTTGTGTCATTGCGGAATTGTCTGTGCGCGTTTGTCGTGTGCGCAATTGTCTTGTGCGCATATGTCTGGTCACCGTGCCAGGGCGACCGGACACAATTTAAAAAAACTAAATACCGAAAGAAACATTCTCAATACTGTTTTATTGATACAATAAGCAAGAACAAAAATTAAATACCGAAACAAAATCGTTATCATTATTGTTTTTATTGCATTGAAGTATTATTTTCTATTTTTTTTATATTTTTTTTACCTTTTTTATTGTTTTGTATTTGTGTTGTTTTTTTCTTTTAGATAGTATATTATTGTTAATTTAATATTATTAATAACAAGTCAAGTCAACACAACTGTTCGCTGCATTTTAATATAGAATTAAAAAGTATCTTAAAAAAACCCGGACGAGCCTTTCGGCTCTTGTGTCCAGGGCGTAACGCTTAGGATTGAGCAATCTCTCTCCGGGCTCCAGCCACCCCACGACACGCCGAAGGCCGAGGGCGTGGCGTGCCGTGGAACAGGGAAGGTTTCCGCAGCCCAGCGATCGTTCACTGCGGTTCCCCTAAGGATCATTATCGTGGTGGTTCGCCAGTAAACCTGCACTGTCACCCAGTATCACAAATCCTACTTGCATCCAGGCACCGGGTGGTTCTCGAGACGGGATTGCAGCGTCCATTGCTTCCTCCCACCATAGACCAGTTACCTCTCGGCAGTGTAATGGATCTCGGACCCGCTGCGGGGGCTGTCCCCCATGCGTTCGACCGCCAGTGTGTTCTTAATGGGAATGTATCGGCGGTTTACACACTACGCCAGTCTTTTAGGCCAGAAGCTTGACAGCAACAATTCTTATGCATATGCCAGGGTCAGGGCGACCAGAAACAATTAAAAAGAACAAAAACTAAATACCGAAAATAAACCTTCTCACTCCAGTTTTTATTGTAATATTGTCTTTTGTCTTTCTCTCGTAACAAAAAACACATTGTAGTCATTCTTTTCTCCGTCATTTTGACGGGCATAACCACTGGTATTTATATAATTTTCAAATTCTTTTTAAAGTTTGATCATTTCAAAGCTATAAAGTATAAACCATTTATACTTTTATAAAAGAAAAACTAAGAATTTGCTTTGAGTGTTTCGATGTACTTCTGAAAAAGCCAAACTATCTATCTTAACACATGTCTTAATATATGGATGCACATCATGTAGTTAATTGAATTGAAATTGATTTAACGGCAAGATATATCCAGTTACAGTGCAAATCCATTCTAGTTGTCCTTGTAAATGCAAACTCACAAAAATAATAAATATTTTTATCAATCGACTAACAGACAAAAAAATCATACTTATAACTATATTTTTACAAACATATTGTATGTATTATTGTATGTATTATTGTAAGCTTATGTATTATTACTTTCTTGTACATTTTGTATTTATAAAATATATTCCTAATCATGGCGTTTTTCTATATAACTCGACTCCAGTTTATTTATAGTTTAGATATAAATTTATAGATGATAAAAACCCAGTTATCTAACTCAATCAACCAAAACAATCAATCTATCGATCGATCTCAATTAATTCCGTTTGTAAACGGTCTTTCTATTAATCCATCTTTATATCTATCCTTTATATATCTATAATTTTTTCATCTGTTCTGTAACATACATAGATATTTATTAATAAGCTAACATATTAATAGACCGATAGCAGATAGATTTATAGATAGGTGAATAGATTTATAGATAGGTGAATAGATTTATAGATAGGAGAATAGATTTATAGATAGGAGAATAGATTTATAGCTAGTTTGGGTTCTCCCGTATCTACCTTTTTATAGATCACGACGTCTGTTTACTGCGTCCCACAGCTAATCCACCACAATCACCTTTTTACTCCCTTTCTTTTAAATCGTACTGTCTGTCTGTCTGCTTGGTTGATTGCTTGCTTGCTTGATTGCTTGTTAGCAAAACTTTGCATCGATTTTTCGACCCCTTCCCGTCGTCCGATCTAGCTGAAACTTGGGCAGCAGACTTGTCCCGACGAACAATACAATTTATCAAATTTTCAGCATCATAGCCTTTGGAATAGTCACGAATTCCTTCGACCAATTTGCGAATCGAAGAAATTATTTTACGTAAATTATGGCTTCCTCTACCGGAAGAGACGGAAGTAAATAAACTTTTGGGATATGTTCGTTTTTACGAAATAAATAGAATGAAAACGATACAATGTATCTTTTTATGTTTTTTTGCGGACTAAAGCTAGAAAAAAAAGATGCGCAATTTTTTAGTGTGGAAATTCATGAGGTATGATATCACTTATATTTATTTTAATCTATCAAAATATAAATATAAACTTAGTTTACAAAGAAAGGGAGTATAATAAAAACTTTGTTTTTATGGGTTAGTTTATTTTGTTCTTAATTCTGTTCCCCGGCTATCGGTTCACTCGCCCAACTGTTCAATATTAAATTCGGTTTATTTTCGGGTTCCGCGCAGTTTGTTTTAGACCGACTGAGAGGTCTGGCATTGTTTGGAACCACTGGACCGTAACGGCCTAAAAGAAACACACAACACACACACGCGTTGATTATCATATGCAAGATCTTAGTCCCGCGCATGCGCGTTAGGCTCCACCCACGACACACACACGCCCATAGAGTGACCTCTGGCGCATTACTCAAAAGTAAGACATGTGTGTTTGATTCCAGTCAAGTTGAAGGACGATAGCGATCCATGCTGTTAGCCATGCTTAATTGGCCGTGCTTCCTAAATACACGGCGATTTTCTTTACATGAAAAAATCATTCGTATCGGGTTTATATTACATGTACTATTGTTACGTCATGATTTTAAAATTCTATCCATCCATCCATTTGTCTATCTGTCTATCGATCTAAAAAAAAAAATTACTTTAGACTTTGTCCTTCTGTGTTTCTACGTTTAGTGATTTAACTATCGGTGTTACTCTTGTCAGTTATGAATATTTGCTAATAATGAACCTTGAAGCACTTTTCTGAATTCGTTCTAATTTTTAAAATGTTTTCTTTAGTTGATAGGTCCCATTTAGAAGATGCATATTCTAGTATAGGCCGAACTAATGTGAGAAAGCATTTTAGTTTTATATTCTTATTACAATTGTAAAAGTTCCTTTTTATGAAGCCTAATGTTTTATTAGATTTTTTAATTACATCATCAATATGAGGATTATAAGATAACTTATAATTTATTATTACTCCTAAGTACTTTGCATTGTTAGTTTGAGTTTTTTGCCACGAATGAAGTAGTTTGAAATTATTAGTTTCTTTTTCTTGGATACTGTTAGCAATTGGCATTTTTCCGGTTGAAAATAAAATACTCCAGTTAGATTCCCATTTTTGTAGTTCATCTAGGTCTAACCAGCTGCAATTAAAATATAGATAGATAGATCTATATAAGAAGATCAGCTCTCGAATGTTCGGACTGAAAAACACTTTTTTGCTGTTTGCATTTTAACAAATTCGTTTTTTTACATATACATTTCTTAAAGTATTAATTTCAACAAAAAAAAATTAGTAGATAAAACCATTTCCCTACCCACATACACACAGATACACATCACATACACACAGATTCACATCACATACACACAGATTCACATCACATACACACAGATTCACATCACATACACACAGATTCACATCACATACACACAGATTCACATCACATACACACAGATTCACATCACATACACACACATACACATCACATACACACAGATACACGTCACACACACATACATAACTAACCTCGCTACACGCCACATTTTCGTAATTCCACCTTATTAGCAATAAAAAAAAATATTGAAAAAAAAAACTGGTTATCGTTCTTGCTTGTCAACTTGTTTTAAAATGATAAACCAATGCATAAATGTTTATCTCCTTGTCAATAAACAAAAATTATTTTACATTAATTAAATCATTTATCGAGATTTTTGTTTTTGAACGCTTAAACCCAAACATAATTTATTCAACCATTAAAAAAAAAAACAGAAATGTTTTAAAACACAACAAGAACAACAAGCCAAACAAAACACAAACTACTCGGATTGTCTACCTTGCATAAACTACAGTGGGGACATACCGTGATATATTATTTCATGGTTTTGTGTCGTTTTATTTTTATATGAATGTTATAGTTTGTATATGTATGTGCTGGGGTGCTAGGGCGCCGGCTACATAGGGAATCGGGTGGGGGCGCGCGGGAGGGGGGTTGCGACGGGGTGGAGTGATACGTTTGGTGGCAGCGGTTAGTGTTCCAGCCAGGGGAGGTAATGCGGGACGTGGAAGCCTACGGGAGATAATTCTACTGACTCGGCGATAGTCATCTTATCTGATTAAGTCCCTTGGACTGTACAAAGGCGGCGCCTCTCACGTGTTTTTTTTTGGACACGCCTGGCTAGTTCTGGCCTTCAATCAAATAGTTTTCTTTTTCCAAATAATATTTTGTCAAGTGTTACGGCAAGGGTTGTGGTTCTTGACTTTAAAAAAATCTGAGCATACCACTTTATCCGACATGGCATTTAGTGCTGTTCTGCATGCTGTCCGATGTCACATCTTTTCCAAATGCCATGACGTCATTCAATTTTTTTATATCGTGCGCCATTTAGTCAAATGTCACCCAACTAGCTCACTATATACACACTTTCAAGATGTCACTCAAACCTTTTAGTAAGCATTCCAATGTTGAATAAGTTACCAGATGTCACAATGCCATTCAGCCATTCAATCAAGTGCAATGACACACAAGTTAACAAATGTCACATGGCATTCAGTCTTTCATCATGTGCTATGATGTTCCCAATGTAATCCCAGTGTCATGATGCCAATTAGCATACACTCTGGTGTTACGTCAGTTAGCAACTGTCAAGATGTCATTCTTCCAATCGAAAATGCGCTTTCATGTTACGACATTTAACCTACCAAATGTCATGCCATCTAAATGTCAATATGAAACTCGCGCATCGCACACTATGCACTCCTTTTACAAACCGTTGCCAGATAACATGATGTCATTCGGCCATTTCATCATGCGCTATGACGTCATACACCAGTTACTGAATGTCAAGATATCGTTTGGCTTTTTTTTACTTCACAATGCGCTGTGATGTCATTTACCATGTCAAAGATGTCACTTCACCACCCAGCATGCACCAATATATCACCAAAAATGGTCACAATACCATTCGTTCCCTTGCAAGCCCGCGCTGATCCACAATCACAAACCAACGCTATAGCCGTTAGACCACGCCGTCCATTCCTTGAAGTCACAAGGGTCACTATTCAAATTCCCAATGTTTATCTTCGCCACTGTATTTGTATACAATAATTTATTTATCAACGCTCGCTTTGCTTATCAACGCACGCTCTCTGTATCATCCACTAATATCAATAGACCTTAAAGAATCTTTCAAAGCTACAAAAAAATAAAAAATAAAACATTCGGTGATATTTTTTTAAACCCAGATGTTCGATAAACATAAAAAGGAATAAATAAGAAGAAAAGGGGAGATAAACCCCCGTGGAGGTAACGCTGACTAACGAGTTCAGTCCCTTTGTTTTCACTAACTAACGAGTTCAGTCCCTTTGTTTTCACTGACTAACGAGTTCAGTCCCTTTGTTTTCACCCTTCGGTTTTAATAAGAAATTCATAGGCGCCGTACTGTTTTTTTTTCCAACGAATTTGTTTTGATGGGGAAGCTAGCTTGTTGGGAGAGTAGGACTTAAGGGTTGGATTTGAGGCGAAGATGTGGTCTTCAGTATGCATGGGTTGACGCAAGTGGTTGTCGGGGAGGAGGAGGGGGGGGGGGGGGCGGAGGAGGAAGTGGGGATATGAGAAGCAGCACGTGTAAAAGTGTACTCTATTGAATATGACTATTGTGTGAATGTGTGTGTGTTTCTGGGACTGTATATAAGAAACTATCATCAATATATATTATTTTAGCGAGCTTTTTCAAATTTTTTTTTCAAACCTTTAATAACAAAAGACATTTTAAATCTACGGGCTATTTAGATTTTTGTACAAATACAAATACTTGCCTATTTTTTTACCCGATTACAATATTTATTTTAAATTACTTTCCTTCAGTAAAAAAAATTAATTAATTTTTAGATTTCGTATATCGTCTATAGCTTTCTTTTAATTGTAGTTTATAAAATTTTTTATCTGCACCTTATACAGTCCTGTTTATTTTTCACCCGGGCAACGCCGGGCAATGTAGCTTGTATATATTGCATATAAAGTAGACTGTGTGTGTGTGGATTCCGAACCCAATTGGACAGTTTGAAGTCACGTGACCTCATTGTTCTCATATTTTACCTTTGCGATCTCGCTTCCCGTATGTGTCCTCTCTAGCGTATCCGAGTGCCATGCGGGCGACCTGGGTTTGATTCCCCACTGCTAACGTTTTTTTTTCTTTTTTCAACTTTTTTTTCCTTTCCATTAATATTACTTTTGTCAATAAGTAAATTGCAAACGGCCTCCGAAAGAAATTTTTATTGTATCAAATATGTTGCTTAATTCGCTAATTTATGTTTTTAAAAATTTACCTTTTTTTTGCGCGTTTCTTTTTTATTGTATTTAATTTTTTAAACAAAATTTATTGTAGTCATTCGTTTCTCCACCATTTTGAAGGGCATAACTGCTAGTATATGTATGTGTGTATAATGTCTACATATATGTTCTATTTTTTCTTGCTTGTGTTCTCCAACTTATTACCAGGCATTCCTTCTCAATCATACAACGATTTCATCAAAACGAATAAGAACCACCTAAGAAGGAAGTGAGAACTTTGGCTTGATATAATTGTTGCGGGGGTGTTGGGGGGAGGGGTAAGGGGAAACATAACTCACAAGAGTTACACCTTATACCCCTCACCTGACAAACACCAATCCCCCCCCCCCCCCCCCCCAACCATTTACCGCTTCTTTGAGTATCAATCTCGATCCATGAATAATGACGTCATAAGACTTTTTGCAAGTCTTAAATTGTTTTGTTTTTTAATTTTGTTATTGTCAATTATTGAAAGCGAAACGCAACGATGAAACCGGAAGTTCAAAACCAGTTTTCATTGTTTTTGTTGTTGTCGTGTTGCTTCCTTAAATCAACCAAGTATGCCATAGCAACACCAAAGGTGGATGAGATCACACAAGTAGGGCATACTCCCTCCATTACTAATGTTAATATTAATGTTAGAGAATAGTTTAGTTATAGGAAGTAAATGTCAATCATTTAAAACAAATATCTTCTACTACGCCTTTGACTATGACTGCCGTTATTGCACTTATGTATAATAAATATTGTTCATACTGGTGGCAGAGGTACTCACTCTCTCTAGTAGCGGGCTTAGAGTCTGTAACTGAATATCATTGCGCTTGAGTAGGCTTACCTATCTATTTATCTATCCATCTATCTATTTATCTGCCCATCTAATCTATACATTAATATGTTTATCTATTTGTCTATCTAACTGTCTGTCTATCTGCCCATCTAATCTATCTATTAATGTTTCTGTTTGTCTTTTTGTCTATCTATCCATCTGCGTGTATATCTGTCTGTTTTTCGATACATAGAGCTATCCGTAATAGAGGCACATAGGCCTAGCGGCAAAGCGCTCGGCTCTGTTAGTTGGGCATTTTGTTGTCTACACGATCTCCTAGTATGCCATGGCCACCAAACTTGGGAGCGCTGATTTACATGCTTATCGATTTATATGGTCTGAATAAAGATACTTTACTTTGTACTTTTCTCTATCCATCGAAAAAAAATATTTGTATGCACGTCTATAAGCTGTTTGATTGCATTGACTAATTGACTAAAACTATTAAAAAGTTAGCGCCAAATAGATAGGCTTCTGCCACCATCTTCTTTCTTTGTTTAGAAAATGGTCAGAATAAGCGCATGCCAATTTTAATTTTCACACTGCCGAATCAAAGATCTATTGTGTTCACGGTTAGTTCTCCTTCAAACTAGAACTATGGTTAAAAGAATGGCCGTACCGATTTTGTATAGGTGTGTTTCCTCCCAGTCACTCCCACTTTTTCAGGTAACATGTTTGGTCAAGCCGAAGGACCTAGATGGCAGCAAGCAGAAGAACCAAGATGGCAGCAAGCAGAAGGACCAAGATGGCAGCAAGCAGAAGGACCAAGATGGCAGCAAGCAGAAGGACCAAGATGGCAGCAAGCAGAAGGACCAAGATGGCAGCAAGCAGAAGGACCAAGATGGCAGCAAGCAGAAGGACCAAGATGGCAGCAAACCGAAGGACCAAGATGGCAGCAAGCCGAAGGACCAAGATGGCAGCAAGCAGAAGGACCAAGATGGCAGCAAGCAGAAGATCGGTGTACTTAAGAACTCAGAACACAGAGACCCAGAAAAAAAATTTTCAGTACTGGACTTGTTGAAATTTGTTCAGTGGGCCCGTATTTCTGTGGACCATACAATGCGTCTGCGGGATGCTGGTGGAACTAAGTCCAGATCGCCGTCGGGAAAACTCCCCCAATGCCAGAAACTCACCCCGGGTGGCGCCTTTGTACTCAGCCCAGGGCAGGGCGCCGCTGTGCGTACCATGGGGCAACCAAGAACAGTTTCTTTTTCTTTTCTTTTTAAAGTTTATTTTCGGATTCGCCGTTTCGCGGACTTCTTTGAAGCGGCGCCCTCGTGAATCTTGCAACAGCCATTAAATATAATACACTGACAGTGCCAGCCTTGGGTTGATATACGCCCCCCCCTCCCGCGCCCCCACCACCCTATCCATACCACTCCTTCCTACCCGGACAGGTTATCCGCAATGCATAATAAATGGGGACTTCTTGGAGACGTGACCATCGGAGCCAATAAACTCAAAGACAAACACACACACACACAAAAGGAAAAAGTGAAAGCGTTTTATTTTAGTGCCGGAAATAGGTTCCGTTGAACGAGCACAAAGGAACATTTGTTAGAGCCATTTAGATGACAATGCCAAATAAATGCAAAACAGTTATTCTTACATTTCTAAAAGTTGCGCGCATGAAACATTTCGCTGGTTAAATAATTAACGCGTTTTCTCCCTCTTCCGTATTGTCTTTGTGTGTAAGTTTGGCATCCACGAGCGGCCGAGCAGAAAATTAAATTTTTTTCATTGAACTGACAAATTATTTTCTTTGTCCCGCATAAAGAAGGTTTGCCCAGAATTGGCAATGAGGAAGTGTGCCTCTGTTGTGTGTTTCTTTTATTATACATCTATTAGATAAAGCTGCTTTCCTTGGCATGCGTTGCCCCGCGCCAAGTTTCTGCGAGTTTAATGGGGAATAACTGTTGGTGGTCTCACAAAGCTAAGAAATTTGACGCTATAATTAATTATCTGAGTTATGTAGTTTTTGGAGCTTATTTAGCTTGGGCGCGTGTCTGAAATATTCAGCGAGCGTGTCCATTGAATGAATGAAATACAGTAATTGACAAGTCTTAATGAGGCATAACCTTTTCAATAGGTCAGGGGTTATTGTATTCACGAATTTTTTTTTCTTCCGGCAACACTCTTGCTTTTGCTGGTGTGTGACAATTTATTTTAATCTCGTCGTCCAGTTCTGGCCTTTAAGAAATATACAAAGGCTACAAGAACATTTATGAGGAATCCGTTTTTAACACCAAAAGTTAGAATACGATATTTAATACTAGTTAATAGTCGACGTGTTATCGCGTTAAGTTAACACGTCGACTATTAACTAGTATTAAGTTAAACTTTGCTTGCTTTATAAAATAAAGTAGTCAAGGATAGTGGTTCTTGGCTATGAAAATTAAAGACACAAAACGAAAATTCTTTTGCACCAAGCAATATGTTTGGAAATAACAAACTGGTGATTCTTCACGTCTGAAGTTCACAGGCCATCGTTTTCTTTTGGCAACATCTTTTGGAAATGAAATGAAATTTAATCCTGTACATCTTTTCTTCTTCACAGTACATCCAGTAACATAGCACACAGACATGTTTTGTTAGTAAATGAACGAATAGGACCGGAAATGTTAGTACACTATAAACTTTTAGGTTCGCCATGCATAATCATTTAGACTTGTCAATGGCTAGATAGAAAAAGAGATAAATAAATAGATTAATAGACAAATTAATAGATAATTATAATGATTGATAAACAATTAGATATTTAGATAGATAAAAATATAGTTATAGAAAGATAGATGGAAAGATAAATAGATCGATAGTGATAGAATGATAGATTCATATGTATATCGGGAAATAGACAGATTGATAGAATGATAGATTCATATATATATATTGGGAAATGGACAAATTTGTAGGTATAGAAAGATAGTGATATGAAAAAAAAGAGGAAATAGAAAGAGAGAGAGAAGAAATAGCTACTGTAGTAGATATAAAAAGACAAATAAGGTGTAGAATATAGACTAAGAGAGACAGTCTAAATTATATAAATATAAGCTTGAAATATCTTTGACTTTTTCTATAGTTTGTTAACTTTCATTCATAGTTTAGACTGAATTCAAAAAAATTGACTGTGAATAATATATTAAGCAGTTCTCAGAAATGTCTAGAAAAAGTTCATTTTTATTGGGAATATTTTTATTGGGAATATTTTTATTGGGAATATTTTTATTGGGAATATTTTTGTATCTTCTTTTAACTCCATTTTGATATTTTAGAAAATGAAATTGACATTGGTCGGATGTTCATAAATTACACCAGAAGTTGAAGGTTTAAAAAAAACAACAACTGAATTATTTGCTAATAAATGTGCATCCATTGGATGTTGAAGGGTAGATATTCCCAAATGTTTTCAATAAGAAAACACGACACTGTAAATAGTAGTTATGACTATCTTTTGTATAGTAAGTAAAGTACCCGTTATGTTGATCAGAGGGCCGGTAAAGCAGCGTTCACCATTTTTCATTGGCCATGGCGTACTAGGGGATGTGTGCACAATGCACAGCCTCCTTTACTTTACCCCAACTAATGTCAGGTACCCATCAGAGCTGGATAACCTCGAGTCCGGGGAAATAATCCTAGCCTTCTCTAGGAGTTCAGGAGTCGAACCTAGGACCGTTGGTACGCCAGTCGAACACGCTGCCTCTCGGCCACCGCTCCCCCATCTTCGGCATAGACGTTGTCACGTTAAATGTCACGTTAAATGTCACGTTATATGTCACGTTATATGTCACGTTAAATGCCACGCACTAAGTATGGGCACGGCGCGTGCGTTAAATTTAGATGACCAATAAGATTGAATTTAGAAGACACACCGTCAATGGGGGACTTTCTCCTTGGGGCTGTTTACGTCATGGGGCGTTTAACACCCCGGTACCATATGGCGTCGCCTGCAATTTTATATTTCCTACCACCCCCCTCTCGCCACACAGACACGGCTCGCGCTCACAAGCCCTCGACAACGCCCCTGACTTATCCCGTCATCCACACTTTGAGCAGTGTCAGACGGTAAGCGGGAAGAGAGAGGGAGAGAGAGGGAAAGAGCGAGAGAAAGATGGAGGGAGAAAAGGAGGAAGATGAAAATGTCCTGATTAGAGATACAGTAATTAAAATGTTTGCGTTTCACATCTGGCTTCAGATTTGACTTTTGGTCGTCTGACATATAGGCTGCATAGGGCGTGTGTGTAGGAGATAATGAAAGAGAGAGAAATAATAAAAGTGAGAGAGAGAGAGGTGAGATGAGAGAGGCAAAAGTGGAGAATGAAAGAGCAAGAAACTAAAGAGAAGGTCAAGATAAAGAGATAGTAAGAGAACATAAAAAAGAAATTGATAGAAAGCGGTAGAGAAAAAAGCGGAGAAAGGGAGAGAGAAGGTATGTGGGAGGGGGGGGGGGGCACGTCATGAAAAGAAAGAAAAAATATATATTGATATATATAGAGAGAGATTGACAAGCTAAATTGCCCGGCGTTGCCCGGGTGAAAATAACAGGCATATATAAGCTATAGATACAAAATTTATAAACTACAAATAAGATACAGCAAGACAGGGAAAGACAAGGGTGAACCAGGGTTAGCAGGTAAACGAATACTGGTGTGTGCGTGTGTGGGTGAGTTTGTTTAAGTGCATGGGTGGCTGAGCTGCATTCGGTGATATTTGTCGCATCCAGGAAACGCCACATTCAAACCACGTGATCATGTCTTAACTGCTGCAAAACGACACAGCTGCTAATAACGAATCATGATGAATGCATTCCAGCTAGTAAATTATGTACGCGAGGAGAAAGAATGGTTCCCTATTCGTAAGACAGTTCGCTGAGCATGTCTTGTGCATGTCTGCATATGAAACTTGACATTAATTTTGAAAAACTGTTCTGTCCGGACAAGGTCACGAAGATTTTATTTGTTTCTGTATTCTGCGTCTGCTTGTACACTGTGCGCTATTGTTTTGTTATTTGCGTTATTAGTGTTAGTTCGAATCCCATGTTTGAGTTAAAGTTAACGTTTAAATAATTAAACAATACAAAAGTGTCAAATAAAGACTATAATATAGCCAATAGATCTATCCGCCTAAATGTTCAACTAGGCATCGTCTTCATCTATCTATCTATCTATCTATCTATCTATCTATCTATCTATCTATCTATCTATCTATCTATCTATCTATCTATCTTATCTATCTTATCTATCTATCTATCTATCTATCTATCTATCTATCTATCTATCTTATCTATCTTATCTATCTTATCTATCTTATCTATCTTATCTATCTATCTATCTATCTATCTATCAGTATCTATTTATGTATATATATATATATATAAAGTAGACTGTGTGTGTGTTCAACCAATCAATTTAGTTAATTTAAAGACACGTGACCTTATTGTGTCATATTATAGTTTTGCGATTTCACTTTTGACATATGTCCTCGCTAGCTTAGTGGTTTACCTATCGGACTGCCAAGCGGGCGATCCGGGTTCAATTCTCCAGTTAGTTTATAGGCCAAACTTTTTTTAATATTTTTTTTAAAATTTCAATTAATATTACTTTAAAAAAAAGGCTTGTGAATCCATGGGCAACGCCGGCAGTAAAGCTTTTTGTTAAATAAAAAGACTTGCTTACTTTTTTCCCGATTAGAATATTTATTTGAAATTTCTTTCCTCAAAGTTTTCAGTAAAAAAAAATCATTAATTATTAGTTTTATAGCTAAGTGTTCATTGTAGCTTATTACATTTTATCTGTAGCTTATACATGCCTGATTTATTTTCCCTCGGGCAACGCCGGGCAATTTAGCTTGTCAATCTTTATCTATGCATCTATTTATTTCGATCTATCTATCCATCTATCAGTCCATCCATCTACCCAGTAAAAAAATCCATATGGCCGGAAAAAGCTGTATTTACTAGTTTCAGTGACCACGGATTACTCGGTAATTGTGTGGCCTGCACAATGGTCCAACTACCTTTACCTTGCCCCAACGTATGCAAAGGTACCCATCAGAGCTGTGTAGACTCAGGGAGACCCTCCAGACCCGCGAAGAACATTCTTGTCTTCACCAGGAATTGAACCCAAGGACCTCGGCACGCCAGCCGAACGCGTCCGTTCACCGTACTCCTTCCGTCTGACCCTTGTGTCAAGAACTAGATTTCAGTTAAGACAATTTTATTTTGCTGGCGATGTAAAAAAAAAACCACACAAAAAAAATAACATAGGCATCAAGAATAACACTGACGTGAGGGGATGGGGTTGGTGGGGGGGGGGGGGGGATACGGATAGACCAGATAATACTGTTTTGCAATTTTAGCGCTTTAGTTATAGAAGCACAGAAACATGATCGCGTGTAATTATTGTCAGATAGAACAGTCCCGCTATTGTGGAGATTATGAAATATTCGTTCCGTCCCACCCCCTTCCCTTCTCTCCCACCAAAAAGAAAGAAAGATACATTATCTACTGGGCGGTAAAATATATCACACCTCTCTGATATCACTTGTAACTGTTGGGAATGGGACGAACCATTGGAACCCCTGTGGGTTAATGCCCCTGACGTTTAGGTCAGAGAGCATCCGGCAAACCTCGGCTAGGGTTTGAAAGAGTATTTGACACACAGACACACAGAGACACACATATATTCATATACACTAACACAGGGCACACATATACACAGACACACATATACACAGACACACATATACACAGGGCACACATATACACAGACACACATATACACAGACACACATAGACACATACACACATAGACACAGACACACATAGACACATACATACCTATACACAGACACACATATACACAGACACACATATACACAGACACACATAGACACATACACACATAGACACAGACACACATAGACACAGACACACATAGACACAGACACACATAGACACAGACACACATAGACACAGACACACATAGACACAGACACAGACACACATAGACACATACACACATAGACACAGACACACATAGACACAGACACAGACACACATAGACACAGACATACATAGCCACATAGACACATAGACACATAGACATATTCACACATTCACACATACACACACATACACACATACACACATACACACACATACACACATACACATACACACACATACACACATAGACACATACACACATAGACACATACACACATAGACACATACACACATAGACACATACACACACAGACACATACACACATAGACACATACACACATAGACACATACACACATAGACACATACACACATAGACACATACACACATAGACACATACACACACAGACACATACATACCTAGACACAGACACACATAGACACAGACACACACAGACACATACATACCTAGACACAGACACACATAGACACAGACACACATACACACATACACACATACACACATACACACATACACACACATACACACAGACAAAGACAGACAACTTGAGACCAAAAAAAAAACAAAGAGTAAAACAACTGAGATATCTATAACGAATTTTTTGTCTTTTCTTTATTGTCTCACTGATTTGTAACCTATCTGCTATGACATGTAAAGGCGGCCTATATTATACGTATAATTGCATGCAGATATTCTGTCTAATCTGAAAAACACCATTTATCTCCGATTCCAACTTTAAAAAAGAAAATTATAAAGAGGTTACACCAGATCAACGTATAATCGTAGATATCAAGGCTTTCTTTGGAAATAATCTTAAGGGCGCTGGCCCCCTGCTAGGGCGTTGTTATGTTATGACTTCTCGCACACACTCAAAAATAGGGGTGGTAGCGGGGTTCAATAAAAATAAGTTTTTTTTTTCTTCATCAATAACAAGTGAAAAAGAACAAAAATTAGAAATAGATCAATCCATGACACTTTTGAGATTTTGTGGAAATAAAAGTTGGCAATAAAAAAAAATACTCTAGAGATAAAGAAAGTCCCTATTGTCGATAATTGTATCATTTAAAAAAGTTTTTCTTCACTAGTTACTAAATGTTACTCGCTTAGCCCAAAATAGTTTTTCTTTTTTTTGTATCAATACTGGTCTCCCTTTGATAGTCTACAGTCTACAGTGCTGTCGATTTATAAATGTCTCTAAAACAAGCAGACCGTAACGATGTTAAGGTATGGATCAAGGGGTAAAGATACAAGCCAAGATCCTGTCCGAGACTAGCCACCCCAAGGCTGTCCGATAGGGCGTGTCGCGTAACATAGGGTACGGTCTCTGCAGTACATGTACTACACTTCACGCCCCACCTGCGGGCATTCCCCGCGGATCATTATCATTATCGTTGTGGCTCGCCTCGTATACAGCCCAAATTCCAGACTATAGGTCTGGACATCCAGGCACATGGTCGGGGCTCGAGGCGGATTGTTGCGCTCATTGCTTCCTCCTCACCGCCACCGCTCGGGGCCTCTGCATTGAGCCTCGGACGCGCAACAGGTAGGCTTCCCCTATGAGTTAGCCCGCCGGTGTGCTCTTAATGTGAGCGTATCGGCGGGTATCCACACTTCGTCCATTCTTTGAGGACCATGGGTGCTCCAGTGCTATCAAACATAGCGGCCAAATTCGTGCGTTCAAAC
The DNA here is from genome assembly GCA_949126835.1 of Anisus vortex. NCBI lineage: Eukaryota > Metazoa > Mollusca > Gastropoda > Planorbidae > Anisus > Anisus vortex. The sequence goes on from OX421495.1 coordinate 1,504,163, forward strand.
CCTCAAAGCCTATACAGTTTCACCCCCCCCCCCCCTTCCCAGCACCAAAAACTAAATCAAACAATACCAACATCACGCGCAGAGACGTGGTTGCGGGTTTACGATTAGCGCAGTGCGAGATAATCCATTGTTATCAACACCTCCCGAGATTGAATGAATAAAATCAAACAGGGGGACACAACTCTGATCTACCCACTTCATAAGTCAGCTGATTACCATCGCCCAGAGTTAGTTCCCCCTCGATACAAAAGCATCGAGCATGTATGGACCTCCTCCCCTTCCCCACCCCTGATTGGGGTACGAATTGAAGGGCGGCATTTTTATAAAATTGATTGCTTTAGTAATACTCGTAAAACGGTTTAAACGATTTCATCAATAAGATCAATAACAAAAAATTCTATCCGCTTGGGTTTAAACACATAAAAAAATATAATTTCCGAGATCAAGCGACAGACTTGATTTATTTGTTAATGAACGCTAGCAGAAATATTGTAGTTTTGTATTTGGCATGCGGGGAGGGTATGTATTTTTACAATTTTTAAAAAATTTGAACAATATGGATTTTTGTGTTTTTTTAGATTAGCGTGTTCCGATACTACAGTTGAAATATAACCTAGCGGTAATCACTTGGCCCTATTTTTGTGTTTTTAATATCGCACCTTATTTCTGTCCGAAATGACGCGTTGCAAATTTCTTTCTTTGTCCGACAAAATGGGTTTTGGTTTGGATTTCCAGAATTGTTTTAGCTCCATTAATTTCTAATAGTCACTCCACTACTGTGAGAGAGGAGGGGGAGTGGAGGGTGGAGGTTTGACCTCTATTAAACATCCAACTGAACGTAAAACTCGCTCTCCGACACTCGCTCTCCGACACTCATTTGGGAGAGAGCGAGAAAATCTGCTGGGAATTGCGCTGGCCACACAATCCATTTTCAAAAGTCACCGGCCACTGAGACCGTTTCATTTTGTTTTACAATCATCACAACCATTTGTAAAAGTAAGAATTTGACCACACGCTGGTCGGTGTAACAAGTATCTTTTATTCTCAGTCTACAATCCTCTTATATCTCCCTTATACTCCAGTCATTCCATCAATATTCACACACTTAAACAAAACATTCATGAACACAACTCACCATGTCCAGCCAGTCACATAAACAATAACACAGAACTATCAGGACACTAAGTCTGGTCAACAACACATTACAATAATACAGTCCACCGTGTCACTAAGTTTAAGTCAGTTTATAATTACGTCGTCACTTACACACTCACAGTTACTGTTACATCCTTCATATTTCATTGTCTTCTAACGGAAATTCGCTACCCAAGAGTCCCCCCAAATGTCCCGGGTTTGAATCCCGGTGAAGGCTAAGAAAGGGGGAGTCAACCCAGACAGTAGTTGCGGAAACGTAAGACGGACGTGCATTGTGCTGGAGACGCAATCCCTTCGTACGCCATGGCCACAGAAACGTTACTGCACTTGTCCTATATATCAACTTGTTTTGGAACATAGACTGAGTCTTTTTTTAGATTCCTAATTAAAAACTCTTATTGTCAAAAAGTAATAATATTAAATACGTGTATGTTTTTTTTATAAATTTAATCACGTAATAGTAAACTCAAAGAGGTCATTGAACTGTATTTTCAGGTCATTACTCTCACCCATTCACAAACCTGCTGAGCCCGGTGGACCTGGTGGGCGGTGGCAGCCAGAAGCGGAAGCGACGTCACCGCACGATCTTCACCGAGGAGCAGCTGGAGAGGCTGGAGGACACGTTCCAGAAGACACACTACCCGGATGTGATGATGCGGGAGGAGCTGGCCAACAAGGTGGACCTTAAGGAGGAAAGAGTGGAGGTAAGGGGCTCCTTTTTTTAAAAAAGAATCTGATGGATGAAAACATGGGTAGAAGGGTAGATGGGTAGGTGGAGAGGTGTGGTAACGGCATGCTAGGTGATTGTGTGGCCAGCACTATGCACAGCCGCATTCACTTTACCCCAACTAAGGTCAGGTACCCAACAAAGCTGAGTAGAGTCGGGGACACTTTCCAGACAAGGGAAAAATTCTAGCATCCACCAGGATTCGAACCCAGGACCTTTGGGTAGGTGTATTGATATGAACAGGTGGATAGAAGGATAGATAGAGAGAAAGGCAAATAAACAGATTCACGGATTTACAGATATATAGTCTACATATACATTTAAATTTAAAGCATTTTAGTACAGTCTATATATAGACCTAAATCAGACTAGATAAAATATCTTCAAAACTATATAAAGAACTCAGACTGTCTGCATAGTTCAGGTTTCACATTAAACAAACTTTTATTGAGTCTGTTTCCTACTTACAATGTTTTATAGTATAGCTTTTGGCATTTAAACGATTCAAGAATCTGCATTGTTGTGTAAAAAAAAACAACAACAAAGAAATTTAAGCTAATCCTTTTATAAGCATTTGAAGAAACCACTGTGGTTCGAAGTGGGGGGTGGGTGGCGAGGGGCGGCGGGGGGTGCAATTAAGGCTAATGCGTTAATCTGGCTTCATCGCCATTTTTCTTCTGCCGCATAAATCAGAATCAGGAATCCAAGATGGAAACCTAAGCCGCGCGCAGAATCGCCTGCAAAAATACAGGGGGGGTGTGGGGGGGGGGGGAGGGAAGCGCTCCGAGATCCGATCTCAGTTTGAGAGGGGAGGGTGGCAAGGGTGTGCGGGGTGCAGGGGGAGGGCGTCATTAGACCAACAAAACGTTTAACCATAAATTCTCACCCTCTCCGACGCCGATCACTTTCCTCCTTGAAAGAATATTTTAAAAAAAAACAACAATGAAGTTATCAGCCGTGTGATATCTGAGACTGCATGTACGGTGCTAAATCCGACCACTCAAACTCACAGGCGAACGCTCTCTCGCGCGGACACACAAAGGTAACATCTAATGCTCAACCACCATCCCCTTCCCCTGAAGTATCGAATTTCTAGATTTCCAAGACAATCTATCATTCGTTATTTTTGCTCATTCTATCCTTCTCTCTATCTCTTGAACCCCCCCCCCCCCCCTCCTTTCTTTCTTTATCTTTTTATGTCCCTCTCACTCACCCCCGCTCTCATTTCTTCTCTCTCTCCCCCGCTCTCATTTCTTCTCTCTCTCTCTTTCTTTCTTACTTTCGTGCCCCTCACTTTTTTTCTCTCTCTCAACCACTCTCGCTCCTTCTCTCTCTTTTTCTTTCCTCCATTTCTCTCTCTCGCTCGCTCTTCTCTTTCTTATTTTCTTACTATTTCTTTCCCTCCCTCCCTCCCTCTCTCTCTATCATCTCCCTCCGCCATCCCCCCTCTCTCCCAAAAGTAGGGTTTTGTCTTTCACTCTAATGGAATCCCCCCACTCCCCAACCGCCTCTCCCCAAAACACCCCATGCCGTTCCTTGCTCCATCCCAAACTATAATCTATAAACCTGCAAACCACATTCAATCCTTGGGGCGGAGGGGGGGGGGGGGGGGCAACTTGAAATGGAGTTTTGCTGCTGTCGTTGGTTCAGACACCACGTGTAAAGGGAAATGGCCGTCACCCACTTGCCCTCATAAACTCATAAACCAGCTTACTCTTTTCAAATAAGTGAACCAGATAAAGAGCTCTTTATACACACACACACACACACATACACACACACACACAGAATGAAAGAAAGAAAAGAAAAGAAAAAGTTTTCAACAAAATCTAATCGAGTTTAATCCGATAGCCAATGCCTTTTGAGAATTATAGCGTCAGATTTTTATTTTTGTTGCTGGTTGGCGGCGTGGAGTTGAAAAACTAATCTTAAAGATGTGTTAAATCACCCATCTCTCTCTCTATCTCTGTCTCTCTCTCTCCCTGTCTCTCTCTCTGTCTCTCTCTCTCTCTCTCTCTCTCTCTCTCTCAAAAGGTGTACAGTTACGGCTAAGATTTAAGCTACTTGTTAATCGTTTTTTCTCTATCTCTACATTCCAGTTTTTTTTTAATATTGTCCCCAGTCTTTCTCTTTCTCTCGCTCTGTCTATCTATATTTAATAGTATTAAACTACATTTCAAAACTTTGTAACATAGATAGAAAGAAAGAAAGAAAGATAGATAGATAGATAGATAGATAGTTAGATAGATAGATAGATAGACACGTAAATAGATAGATAGATAGATAGATAGACATGTAAATAGATTTCTGATAGATAGATAGATAGATAGATAGACACGTAAATAGATAGTTAGATAGATAGATAGATATGAGATATTTGGATTCGAGACCTTTATAATAACTCTCAGTACTACCAGGTCACAGTTATGTAAATGTAAAAACTGTCTCCAACCCCCCCCCCCCCCCCCAACCACCTCATACATGCAACATAACACACATAATCAAGACATGATACTGCAAGTTTCCATAAACATTTTCCTCGTTTAATTCAGAACTTTTTTTTTTCTTTCTTTACACCACTTTATGTGAAATATGACACTTATGGAAGCCCGTATTGTCATAAATTACATTTTCTCATATTTAATTTCGGGCCATAATATGCCCCACGAAGTCTTTGTTTTAGCATTTTCGTTTATGAAAGTATCAGACAAAGAAAGTTACAAAAGTAACTGAGGCGAACGATGATATCAATATGGCGTTGATAAATATGGCGTTGATAAATATGGCGTTGATATAGAGATTATATTTATGTCTGCGTGTGTGGCGAGCTGGTGGCGGAATAACACTTCTGTACCCATGGGCCTCAGAGACTGGCGTAGTGTGTGTAAACCTTAACATTACTCTGGCGGGCGGACGCATGTGGGACAGCTCCCGCTGCGGGTACGAGACCCAGTGCACTGCTGAGAGGTCAAGGGGTCTCGGTGGGGAGGAAGCAATGGACGCAGCAATCCTGTCTCACCAATCACCCACGTGCCTAGATGCCTGTACCTATAGTCTAGGATTTGTGCTACCGGGCGACAGTGCAGGTAAACGGGCGAGCCACCCCGATAAGGATCCTCTGGGAGTCCGCAGTCGACTCATAATCTGGACTGTGGAAACCGTACCCTGTTACACGGCACGCCACACTTTTGGCGTGGGGTGGCTGGAGCCCCTACACAATCTTGGTACGCCCCGCCCCGCTTGGTTCACCCCTACTAAGGTTACGCCCTGGACTATAGCGCCTTATGCTCGTCCGTTTTTTTTTTTTAGAGACTTATAAATTCGGTGGCGGAATTTTTAAAAATCCAAACACAATTAAACGATTGAAACAAATAACCCATAATTTTGTTACGTTCATAGTTATGACTAATTCATATTTTAAAAATCGAACCAATAAAATAATTCATGAAAAAGAATTAAAAACAAACAAACGGAAGAGCGTCCATTTGCAAATGGCTAATCACCGACACTTCCGTTTCGCATTTTACACGTGCCAAATGACATTTCTTAGGTGTAGAAAACTTGTGCCTACCGAATTAGTTCTATAAATGAAGTCACATTGACCCCGTCAACTGACCTGCGGGAAAGGTATTGACCAAACTATATCCTCGAGATAAGATGAGGTGTAAACGGTTGCAGTTAACTTCTCATCGTCAATAAATCTTTTTTTATTATTTCTCCTTTTGCGTGTGAAGACTCTGCTCGGATCTTTATAATACCTTCTTCCTTTTTTTTTTGGTCATCGGGGCGTTGAAACTTTTCAACGCGCCCTCCTCTCAAAGAAAATCACCTCCCGTCTTCAGGTTGTTTATGGCCACTGATTGTTGATAGGGCCTACCTTTACCTGCGACCGATGTGCGCGGCTCCGAGATTCTGGTCCTCGCCACACCCTTCTATTCTTCATCCGGGGCCCAACGCCATTGGACCTTATCAAACGGAGAATACAAATTGAGTGTTGACCGAGAGATCAAGGGAGGTGGAGGTCAGTAGCTCGGCGAAGAAAAAAATTAGTATCTTCACGAATACTATCGGAGGGAGGGTACTATTACTATAATGAATCAGGAGACGGTCTGTGGAGCGATACACGCAGTTCGGCTAGGTCCCCGTAGTTTGGCTAGGTCCCCGTAGTTTGGCTAGGTCCCTGTAGTTCGGCTATGTTCCCGTAGTTCGGCTAGGTCCCCGTAGTTCGGCTAGGTCCCCGTAGTTCGGCTAGGTCCCCGTAGTTCGGCTATGTTCCCGTAGTTCGGCTATGTTCCCGTAGTTCGGCTAGGTCCCCGTAGTTCGGCTAGGTCCCCGTAGTTCGGCTAGGTCCCCGTAGTTCGGCTATGTTCCCGTAGTTCGGCTGTGTTCCCGTAGTTCGGCTAGGTCCCCGTAGTTCGGCTAGGTCCCCGTAGTTCGGCTAGGTCCCCGTAGTTCGGCTAGGTCCCCGTAGTTCGGCTAGGTCCCCGTAGTTCGGCTAGGTCCCCGTAGTTCGGCTAGGTCCCCGTAGTTCGGCTATGTTCCCGTAGTTCGGCTGTGTTCCCGTAGTTCGGCTAGGTCCCCGTAGTTCGGCTAGGTCCCCGTAGTTCGGCTAGGTCCCCGTAGTTCGGCTAGGTCCCCGTAGTTCGGCTAGGTCCCCGTAGTTCGGCTATGTTCCCGTAGTTCGGCTAGGTCCCCGTAGTTCGGCTAGGTCCCCGTAGTTCGGCTATGTTCCCGTAGTTCATCTAGGTCCCCGTAGTTCGGCTATGTTCCCGTAGTTCGGCTATGTTCCCGTAGTTCGGCTATGTTCCCGTAGTTCGGCTAGGTCCCCGTAGTTCGGCTATGTTCCCGTAGTTCGGCTATGTTCCCGTAGTTCGGCTATGTTCCCGTAGTTCGGCTAGGTCCCCGTAGTTCGGCTAGGTCCCCGTAGTTCGGCTAGGTCCCCGTAGTTCGGCTATGTTCCCGTAGTTCGGCTAGGTCCCCGTAGTTCGGCTAGGTCCCCGTAGTTCGGCTATGTTCCCGTAGTTCGGCTATGTTCCCGTAGTTCGGCTAGGTCCCCGTAGTTCGGCTAGGTCCCCGTAGTTCGGCTAGGTCCCCGTAGTTCGGCTAGGTCCCCGTAGTTCGGCTAGGTCCCCGTAGTTCGGCTATGTTCTCGTAGTTCGGCTATGTTCCCGTAGTTCGGCTAGGTCCCCGTAGTTCGGCTAGGTCCCCGTAGTTCGGCTATGTTCCCGTAGTTCGGCTATGTTCCCGTAGTTCGGCTAGGTCCCCGTAGTTCGGCTAGGTCCCCGTAGTTCGGCTATGTTCCCGTAGTTCGGCTAGGTCCCCGTAGTTCGGCTAGGTCCCCGTAGTTCGGCTAGGTCCCCGTAGTTCGGCTAGGTCCCCGTAGTTCGGCTATGTTCCCGTAGTTCGGCTATGTTCCCGTAGTTCGGCTAGGTCCCCGTAGTTCGGCTAGGTCCCCGTAGTTCGGCTAGGTCCCCGTAGTTCGGCTATGTTCCCGTAGTTCGGCTGTGTTCCCGTAGTTCGGCTAGGTCCCCGTAGTTCGGCTCGGTCCCCGTAGTTCGGCTAGGTCGCCGTAGTTCGGCTAGGTCCCCGTAGTTCGGCTATGTTCCCGTAGTTCGGCTGTGTTCCCGTAGTTCGGCTAGGTCCCCGTAGTTCGGCTAGGTCCCCGTAGTTCGGCTAGGTCCCCGTAGTTCGGCTAGGTCCCCGTAGTTCGGCTAGGTCCCCGTAGTTCGGCTATGTTCCCGTAGTTCATCTAGGTCCCCGTAGTTCGGCTATGTTCCCGTAGTTCGGCTATGTTCCCGTAGTTCGGCTATGTTCCCGTAGTTCGGCTAGGTCCCCGTAGTTCGGCTATGTTCCCGTAGTTCGGCTATGTTCCCGTAGTTCGGCTATGTTCCCGTAGTTCGGCTAGGTCCCCGTAGTTCGGCTAGGTCCCCGTAGTTCGGCTAGGTCCCCGTAGTTCGGCTATGTTCCCGTAGTTCGGCTAGGTCCCCGTAGTTCGGCTAGGTCCCCGTAGTTCGGCTATGTTCCCGTAGTTCGGCTATGTTCCCGTAGTTCGGCTAGGTCCCCGTAGTTCGGCTAGGTCCCCGTAGTTCGGCTAGGTCCCCGTAGTTCGGCTAGGTCCCCGTAGTTCGGCTAGGTCCCCGTAGTTCGGCTATGTTCTCGTAGTTCGGCTATGTTCCCGTAGTTCGGCTAGGTCCCCGTAGTTCGGCTAGGTCCCCGTAGTTCGGCTATGTTCCCGTAGTTCGGCTATGTTCCCGTAGTTCGGCTAGGTCCCCGTAGTTCGGCTAGGTCCCCGTAGTTCGGCTATGTTCCCGTAGTTCGGCTAGGTCCCCGTAGTTCGGCTAGGTCCCCGTAGTTCGGCTAGGTCCCCGTAGTTCGGCTAGGTCCCCGTAGTTCGGCTATGTTCCCGTAGTTCGGCTATGTTCCCGTAGTTCGGCTAGGTCCCCGTAGTTCGGCTAGGTCCCCGTAGTTCGGCTAGGTCCCCGTAGTTCGGCTATGTTCCCGTAGTTCGGCTGTGTTCCCGTAGTTCGGCTAGGTCCCCGTAGTTCGGCTAGGTCCCCGTAGTTCGGCTCGGTCCCCGTAGTTCGGCTAGGTCCCCGTAGTTCGGCTAGGTCCCCGTAGTTCGGCTATGTTCCCGTAGTTCGGCTAGGTCCCCGTAGTTCGGCTAGGTCCCCGTAGTTCGGCTAGGTCCCCGTAGTTCGGCTAGGTCCCCGTAGTTCGGCTAGGTCCCCGTAGTTCGGCTATGTTCCCGTAGTTCGGCTAGGTCCCCGTAGTTCGGCTAGGTCCCCGTAGTTCGGCTATGTTCCCGTAGTTCGGCTATGTTCCCGTAGTTCGGCTAGGTCCCCGTAGTTCGGCTAGGTCCCCGTAGTTCGGCTATGTTCCCGTAGTTCGGCTAGGTCCCCGTAGTTCGGCTAGGTCCCCGTAGTTCGGCTATGTTCCCGTAGTTCGGCTATGTTCCCGTAGTTCGGCTAGGTCCCCGTAGTTCGGCTAGGTCCCCGTAGTTCGGCTAGGTCCCCGTAGTTCGGCTAGGTCCCCGTAGTTCGGCTAGGTCCCCGTAGTTCGGCTATGTTCTCGTAGTTCGGCTATGTTCCCGTAGTTCGGCTAGGTCCCCGTAGTTCGGCTAGGTCCCCGTAGTTCGGCTATGTTCCCGTAGTTCGGCTATGTTCCCGTAGTTCGGCTAGGTCCCCGTAGTTCGGCTAGGTCCCCGTAGTTTGGCTAGGTCCCCGTAGTTCGGCTAGGTCCCCGTAGTTCGGCTAGGTCCCCGTAGTTCGGCTAGGTCCTCGTAGCGATCAATGTTGTTTATTTTTTTACCCTGACCTTGACCATTCTAAGACTGGCAAGTCTGGTGCCAAACATGTAGAGCATAGCATGACACTAACAGACAGTCTGGAACGTTATGCATAATAGACTACTGTATCCTATCTATCTCTCTCTCTCCCCACCCCACGCCCCCCCCCCCCTTACCCGCCCGAAAACTTACTGCACCCGGGCATGCCAGCCACGTCATTGTTAATCCTACTTAATCCAGCCTAGCTAATCCGTGGCTGGTTTTTAAAAACATTCCCATCGTCCAGCGTTCTAGTCTGCTGCTGTTATTTTATTTTTTATTTTTGCTTTCATTTGTTTTCTTCTTTTTCTACACCTATTCACTTATTTAACAATTAGCTAACACCGTTCTATTCGCACCAGTCTTTCCAATGATAAGCAAACAGAAGACAAGATAGATTGAAATAGAAAGAGAGAGAGAGAGAGAGAGCGTGACTTCGTCGGCTAGTATGTACTGCCCCTCCCGTGCCTCCTCCCTCTTCAAACCCTCCCTTAATTGGATAACAGTTCAAGGAAGGAGGCTCTCCCCGTCCAATCGAACGCGGAGCTCATCAATAATACAACCCTCGCGCCCTGGCGTGAGCAGGATGGTTGGGGCGGGAGGAGGGCGGCGGGATGGGGGGCTACCCGACACGGGGCCCATAAAACACACGGGCCCCCATGCTCCTGTCCGGTGACATGCGGAGCGGCAGTGGCACTCTATCACCATAGGAGGAACCCTACGCTAATTCTTTCTCTCTCCGTCTCTCTCTCTCTCTCAGGAGAGAAATATGATGGAGGATAAGGTAAAAGGCTGGGGGGGGGGGAGGGAGCTCTTTGAAGCACCGTGGATGCATTGAGAGAGAGAGGGGGGGGGGGGAGGGGGTAGCCCCCGCGAGCTGATGGTATCGATAAGGTCAATGACAACTGAAGACGGCTCGCGGCACTTGAAAAAGAGGATAAAGGAAAGAATAACACCCGGTGGGGGGTAGGGGGAGGGGAAGAGGAGGATTATATGAAGAACGATTACAGCCGAACTTGAGTGGATGGGTGACGCCCTCCCCCCCCCCTTTCGCCCTTCACCATCTCCTTCCACTCCCCCACAAAGCCTACGCCACTGAATCGTTAAAGCTATCGCCGAAAAGAATCGGGGCGAGATTATCACAAAGTGAATCTGATACATAACACAATGAGAGAAAGAGAGAAAGAGAGAAAGAGAAGAGAGAAAGAGAGAAAGAGAGAAAGAGAGAAAGAGAGAAAGAGAGAAAGAGAGAAAGAGAGAAAGAGAGAAAGAGAGAAAGAGAGAAAGAGAGAAAGAGAGAAAGAGAGAAAGAAAAAGAATATAATATGGCTCTTCGTATCGCCGACTTCACACTCTCCTCTCTTCCATTTCTACGCCATTTTAAATTAACGGCTGATATTCTAGGTTTTTCTACAGAGTTTCGCGTAATTGCAACCATTCCCGCCATGAACGTTTATATATCCATATGTTTCTTCTCAAAGCCATAATTTTTAATGTTAAGTACCATTCGGACCGTTTCGGTCCATATGCCCGACAAAGCATTGATCGCCAGTTCCTTTATGCGACAACAAATAAATATAAGTAGGCCTACTCTTTCTTTCCGAGTGGCATCCGAGCATGGAATGGGTTGCCTGAACATACCAGGAAAAACTAGTAACATAAGCATTATTTAAAACAATAATCGAAATGCACTAGACTCAGGCCATGGATGAGCGTAGGACGCAATAAGCTTCTTTATAGAAGGGAAGATAAGATCTATTTAGTAATTTCAGCCCCCTGCTGAACATAAACGCTTTCCTATTCCTAAGCTGTCCGTGGCTTTTCTATATTCATGTCAATGTGTTGCGATGGGGCGTGGGGGTGGGGCGTGGGGGAAGATAGAAAGCCGCGCCGCCATTCCGCTGCGTCCTCTTATTTCTAATTTTCTTTGCCCTCATCATTATTCATTTGCCCCGCACGCATTAGGGGCACACTTGCATTATTCCTCTATTTTTTTTTTCATGCTCACCACTCCAACATGTTGGCACCTCCTTGCACCCTCCCCCCATTTGTCGCCACCCAGTCTATACGCCTGCGTGAAATGTCACAACAGGGAGATGTAACGTAGAACATTAGCATTTGCCTGCATACCAGAAAAAAAGAAAAAAAAACAACACAAGAACAGACAGACAAAAACAAAATTCGCGTAATCTTCAATAAATAATTTATGCTTAGTGAGTTCCTTGTGGACAGAGTCTAGTCAGACAATACTGGACAGTGCCAACTGCAGTAGACAATAATTGTTTTGGTCATCTCAACAAGGACAAGCGCAACATGATTCCTTTACCAGCGTCTAGCAAACCAACACTATCCCCTTCGTTTATATGTGAAGATCAAGTGGTTGGGTTATGTCGCAATAATTCAGCCAAATAAGTTTTTCGTTTTTTTTTACGACAGAAGTGTCGATAGATTTTTTATATACTTCGAAGTTCTACATTAGTAATTGTAAGTTCGTTTTTTTTTGTATGGCTAAGATATCTGAAAGGTTGTAGGATTTCAAAGCTCTGAATTGCAGAGTTCAAAATACCTTAATGTAGATCTATTTCTTTCTGAAGTTTTCAGTCTGTCACTAGCATAAGTTGACGAAAGTTAGAGGCATCGTACTTCCCATTCAATCTCTCCAAACTCCAGGTGTCTCATATCTTCTTACCATATAGTGTTGGCAAGTAAATGTTTAGCAGAGCTGCTTATGTTTTGTTCTTAAGACTGAAGGTCAAAAAAAGTTCCCACAATACCTTCACTCTCGCTCTGTTAAGGCAAAATGTCCCCCCGTTGTGCCTCCATGACCAATGAAGCTCGGACACGGTGTCGTGTGTGTGTGTGTGCAATTTTCTGTCCACTTCCTCCGCAGCCTCGGATCCAACGTGTTTCGTTACAATTTAACATAGCTCTTTAGGTTTTTTTTTATGGATTATTATGTTCTTCTTTTCATGCTTTATTCTTCATTAAAGGGAATTACACACACACACACATTCGCGCAAACCCGCAAACCCGCGCCAACACACACAAGCACGATAGCATTGCGTGACAGATCCGCTCAGGGCGCTCTGATGTCGGTTGCGCCAGAAAGCCCTCCCCCCCCCCCACACCCCAGAAATTACGGCACGCAAAAATTAATGCGTCTCCCCCCGGCTTTCATAAATGCGTTAATTACTTGTTCCAGTGCATTGTCGAGAGTCTTTGAAAACAAGATTGGCGTCAGTGATAAGGCAGCCCACGGGGCGTGGGGAGGGTGACGGAGGGCACCCTAGTGGCGAGGGAGGGAGGGTAAGGCCGATATATGTGTGTAACAGTGTCTGTTAGAGGGGTGGGCGGAAGGCAAGGATGCGCCTATGTATTATTTTTTTTTTTTACTGAAATGACGTTCTAATCTAAAGGGCAATGAAAACTCTACTTTTAGTCACGCTTGCCTGATTTTTCGTTGTAGATGGAATCTGTCCATTAAAGAAATGTGCCATGCAATAAAAAAAAAACAACTAAACTATGTGTCGTTGAATACATAATAGATATAAATATTTATACGACCCTTATAACCTTTTATTAGACCCCGTTTGGTGGGTGTCCCTGTGTGTGTCCCTGTGTGTGTGGGGTTGTGGTAGGGAGAGATTTGGTAAATAAATTTCTAATACAATTCGTTGTCGCCTTATAGGCTCGAGAAAGTCCGACAAATTAACGGGAGTTTGCCAAAACTCTTTGAGCTCCAGCTAAACAATTTTTATATATTTTTTTTTGTAAAAATAGATCTAGATCTATAGTCAGTTTTAAAAAAAAGAATTTAGCAAATAGGTGAAACAATATTATGGAAACGATATCGGAACATTTTTGAGGTTTTGTCATTTGGAGACCGGAAACACTTTGGATGCAAGTTTAAATTGGTTTTTTAAATAATTAAATGTACTTCAAGAGAATTATTTTTAAAACGTTTATAATATAATAAGGCCTAGGTCTATATAATTTCCCCAAAACATATAGATCTACTTATTGAATATTTAGTAAATTTGGAGATGGAGGCAGCTAGATTTGCACGGATGGGCAATTCGTTCAGGCCCTCGATTATAAAAGAAAAGTCCATTTTCTAAGACTAAGACTTGTGTCTTGTAGAACTGTGCAATGTCTGTCTCTACTCCCTACCCAACACCAACCCGAAGACTTCCCTTTCAAACTTCACAAAGTCTTGTTTTTAAAACCGGATATACTATTTTTTCAAACCGCACGAAGTCTGCTGTCATCCACCAATAAGCGGCGCCGAATTAAAAATTCCTAACGAGCGATACACATTTCCGGTAACGCGTTTAAACAAAAAATTGCATGATGGGGAAACAAAATGGAGGCTGAATGGCACTAAATTTTGTTCAAATTGCGCGGAGGGAAAGAGGGCGAAGGAATATGTCTAGGGGGGGGGAGGGGGTGAAAGGGGCCGTCACTCTAATCGCTGAGATCTTCATTTGTAATTCTAGTTTAAATTAAAACCGTTTTTTTTATTACCTCCCTTGAAGAAAAAAAAAAAAGAAAAGCGCCGCCTAGCTGTTCTGTCTAGCTGTCCCGCCTGTTGTCAATAGGACAACACCTGCATGTGACACACAGCTGTCAAATATTTCAGGCTTGTATTAACTCCCTTGTCCTAACCCAATGGTTTTTATATTTAGCCAAATGTAGTCTATACTACAAAAAAAAAAGAGATAAATAATAATATTTGAAAAAAACAACAACACAAGATGGTGTAGAAGAGCCGTCACTTAAACGTCGTATCATATATCAACAACACTTGATAATTCCCACCTCGAGAGTATCACTCGAATATCAAAACCAACATATTCATTTATTTGTAACCGTTGGGGATATCGCCACCAATAAATTTTCTTCCTCATCAACAACTACGTGACAATATGCAGGACCGGCTTTAGGGTTTTTTGACGCCCTAGGCGAAAACAAATTCTGCGCCCTCATTAAAGCACCTTCGGCGGGGAGAAACTGAGTAGTGTTAGGGCATACTTTCCTATTTTCGAAGATAACTTAAGTAAAATACCCTTCGTCTTTCATTATCTAGTAATTCGTCTGTCTATGCTAGTAGCGCGCAGAAGAATTAAACTTTAATTTACCGCTAGATTATATTTTTAAATCCCCAAATAAAAAAAAAAAATTAATTATGAGCCCCCCCCCCCTTTAAAAAAAATAATTGTGCCCTGTACGGCCGCCTAAGTTGCCTATATGGACGAGCCGGCTCTGCCAATGTGACATCTGTTGTTTTTTTTATTATAAAATCAACACTGTTTTTTATATCGTTAAAAATATTATGGAAAGTTGTAACAGGTTGATCTGAGTTTCTAAATGACAGGGCTTTAATATTGCAAATTCGATGGTCCGAAGTCAAATCTATATCTACGCTGGACCTCGTCACCGTAAAAAATATGTTCAGTTCTTTGATCAATTGAAGTGAACATCCCTGGGCAATGTGCTGGCCGTACAATCTCACTTGTAGCCGTGAATGATGTAAAAATCCATCCTTCCTTAACCCGTGTTTAATTGATTAAGGTATGTCCCTGGGCATTGTGCTGGTTGTACAATCTCCTCACATGTGGCCCTGACCGCTGTGAAATGAGCTCTTCCTTACCTGTCATACGGGACCCACAAAACATTTCAGAAAAGTTGATATCACACGGCACTTCTCAGACAAAGTAAGATAACCCGACCGTTTGAACGATAATTTTCTCATGATTTTCAAGCTTTGTTGTATTAACTCTATCAGGACAATGTCCTTTATTAAGTCTCCGGTAAGTCAAGTCGTTAAAAGAAGAATGCACCAGCCCACAGTTCCATCCTTCCTTCGAATGACAGCAATTTAATTGAAACTCTAAACGCCCGTATCCCGTGTCTTCACCCCTGTAGGCGCAAGGCCGGGCGCCTACAGCGAAATAATTGTGTCTTTTGGAAATATCTTTACCACCTCCACCCACACCCACCAGCAACCACCACCACCCCATCCCCCCACCGCCCCTTCCCCCACCACCCCATCCCCCCACCGCCCCTTCCCCCACCGCCCCATCCCCCCACCGCCCCTTCCCCCACCGCCCATCAACCACCCCCATCTCATCGCCTCTTAGAAGAAGAAAAAAAAGTAGAACCGGAAAGCTGACTTCGTATCCGCGGTACAAAAGGCGAAACGTCAGTTTATTGAAAATGATCCGTAATACATGTTCAGTGGCCGTGCGTGACCTCCGACCTTTGGTGTAATCGGTGTGTCATTCTCTTTCGGTCTGGGGGCCACCACCGCATGATTAGTTCCGGCGACGCGCGGGGAACGCTGGGTGTTTTCTTTACTTCCGCTTGATTTGAAAAATCTCTTCACCGAGACGTCTCAGGGTTATTTAGCCGGTATTAAGGGGACTTTCTGAGTCAACAATGGGGGGCGCGACTCCTACTTGACAGGCCCCCGAAAGGAGAAATCTTACCCCGTAGGAGGCTATAGACGAGCAGACAAGAGGGCGTGGGGCGGATGAGTAGTCTAAATGTTTTGCCCTTTTTTACCGTATTTCACGCCCCCTCCCTCCTTTTGCAAAACTTGGATCAACATTGATGAGTGATTCAAGCTTTTGTTAAAGGCGCGGACATTTCCAAATTAGGCGCCCCACGCCCCCAAAACCCCCCTCCCCCCACCGGCACCAGTCTTCTTTCTAAAGGCGTCCAGACTGATCGGGGATCGATTTCATGACCGCAGGGGCGTCCGTGATTCCCCCACCCCCCATAAAACGTTCACCGACGCCCTAACCAACAGCTCAGGGCGTTTACTAAAATGTGGGTCTCCTTTAGTTGACCCAGTCTCAGATTAGTGAGTGTGTGTGTGTGCGCGGGTGAATACAGATGCGTGGTGTTGCGGGTGGGGTGAAGGGGCGCTGGGCACCCACTCTTCCCTCTGGACATATTTTGTACTATATGATTATCCCCCTTCTCCAACCAAACCCACAACCGGAAATAGTTTTGCGTCTGTTTTCTTCTAAACGGAAGGTGGGGGGGGGGCGGTTTCGCTAGCTTACCAAAGGTCCTGGGTTCGAATCCTGGTAAAGGCTAGGATTTGTTCCCGGGTCTGGAGAGTGGTGTCCCTGAGTCTACCCAGCTCTGATGGGGTACCTGACTTTACCTTGGGTAAAGAGTAACATCGGCTGGGCATTGTGCTTGCCAAACAATCCCCTGGTATCCCATGAAACTAGTGAACTTTGGTCCGACGGGATTATTTATACTTTACATTTTCTTCTAAAGACGCGCCACCGCCCATTGGTGTGTACGTGTTTAGAAGTGTTCAGGTATAAGTGTGTTTGTGTTTCAAACAACATTACAGTTTCACACATATGCAAATGCCTTGGCCTTGAAAATTAACTTCTAAAACACACACTGACAAATCTACCACGTATAAGGAAACAACAACAACGACTATATGGAATCACGGGAATATTATTTAAGACAACCAAGGGAGACAAAAGACAGTGTCAAATATTCTATCTGTTGTCGATGGATTATTGAAATATGACCCACTGCTGATAACAATCTAATACATTCAACATCTATGGGGGAAAAAAAGTTTTGAGTAGAAAGAAAATTTCGAAATGCATAACAAAAAAAAAACACCATGCAAAATAATACAATGCTAAAAAATAAAGTGTCTACATTTATTTATTCAATTTTCTCAAAACTTTTATAATTCAAAACTACAAAATTTCAACCCGAGTGACATTCATGGTTGGTTGCATGAAAAAAAAAAGTACAAACAAAAATTATTGTTAAAAAACCATTTAAGGAATTAGCAAGACATGACAGAAAGGGATATAGAATAATTATCTGTACAGAGGAAGTTTTTTGTGTCGTAGAAGTTACAAAATCAAACTTGACTGAGCCTTTATTTGTGTGCGAGGTTATTCTGTCGGTTTGAAATGTTTTCACGTCTGCAATTTCTCTTTTTTTCTAAAAGGACGTGCGCGCCCTTCCCCCTCTATTATATTTCGCCACTAAGATGACACATTTAATAAATATAATCTGTGGAAATATACACCGATTTACGTATTTAAAAAACAACGACTTTAGTTTCATTTAGTATGCAGCTTCAAAAACATCACAAAAAGGAACAACTAGTTTTAAGGCAGGGAATAAAAATTTGCAGTGGAAATCCATCCGCCATTTTTTGTGGTCGACGCCGTCACAACAATCTAACCGCGGCGCACCCTGTTGCTCCTGTCTCCATCCGCGTGTCTATAATCCTTGCAGACGCGCTAATCCCATAAGCCGGTCGCGGAGCTGATCTGTACAACAACAAGGTCTGCTACTCTTACTGCACGGCCACCGAGGGGGATAATGAAGATATATCAATAACACGGTGGAAGGGGGGCTGCTAGCCTGGCGCGGCGGATTCCGGGCT
This sequence comes from Anisus vortex, assembly GCA_949126835.1. Lineage (NCBI taxonomy): Eukaryota > Metazoa > Mollusca > Gastropoda > Planorbidae > Anisus > Anisus vortex. The sequence continues at coordinate 1,521,812 of OX421495.1, forward strand.
GGCACGGCAGGGAATGGCGCGGCTTCTTGTCGGAGAAACGGTTTATTTTTAGACTGAGCAGGCATTATCTCCCAGACGTCGTTTTAAATAAACATAATTAAAATTTATAAATGATACGAAAAAGGTATTTTACAAACAAAAAAAAACGTAACACGAACATTGGGCTTAAAAAATGTGTATTTTCTTACAAGCGAAATGATATGGTTGGGGGGTATGTGACTGCTGGGAGGGTCAGGGGATTGAGGCGTCACGTCCCTCATTCAAACTTAAACACAGAAAATTCATAAAATGCCAATTTTTAAAAAAAATTTTTATCGGACGATAGGAATTCAATGAGGTTTGCAATGGGGCGAGGGAGTGAGTTAAAGGAGCATAAACCAACGGCTTCCGTTTCCGTTTGTGTATGCGTCGGAGTGCCATATAATGTGTGTGAACTAAACGATATTATTCACTTCAAAGGTTAAGGCCACGTAATCAAACCGATTAAAACAAGTGTCTAAAAAAATACCGGACGAGCCTTTCGGCTCTTACGTCCAACGTCCAATGCGTGACGATCTTAATGGAGAGATCATGAGGGCACACCAAGATCACCTCTGGCGTGCCGCGTAACGTAGAGTGCCTTCTCCGCAGTACATGCACTACACTTCACTCTCCCCACCCGCGGCATTCCCCATCGGATCACCAACGTGGTGGCTCGCTTCCTCGTATACCTGCACTGACGCCCGGTAGCACAAATCCCAGACTATAGGTCTGGACACCCAGGCACCAGGGCGGGGTTGGATACGGGATGTTGCGCTCATTGTTTCCTCCCCGCTGAGTCTCGGAGCCTTCTGGCCGTGCAATGATCGGCTGCCCCCTCGTCCCAATGCGTTCGCCCGCGGGTGTGCTCTTAATGTAAGAGTATCTGGGGTTTACACACTTCGCCAGCGATGAGGCCCACGTGTACAGAAATTAGGTCAACAACCCAGGATTGGTCAGCCGAAATCAACAACAACAAAAAATCGATAAGAAAACAATAAAAAAAATTGTGATTTAAAACAAAACACAGATAGTTAGTAAGAGATGCACCTAGAAAAAACATAACATCAAGATGGAAAGACAATTTTTGTTTACCCTGTTCACATAGATCACGATAAAATATCAAACATTTCAAGGGGAAAAAAACATAAACATGGAGGCGTAAGGAAACAACAGAATAAGTTACAGCTGGTTCCAGTCGACTGAGCAGACAGCTGTTTAGTTCAATGATAATAAATTTAAAACAAAACAATAACATATTTTCGTACTTTGTCTAGTTTAAGCCCTCGGCTAACTTCTAGCCCTCGTCTAACTTCTCGCCAAGTTCCAACTGAAACTTCCTACGGAAAATCGCCAAAAGGCTTTTTAAGTTTTTGAGATATTTTTTTTAAACAGATTTTTTTTTATAATCTACTTGAAGTATCTTTGAAGTTGTAACTTCTTTAAAACAAAATTTAAGCCTAAAAAAAAAAAAATTTTTTTTTTTGCGTAGTGTTCTAAAGACAACTCTGTCAGAATACATTTGGGCCTTTAATCCTGGTAATCGCTTTTTCGTCATTGCTTTAAGTGCTGTTATTTCTTATATATATCACCATGAGTAAAAGAAGAGGATCCCCCCCCCCCTCCACCCAATTCCTCTTCGCGCAACCCCTTTCTTTTTTTTAAAAAAAGCTGATTCTATGTGCAACAACGAAAATCGCTGATGCAAGTCCGTGAACTGGTGTGTTCGCACAATGTGTATGTGTGTTTGTGTGTATATGTGTGTGTTTGTGTGTGTGTTATATACCTTCCACGCAATCTAGATTTCTTTTTATTTTATTTACACACAGACACACGCACACACGCACACATACAGACACACGCACACACGCACACATACAGACACACGCACACACGCACACACACAGACACACGCACAGACACACACACGGACACACGCACACACACAGACACACGCACACACACAGACACACGCACACATACAGACACAGACACACGCACACATACAGACACACGCACACATACAGACACACGCACACATACAGATACACGCACACACACACACACGCACACACATACAGACACACGCACACACACACATACAGACACACGCACACACACACATACAGACACACGCACACACAGAGACGCACGCACACACACAGACACACGCACACACACAGACACACGAACACACACAGACACACGCACACACACAGACACACGAACACACACAGACACACGAACACACACAGACACACGAACACACACAGACACACGCACACACACAGACACAAGCAGACACACAGACACACGCACACACACAGACACACGCACACATACAGACACACGCACACACACAGACACACGCACACACACAGACACACGCACACACACAGACACACGCACACACAGACACACGCACACATACAGACACACGCACACATACAGACACACGCACACATACAGACACACGTACACACACAGACACACGCACACACACAGACACACGCACACACACAGACACACGCACACACAGACACACGCACACACACAGACACACGCACACACACAGACACACGCACACACACAGACACACGCACACACACAGACACACGCACACATACAGACACACGCACACACACAGACACACGCACACACACAGACACACGCACACACACAGACACACGCACACACACAGACACACGCACACACACAGACACACGCACACACACAGACACACGCACACACACAGACACACGCACACACACAGACACACGCACACACACACAGACACACGCACACATACAGACACACGCACACACACACAGACACACGCACACACACAGGCACACGCACACACACAGGCACACACACACAGACACACGCACACACACAGACACACGCACACAGACAGACACACGCACACACACAGACACACGCACACTCACAGACACACGCACACACACAGACACACGCACACACACAGTCACACGCACACACACAGACACACGCACACATACAGACACACATTCCCGGAAAACGTACCGTAATAGTCCCGCCTATTAACTTATGGCGGCGGCCCCACACCCCACCCCTTTTTTCAAATCTTATCTCTGGATCTTCTCGTTCCTGATTTACGTATTACGGAGAAAAGGGTTGGGTGAGTGTGTGTGTGTTTATGTGTGTATGTGTGTGTAAAAAGGAGGGGGGTGTTGGATACGCATGATGGCGTTGAGAGGGAGAGAAGGCGGAGGTGTAACGCCCTTACCACGTGTCCCCCCAATCCATCTCAATCAACTACTTTCAGTGAAATAATAACGCTTTGCAGTTCTGGTAAAAAGACATTAAAGGGAATAAAATTCACATTTTTTTATCTGAAAAAAAAAATGTTAACAAAAAATATAATAAAAAGATATAATATACTTTTGAAAAATTTCTTGCAGTTTGTGGAAATAATCCGATAAAATTCCACGATAGAGAAAGCAGGTCTTCCGTGTTCGTTTATCTAGGACATAGGTTCTCAACCTTTTTTCGGCTCACCGCCCCCTTTTACAATTTTTTTCCGCTCACCGCCCCCCCCCCAACTTTCTTTTAGCGCCCCTTTTCCCTCCCCTTCCGCCCATCTGGATTATAGTTTCCGCATTTTTTTTTAGGGGAACTAAACTTTTTGTGTGATTAATTATCTTTAAAAAAAAACTGAAAAGGAAACATATTGTAAGAATTAATAGATAAAAAAATTGCCCTAACAAAAGGTTTAAAAAAATCAATATTATTGTGAATCGTTTGCCTGGTGTGTTGAAAGCAATTTGTCTATTTTTGTTTCCATTTCGGTTAGCCTTAGGTCTAATAATCAGTAATATTTGTTATATTACAAAACAGAACTTGTTCGGCATCACTATTGAATCAAACGTGGAAACATTTTTTAGTTAAAGGGAGATAATTAGCCCGTTTTATTTGAGCTAATATTTATGTTTATTTACTTTTATTAAAAAAAAATAGCTTACAATTTATAACTTTAAAATGATCAAACTGTAAAAAGTATTTGAAAAATATATAAATATTATCTGACTAAAAATTCATATGTATATTTTTAAGCATTACAATAGCTACCCAGTTTGTATGATTACTACTTATCTATACCACTTAACAATAGTGGCTAAGTAATTCAGAATGTTACAAAGATATTAAGGACATCTCGGTTAAACTGAGATCAAAATATCATTAATATTAGCAGATGTTAGGGCGACAGTCCGGTGAACAAACCACAGGACCAGCCGGCCGCACACTATTTTTGCCAAATACAGAACCCTACTTCATCGAAAAGTCATTGCGATTCTTATTTCTTATTAATATAATAATATGTATGCATACTGTTGGGGGATATCAGATATTTAGCAGCACATACGTTTACATCACATTGCATCCAAAAACAAATTGATTCAAATAGGTGAAGTGCTCAAAGTATATCAGGTACAGCCCACTGGCCATTCACCGCCCCCCCCCCAATCGCCCCCTGGAACGTCAGCGCCCCCTTAAAGCCTCCCACCGCCCCCGGGGGGCGATAACGCCCCCTTTGAGAACCTATGATCTAGGACAACTCTTGCGAGGGAGAAGGGGGGGGGGAAGATAACTCTAAATACATTAGATCAACAAGTAAAATAGAACAGCTTACACCCCCTTGCAGTCTATACACTGCATTGATCCTTTTAGATGCATTGTGGGAGTGTTTGGTGATGTGAGGAGAGAGAGAGAGAGAGGAAGAGAGAGAGAGTGGGAGGGAGCAGTACAGTCGAGACGCCTGGTGTTGGAAAGAGGGAGGAGATAACTCCCACTATCCGGTTCTACCAGGGGCTTTAATCGCACTTTCATCAATAATGAGTAAGAGCACTCAGGCGAGCGGGCAACAACGGAATTAAGGAATTACTTATAGACATCGATCTGAACATCAAAAGCAACTTTGTCGGCGTTCCATTCTTTTCCCATTTTTTAAAAACTCTTTCTGGTGATTGACTGAGTCATAAACATGACTTGATCGTTGTCCCGAGAGGTTAGTTTGGGCACTGGTGTATGGCTGGTTTAGGGGGGAGATCTTTTAGAGATAGAGGGGTTAAAAGATCCATATGATTGCCCGGCACACTGACAAATCTTGCGGGAGAGTTGATGTAGGTGTCTGCGACCGATCTCAAGGGATATTTGATGGTGTCAACTTGTTCTATGGAAAATTTTGGGGGGATAGTTTATTTTGGTGCTAGCTTATTCTGTAAAACATTTTTGGGGGATAGTTTATTTTGGTGCTAGCTTGTTCTATGGAAAAAAAAGTTAAGGGCGAGTTTATTCTGGGGGCTGCTTGTTCTAGGGAAAAATGTTTAGGATTATTTTAATGATTCCCTACGTTCTGAACTTTATGATATGGTAATTCCGTCGGACCAGAATGATCCATCAGAGTTGGTTAGATTCAGGGACACCCTTCAGACCAGGCAACAAATCCTAGCCTTCACCCAGGACCTATGGTACGCCAGTCAAGCGTGCAGCAGTTCGACCACCATGCTACAAGGACTCCATGATGCCCTTCGCTCAACGGAAGTCACCAGAAAACTGCAACTCATTGAAAGCAATAACATCTAAAAAGTTTGATTGTAAATGTCATAAGGTTCCGTAAACCTTTTTCTTTTTCTTCAATGCCATTGCTGCTAGTTATGAAGAAATATTTTGTAAGACTTATTAAAGCAAAACACACGAAATTTTGCACGTGCTAAAAGTGCATCGGGGTGTCCCCGAGTCTGGTGGGTACCTGACTTTAGTTGGGGTAAAGTAAAGGTGGATGGGCATTGTGATGGCCACACAATCCCCAAGTATGCCACAGAAACTGATGAATGCTTCTTCACCGGTTCTATGGATCAGTTTAGTCTGACAGGATACTTTCCTATACTTTTAGAAGTGCATAATTGCAATTGTCTATAAAGTGCAATACACAAAATTCTTGGTGCAAAACGCAAATATCCTTTCATTTATCTTAAAACTTATATTTCATAGAAACACCGACCTAACCTTTAAATACATTTTTGGTGACTTGGACTTCCTATTTCTCGTATAAATTTGCTATAATTATAGGGTGTTTCTTTTCTCTAACTCGTTTATATAAATAAATAAATGGTGTTAACTGTGTAAAAGCATTGTAGCTTCCGTTAACCTCAATTTTGCACTTACACATTTATTAAAGAGAGGCTCTTTCCATTCTTTTTATAGATCAGTGACATCATTGTTATTATAAAATGAAACTCGCGCACTTCCTCCATCTCTTCCAGAAAGCTACCATTTCCATAAGTCAAGCACTCACACATTTAACTCTATGAACGCTGGCTGTAAAAAAAAAAAAAAATTCTCAATGGGATACAATGGTTAGCAGTCAATGATTATCTAGTGACAATGATGGGCGGACAAATTTCATTAGACAATCGATTTACACGCTCCATCATTCTTTTTTTAAAAATCTGCCGTTGTTGGACTAACATACCCCCCCCCCCCCCCCCCACAAACACACACATCACCTTTCTCTCTCTCTTCGCCATATCTCTCTCTTTGTGTGCTGCGGACATCATCAGATAGTCATCAGGGAGATGGGGCCCCCATGATAGACACAGCCCTGGAGAGCTCACATCGTCCCAACGCCCACATAAAGAAAAAAAAACATGGGGCCTCATCGTTTTGGAAAACGTGGGGATCCAGTGGGTGGAATAGAGAGGGGGCGTTAGTTCGGGTCGATTCAACGGGTTGATACAAACAAATAAAAAAAAGCGAACAAACAAAACAAAAAAAAAACAAAGCAAAAAAAAATCCTCGAGTTGATTCGATTAAAAGTTTCTCCGCTTCGACCAAACACATTAGGAAATAACTTTGCGTATTAGAGGTTGCTAATGAGGATACATCACGGGGCGGGGGTGGGTGGAAATAGATGGGGTGGTGTCTTGGGGGGGTGAGGGTTTGATGCCAGAGATAAGATTGTTAGGAAGAGCGAGTGACAGAAGAGGAGAGTTTGGGGGAGGAGGGGGCTTGTAAACGAAGGAAGATGGGGAGGGGGTATGGGGCTGACAGATAGGATAGTATCAGAGTTAAGCTCATAACCGGGGGCGTTAATGCTTTTAGCAGAAATAAGGGAGGCAGGGAGGGAGGGGGAGTTCTATTCGAGGAATCATGCGTGGAACCAATGGCGAATAGGAAAAGCCGAGAAGCGATTAAGTAGTGCGGCGTGTCCATAGCCATGGCAGTTTGGGTTCTGGCCGATGGTGAGCCCTCTCATACACCCCCAGCCCCTCCACCCCCGTATCAGACATAATCTCTCAGACGAAGCCCTCTGCCCCCTCCTCCATTCCCACCAATTCTCAATTTAGCCAACCAGAAGTCTCGCGTTCTCGTGAAAGCTCTAGCTCTGTCCATGTCAGTTCCGTCCACTTCCTGTCAAGTCCATAGAAGGCTTGGGCTCCCCTCCCCCCCCCCCACCCCCACACGCAAATCCGATTCCAGAGTTACCACGTGATTATGTGTAAGACTTCATAGTTTCATCTTTGATCCGAACACAGTTCTGATTCCGTTTCGGCTTTATTTTTTTTTTCACACGGTAGGGCGTCGATGAACTAAAACAATCCATTTCGACACCCCCCTACCCACCCCCATTTCTCTCCCCCATGCTCCCTCCTTCCCAAACACTTCAACTCTTGTACCCAATGGTATCTATCCTTTTATCTGGATCTTAGTATCTGCTGTCAGTGTCGAATTCTGGGATCGCCAACTGGTGGCACCGGATACACACACGCCCCTTCTACCTATTCCTCCATTGTCTTGAAAATACAGTCATGGTTCCAGCGGTGCTAAGTTTAAAAAAAATGAAATATTGTTCCTATGTGGTTTGTATTTATTACCATTTATTATTTACAAAGATGTGTAATGTTTATCTTGTTTTAAAACCTTTTCTTAAAATCACAAACCGTCTTTTTGTCATTATTTGATTTTGCTTGTTTAAATAAAATTGAATAGTCTGTTCTTATTTATTACAAGACGCTCTCTCTATACAGACGGTTATTGCGTCATATCCTTAGTCGTGCTTTGCCTAGTCTTGTAGATTTTATATGCGGTTAGGTTGTTGGTTTACTTATTCAGGCAACCCATTCCATGTCCAAATGTCACTAAAAGAAGAAATAGTGCTTGTATAAATATGCGACTGATAATGAAATAAGAAGAAAGTTTTTTACCCAAGCATGCCTGTCTGTGAATTTCATTTGACCCCAGCCTGGTGCATTATTAAATAAAACTTTAATGATGAGCGTATTATTATGACTTTTTACTCATTCATAGCTTTTGCAATAACAATAAAAAAAAAATTTCTTTTATATAGCTTTAAAGATAATATATAAAGATAAATGGGTAGATTAGTAAGATACAGTGGCAGAGGAAAGTGAATAATGTTGTTATGAATGCCAAAACTCTCACAATCGTTCCAATCATTCACAATCATGCATTTTTCAGGCATTTAACACATCCCATGGGAATATAAAACACAATAACCTTTTTACGACTTCTCTTGGGGAAAGAAACGAAACTAAAGAGACATTGTTTATGACGAAATTAAATATATATTGACAATATACTCAGAGGCGCAGATCACAGATGCGTAGTTTAGAGGGGCGTAGTTTACAGAGGCGCAGTTTACAGAGGCGCAGTTTACAGTGGCGCAACCCGCATAGAACCTTCTAGATGGTTTTAAAAGATTACCCTCAATGATCTCCGAATCCCCCCCCCCCCACCTCCTTTATCCTCATTACCCTCGAATGAACAAAGCAAGGTGCCGGGTAATGAGAGGTCCCCACTGGCCCACTGCAGACCTATCAGCTGATCTGTGCGCCTGGTGACCCCTCCCCCCCCCACCCACGCGCGGCGCCAGTTATGGGTGGCCCGTAATATCACTGGCCAAGAATAATGAAGTTTTAGCTGGAGGAAAAGCTACTTGTCTGTCCCTCGCTGGAGAGATAGATCACATCATACACACATTTCCATTCAAACTTTTATCCGTTCATTTGGCTGCCGCATTTGACCCGTTCTAAAGTTCATATTTACTTATCGATCATTTGTTATTATTTTGTTCAAAGAACATTTTTCTGCCCCCACTTACCGTTTTCTCAAGAGTTCTAATAGTTTAGCTTCTCGCACAGAGGCGAGGTTACGGTCAAGAGGGATATTATATTGCCCGGCGTTGCCCGGAGGAAAATAAAACAGGCCTGTATAGCTACAGATAAAAATTGTATAAACTACAATGAACAGAAAGCTAATAATTAAAAAAATAATAATAATCTTTTTTACTGAAGACTCTTAGGAGTAATTTCAAATAAATATTGTTATCGGGTAAAAAAAAGGCAAGTCTTTTTATTGAACAACAAATCTAAATTGCCCGGTGTTGCTCGTAGATTTACAATCCTTTATTTTTTAAAGTAATTTTAATTGAAATAAATAAAATGTAGGAAAAAAAAAGGGTATAGACTAACTAGAGAGTGGAACCCGGGTCACCCGCATGTGTAAAGATGATTAAATAATTCTGAAAAAACGCTTTATTGTGAGACTGTCAAATTGGTGGGTGCATCATTATAATTTTATAAATTTCTTCTCAACTTTTGGAGATTAAGCGTTCCAGTTATTAATATTTTCTAAAATATATGGCTCGGTGGCCATTTAACAGACACGCAAACTATTCAGACAAGCAATACAGTCTCTAAAAGGTCATTTAGTGAAGAAACTGTACTCTGTTGTATAAAGCTCATAATGGTGTTTTAGCGAGATACATTTTACCAAAATTAAACTTTCAATGACGTTATTACTATATATTTATACAATTTAATTTATGGTTTAAAATTTTATGTTTTGCAGGTTTGGTTCAAAAACAGGCGGGCCAAATGGCGCAAGCAGAAACGTGAGCAGGAGGCAGCAGAGAAGCGTGTCGGCGACACGATGGGTTCATCCCACTCCATGCCCAAGCACGCCACCCACAGCACCGACACGGCCACCCGTTGCACCACGTCCTACGAAGACGCCGACCGCGAGGACTCCATCTGCGTGGACGGCGAAGACAGCCGGGACGCCGAGGGCGGGACCGGTGACCGCTCCCCGGATCCCCGGCTCGAGCCCGCCAGCAGGGCCGACTTTCTGGGGTACCCTCCGGCCAGTCTGAGACCCGCGCAGAGCTCGGCCCTGAATCTCATACGCTCGAGGGAGGACGAGCCCAGCCGAATAGCCAAAGACGGAAACAGCTCAACGGAGAGCCACGAGGACTTTAGCGAAGAAGAGCTTTCTCCGTGAAGACAACCCCCCGAGCTTTGCTGTTGACAGCCAGCAATGAGCGATTCTCACACAGTAGGGACCCGGGCCCTGGACCCTAAGACTAGCGTTCCTTACTCCGGGGTCTTCGAAATCGTAACAAGTTGACTGACCTGACTCACAGCTTCAGAGTTATCGACCGTCAGGTGTATATGGAATTCTAAAAAATAGATTATTTTAAACGTTAGAACTTTCTTGGCATTTGTGTTTGTGTTCTTTATCTCGTCTGGAGCGAGGGATCTAAGATAATATCCAGTCAAGTGCTTAAAGCCATATGTAGTTGTAAAAATACAACTGAGCGTAATACTACAATGTGTAATTGTAATAATACAACCAATATAAAGATAAACTTTTATTTTGGTCATTTTTTTTAAAATACCTGTATGTTGTGTTTTTTTGTCCATCTTTTCGATTTAAGTCTTTCGTATGCTAATGATTTCTGAAATTATTATCAAGCCATCAAAGTTGAACAATGCAGCACGGCATGCCCCGACTGGTCATATTGTCAATGTAGAATAAATATGAAGGGATTGTGTGGCCTTCAGGTCATCGATTTTATTTTTAAGCCCTGTGATTGGTTTCCCTAAGTCATGTGACGAGAAGTTTGTGAACTTTCAATACTCTTGACTTCTGCAAGTCAATTAAAAAGTCGAGCAACATTTTCAACGAGTTTTTTTTTAATTGTTTTTTTTTTTTAAATGTAAGCTACGTGGCCGGACATGTAACACTTATACTGAACTTTGATTGGCTTCTGTAAAGTAACGCGACGTGACGTCATCAAATGTGTGCTTTGCTTACTTTATTCGAAACTTGAATACGGAAGTGAAACAGGAGAGTATTTATATTTGATGAACTTGGAGCCAGAATTACAGAAACTTCGCTTAGTATGTGACACGTGTTCACTGCAGGAAAGGCTTTAAGCCTTTTTGGAGATTGGGGAAAGGTTGTGCAAAGATTATCTTTTTTTTTTCTTTTTTTTTTATAGTCCATATCACAGGAGTCTTAGAGTGGCATAAAGCAAAGTCGTTTTTGCTTTATAAACGAACATACATGCAGTTTGGTTAGACAAAAAGGTAGATAGATAGGTAGATAGATAGACAGATGGATAGAAAGATAGACATATGGATAGACAGATAAACAGACAGATGGATGGATATATAGATATACAAACAGATAGATAGGTAGACAGATAGATAGGTAGACAGAAAGATAGGCAGATATACAGATAGACAGATTGATATATAAATATTAGATAGATAGATATAAATATAAATAGATAGACAGAAAGACAGATAGATATACAGAAAGACAGAATGATAGATACATAGATAGATAGATATATTTAAAGAGTAGATTATTGATTCCTACAGAATAAATGACGGGTCATGGACTTTAACACAAACAAAAGAGCTAAGGCGTTACGTTACACCCACTCACCCCAGACTTTATCGCGTCAACCTTCTCCATGGCTACAGTACGTAAACTCACACAGTTTCACGTTAACTTTAAAAAAAAAAAAAAAAAAAAAATCACTCAACCATGTTCAAAAGGCGTAGCATAATGCGCCGAATCCGACTCCCACCCAGGCTAAACGTATGACACCCTCTTGACGCCACCATAAAACCATTCTGTTTTCTACGCTCCCAGCCCTAAACCACCCCATTTATTTGTTTTCAAATTATCGCATGAGTTTATCAGAAAAGAGAAAACGAACCCCCTCCCCCTCCTGTCTATAGCCACAGTGCAGGATTAATCTTTTTGTCCCAATCATGATTAATGGATGAGCATAGACAAGCGAAAGAGACGCGTTCACACACACAAGACACACAAACACACAAATACAAACGAAGCCTTGTGCAGCCCCTGACGATGGTCCTTGTATCAATTTCCACCAATAGGAGAAGATCTAAACACAATAACAAATAACAATGCAAGGAACATAAAGACTCCACACACAAAAAATTGTTAGGGTTCTATATAATTTGTTGGGTTTTTATATTGCAGCTCAAAATATTGATGCTTTTTGTTGGTGTTGTCTTTTCGGTCACACCAGGAACATAAAACTAGAGCCTGTCTTTATTGAACTAGTCTAGATCTAGTTTTATCTAGTTTTATTGAACTAGTCTAGATCTAGTTTTATCCTCGTTCGTTCTTAGAATTCTCGCAAAATGTATAATTTAGTGGAAGTCGACACTTGCCAGTTTTAAAACTAGTTTTAAAAAAAACGAACAACAACAACAAAAAAAAACGGTGGTCAATACAGAGGCTGACTCAGTTAGATTACGAAGGGACTTTTAGGGTTGGTTGTTTTAACACCCAAGTTGATTGACTCTGCTCTTGCATGTTGTAAGCATTACAGCAGGATAGCTGTGTTTGTTCTGGTTGATTGTTGTTAGCGTCAGAGTGTATTTGGTTGTTACACTGAGGTGAATTTTGGCATACCGGTTCAGGCAGTTGGTTGTTAGGTCCACACCATTGCAGATGTTGGTCATTGGACTCAGCGGTGCAACTGTTGGGCTGTTGGTCATTACGACACACTGGTGCAGCTGTTGGTCATTAGGACACACTGGGAGCAGCTGTTGGACTGTTGGTCATTACGACACACTGGTGCAGCTGCTGGTCATTAGGACACACTGGTGCAGCTGTTGTTCATTAGGACACACTGGTGCAGCTGTTGGACTGTTGGTCATTACGACACACTGGAGCAGCTGTTGGTCATTAGGACACACTGGTGCAGCTGTTGGACTGTTGGTCATTACGACACACTGGCGCAGCTGTTGGTCATTAGGACACACTGGTTTAGCTGTTGGTCATTAGGACACACTGCTGCAGCTGTTGTCTGTCGGTCATTACGACACACTGGTGCAGCTGTTGGACTGTTGGTCATTACGACACACTGGCGCAGCTGTTGGTCATTAGGACACACTGGTGCAGCTGTTGGACTGTTGGCCATTACGACACACTGGCGCAGCTGTTGGTCATTAGGACACACTGGTGCAGCTGTTGGTCATTAGGACATACTGGTGCAGCTGTTGGTCAGTCTGACCCCGTGCTGCATCACTTTAGTCCCGTCTGACACACTGGTCTGATATTAGTCCGCCCCGCACGCGCCCGCAACGTAAAACAAACAAAACAAAATGGAGTCTGTACGAGGGCGTCAATAAAACGCCACGTAAAACAATACCGGTTGTAAAAAATCTTATCAGCTCTAGGATTTACTTTCCCGCCACCCCACTAGTGAGTCTAATGACTACATCAGCGTCACGTGACCAAAGCGTCGGCAAAACAAAAAAAAAATAGAAAGGCGACCCGAACACATACAACAATACAATCAATAGTTCAACAATTGACGCATGCGCAGGGGTGAGTGGGGTATGATGTACCACGGGAGGGAATGGATTTCACACATTTGAAAAAAAAATCAATTGACGTGTGGGTGCCAATAATGACAACATGACGATCAAGCTGAGTTGGAAAAAACAAAAATTGAAACAGGAAAGTATTCAATCAACTGAAACATTTTAAGCTGCTATTGAATGTATATATTCTAGATTTACACCTGATGTTTTTCCTGAATAACCCACTGTAGATATTTTATTGTAAAACTAAATCATACAAATTGAGCAGCGTTGGTTTAAAAATGTATTTTAATATAAAACAAAATGGCGCCATAGGTTGTAATTGCATTTTAAAGTCTTAATGGTATAAATATAACGTATTTTTGTTTCTTTTAAATCCAATATTTATTGTTTTTAATACTTTTTGGATGCAATACGTAAGGCTATGTAACGCATAAGAAATGTTATAATTTAGAGCGGACATGTTGTTTTATATGTAAACAAAGGCATTTCCGGTATCATTTTAAAAAGGAATTTCTGGTTGAGTATGGTCATTATTTTGTCGGTTAACGAGTTCGCTATAACTGCTGACACTGGGGAATCAAATATTGGTTATCATGAGTGCTTCGTATGAAAAAAGAAAAGAAAAGGCGACCGCCATTTAATCATAACTTGAATACGACTATATTATTATATGTGTTATTGTAACTGGCAAGCAAACGGTCTTGTCCCAATATGGCTTCTTCTGTTTGAAAATACGGACTGTATATATTTACACCAAGAAGTGTCGAAGTATATTTTGTGTTAAAATGGACGACTCAACAATATCTTATACTACAAGGACGATCCTTCTATATTATGGAAGATTATTTAAATGTCTATTTTTTTTTGTACAGTATGTTATGTGTATATTATGTTCTTAAAGCTAGTTAGAAATTACAAGTAAATAGTTCTATTTTCAACTTCATTTGATTGTGTGCGTGTAAATAAAATGTAAGTTCATTGATATTTCCATTTAGACATTCCATCATTGTTTCATCCATATGTTCCATCATTATTCCATCATTGTTCCATCAATATTTCATCAATTTTCGCCAGGGTAGACCAGTGTCATTTTTTGTTGTATATTTTTTTTTTAAATTGTGGAAGAATTGCTTGGAAGAATAAAATTTATTTTTTGTTTCTTTAAACAAAAGCTATTGCTTTGTGTTTGTGTGTTTTTTGTGTGTTTCTGTGTTACAATATTCTAGAGCAAGGCTGCCATTGAGCCCGTTTAAACCTAAAAAGATGAGATGGGGATACCAAATAAAATTGTCACCCCCCCCCCCCCCCCCCACCCTTTTCAACTTCATGGGCTTTGAAGCAATGGACTCAACTAAGCCCAATGTGTGTCTTTATACGGCTGTTGGCTACATGTAGCGGTTTTGCTAAAGAAATAAAAGTCGAAAGTTCAAAGGTGATAGATGGTGCCATCTCAAGTTTGCTTGTTGCCCTTTCCACGAGAAGCCCAACATTGTGCTGGCCACACGATCTCCTTGTATGCCGCTGCCATAGAAACTGGCGAAGGTTTGCTACCCCGGCCCTATGTATCAATTTGGTCCAACGGGATTTCTTTTCCTTTAATACAGAATTACAAGTTGCAGCTGTCTGTTAACTGTCTCACACCACTGTCTGTTAACTGTCTCACACCACTGTCTGTTAACAGTCTCACACCACTGTCTGTTAAATGTCTCACACCATTGTCTGTTAACTGTCTCACACCACTGTCTGTTAACTGTCTCACACCACTGTCTGTTAACTGTCTCACACCACTGTCTGTTAACTGTCTCACACCAATGTCTGTTAACTGTCTCACACCACTGTCTGTTAACTGTCTCACACCACTGTCTGTTAACTGTCTCACACCACTGTCTGTTAACTGTCTCACACCAATGTCTGTTAACTGTCTCACACCACTGTCTGTTAACTGTCTCACACCATTGACATGAATGAGATACAAATCAAAGAAAACTGTCATTAATTCCTTCCCAGCTCTCCCTAGTAATCCCCCAAAAAGCATCCAAAATCTAAAAAGTTACCGTATCCAGTGAGTATCCACACGAACCTAGCCTGTTATAAATATAGATCTGGTCCAGCTATTTTTAGATGCAACGTGACTACACATATATACAAAGTTACAACGTCCTTCCTAAGTTCAAACAAATTGCAGATAACTCAATTTGGCGGGAAAATAACTTTACACACACTTGAGGTCTGCTAGAGCAGGGGTCGGGAACCATTCGATAATAGTGTGCCAAAGTAGGATTTCTAATTCATTCAGCGTGCCAAAAGCCTGAAAGTCATCCTTCTCTAGCAGACACTTTCTTGTAGAAGAGAGTGGAATTTTATTTTGGGGAAAAGAGGCTCTGCCGCGTGCCATTGAAAATCGTTCTGCGTGCCATTATGTTGCCGATACCTGTGCTAGAGTATGAAAAATAATAGAACTCCCAGTGAAACCAAAGATAAATTATGTTTCTGGGAATAGTACTTGCGCCTTGGTCCAACTTGCTACTTATGCTAACCAACATTCGTAGAGGGGAGGGCGGGACATCTTTATGAATATGTAATTGGGACTAAATTGTACAACCACTTATCCCCCCCCCCCCCAAAACCCCCGTCATGTAAACACTAGCACGGGTACACACGAACATCAAACTTTTCTTCCCAAGAAAATCTTTCTGCCATTAAACTAAAAAGTTCTTAACGTCTTGTTGATGCTTACATTAACAAATCCATTATTTGAAATGTTTACAACTTTTATGGGCTGTATTCAAATAAAAAAGTACCTGGGATCGCGTTGAAACGCAAGAAGCCCCCCTTCCCCCCCCCCCCCCCCCCGCTCAGGTAAGCTATCACTGGGGAGCAATCTCCGCTTCCAGATACCGATCTGTCCTCCGTGTTGCCGGGGCTGTACTAATGTGGCGCCCACGCCAACCATGGAGCGTAGAACACCCCTCCTTTTTCCTCCCTTCAGCCCCGTTTTCGCAGCACCCCTGCCCCTTCCCAAGTCGAATACGCTACTTATCTATTTAGACGATGCTTTCAGTAACGCAGCTTTGACGTATAAACGCCAAAAATTATTATTGTCAAAAGAAACTTCTATTTGAAGTAAAAACATTCACACACATTTAATAAGCCTTGTATCTGGTGTTTGTAAAGATGTCTTGATAATAACTTCACTGATGACTTCGTCAACATTTCGAACAAATAAAAACATTTCCTACAATTGGACATTATGGGGTATTGTGGTCGAGCTAGGATTTTTCTTCCGGGACACATTCTTCCGGGACACTAAGGTGTCCCGTGTCCCTTCTTCCTCTTCTTCGTTCTAAAAGGTTATGATTGGGATGATTCAGACAACAAGCAGGGCCGGCTCATCCATATAGGCGAACTAGGCGGCCGCCTAGGGCGCAAGATTTTGGGGGGCGCAAAATTGAGGATTATTTGTTAAATTTGGGAATTAAAAAATAGAAACTATATTAAAGTTTAGTCCTTCTGCGCACTACCAGCATAGGCAGATGGATTACTTGGTAATGAAAGACGAAGGGTAGTTTATTTAAAGTTGTCTTTTAAAATAAAAAGGAATGCCCTAACAGTAGGCCACTTAGTTTGGCAACCTCGCTGTGCAAGCGGAGTGCAAAAAGTAAAAAGGCAAACCCTCACTTGCCCCGGCCACACCCTGGATGCAATGCGGCGGCGGAATATCATAGTGAATTGACGTGACCATCAAGTCTGTTCGTGAATCGTAAGTCATGAGGGCGCTGAGTTGTTTGCATTGGCAGTGCAGTGGTTTTTTTTTTGCATTTTCAGACTGTTAATTACGAAAACGAGTACATTAAATCCCCTAAGTAGCACAAGATGCCCCAGTCGAATTGATGCACTAACACCTGTGCGGTACCAGTTATCTCATTTATGTTATGCTTTGAAAGAGATTTCTGAAGACACTTAATGTATCTAGTGGCAATATTGCGAAGATAGAAGCATTTGGGTTACTAAAAAAATATCCCATACTTCAAGTTTATTGCTGCACTTGTCACATGGCACAACATTTTGTTTAAAGTAAACATAACTAGTAAGATACTGCAAGAAAAGGACTTGGGTCTCCAGAGAGTAGTTAGTCACCTTAAACAAAAAACGAAGAGTTTTTGATTACAGCTAGAAGTGATTTAGAGTTCAATACACTTCTGGTTGATGTAATGAAGTAGCATAGGAAGTTGCATGGAATAGAACCAGTGTTTGAGAAAGAGAAGGTCCGAGTTAAAAAAAAATGAAGAACATGGTTGATTACGAATCAACAGATGAATCTGTAAATATTGCAGGTGACCCCTCAGAAATTTTCAAGATGCACTTTTATTTTGCTGCTTTAGACACAGCTGCTTATGCGGTAAAAGAAATATTTTCCCAGTTAAATTAAGTATCTGGTGTCTTTGGACTTTTGTACACCATTCCTGAATTTAAAAACAAGACTACATCAGAGGTTAAGTCGATGTGCAAAAAACAACAGAATCTTGAAAATGGATTTCCTAAAATTTGTGTAGCCCTTCGTATTTTGCTTACGTTGCCACTTTCTGTAGCTAGTGTTGAACGAAGCTTGTCAAAACTTAAGCTAATTAAAACCTATCTGCGTAGTACAATGTGTCAGGAGAGACTTGCGGATCTGGCGACAATTTCTATTGAAAGTGAGATAGCAAGACAGACTCAAAAGCCCTCATACAAGAATTTGCTAAGCAGGAAGCAAGAAAAGTATCATTACGGTTTTAGTGTCTAGGATTATAAATACTGGTAATCAGTATTTAAAAGTGACTTTTGGACCGTAGTTAAGAAAACAATAATCCAATATCAAGCAATGACAATTAGTCTTTGTGTATTTTTTTAAGTGTTATAAGAACAGAATAAAAAAATCTATAATCTAACTGTGAGTTTCTGTTTGTTACTAAGAGATACTTACATAATGCAATTATAAAACCCATAAACCTAATATAAAACTGTGTGTTATGTAACTTTTCTAATAATTTTATAGATTTCTAATTATTAATCTATAATGCAAAGCCATTGTTACTTTTCATTCAACTGTTTCATTTATATTTCAAAGTCATAAATCAAAGGTTACAAATAACATTTTTTGCTGGGCTATAACAATTATTAACAAAAACACATTTTCGAAGTTCCATACCCGGCAGACCCCGTCAAAGGCACTTGAGGGCGCAGAATTTGTTTTCGCCTAGGGCGCCAAAAACCCGAGAGCCGGCCCTGACAACAAGTCCAATAGTTGTGATGAACTGCGCCGTGGCTCAGTTGCTCTAGTCCACCGAACAGTTTGTCATTGGAGGTAGCCTTCTGGGGCCGAATAGCTGACCGGGTAGAATGGTACGGAGGTCAGGTCTGATGAAAAATTTCGGGAGCTGTTCTGCAGGGGCACATTTCGCTTGCTCCGATTCGTAGTTTGCGGAACATGTGTTGCTTTAGCCTATTATGACAAGTCTTTAGTCTGAAGATGATGTGTTGAAATTGGCGGGAGAGTTTGTAGTAAGCATCAATCTTTGGGTTCTTTTGTTGCAGCTCAGACTATCTTTCGGATTCATTCCTTTTCAGTATTGCCTTAATATCTTCTGGGTGTAGAGATGGGTCTGTCTGGTTTTGTCTGCCTCCAGCTTTCCGAACAAATATAAACACTTTTTACAATCGGACATTACGGAGCACGGTGAACGAGATAAGATTTTTTCTTCCGGGACACGAAGGTGTCTCTGGGTCTACCCTGGCTCTGATGGGTACTTGACATTAATTGGGGACATTAGCAAAGGCGGCATCCGGTGGATGGGAGTGAGGCAGAAGCTGAGAACGAGAGAAAAAGAGGGGTGTTTTACGGCATTTTCCCCGACCGACAATTAAAGCGATTGAGTTAAATTCTTACCACAAATGACCTACATATAGAGAAAGATATCAATAATATAATAACAAGTCAGATTTAATTCATTCAGATAGTTAAGTCAAACGTTAATGTATTCAAAGAGTTAATGCATACTTTACATGCTTTTAATATATTCAGCATAAACCTACAGTAAATCTTCAATGTTCTCCAGTTAACCCGCATCGTCAACACCATGGCTCTATCGTGTTACTTTGCGGATGCTGACCATAAACGCAAGTCTAGACAGTGTCCGCATCATCATAATTCAGCGTGTCACCTGTGGGATAGATCGCCTCGTGCTGTCTGACTCGTTTGACACGTTTTTTGTGTGTGTGTGTTGCATTACCGGATGTGTTTATGATGTAATGTCTGTGTGGGGATGCTAAATGGCCGGGGAAACTCGCGAGGGCATAAACTTAAAGCAACCCACATGTTGTTTATTTTGTTGTGTGTGTGTTTGCTTTTTTGGTTTAAATATTCAGAATGAACAGATTGTTGTCTATCAAGTCGAACCTCGGGGTTTTATTAGAGCAGGTCACTCTGACCAGAAACCTAAATCTCAAAAGTAAGCATAATAGACCTTGTTACAAACCTGGTTTTTTGTCGTCTATGGTCTGGTGGACTATGAAATAAGATACACAAGCCACCCGATAAAAGTTTAAAGATGAATTTAATGCTTGAATACATGTACAAGATACAATTTACAATTTCATTGTTCAGTAATAAGTTATAGTCGTTTTAGAATCTTTAAAATGTTCAAAAATTATTTTTCTTTGACCTTTCAAATTTTATTTTATACATGATAAACAGCTTGGAAATATTTGTTAGTTAATATGTAATCGGGTGGGAGCGGGGGGGGGGGATTTTTGAGATAATTTTATAAAGGGGATAATAATAATAATATAAGATAAGACTTATATAGCGCATATCCCGTTGGGAACAGTTCTATGTGCTGTAAATACACTGCTGCATGCTGGCGCAAATATGTTTACAGGCCCAAAACTCCTGCAGGGCGACAGGGATCCGTCGGTGGCAGGGGTAGAACCCGCGACGAGTCAGTTGGTTTTTGGTTGACAGTCCAGTGAACTAACCGCTGGACCAGCCGGCTTCTCTGAACTGCTGACAATTGTAGACAATGGGAAAAAAAAAGGGGGGGGGGGGAGAGATTCCTATAAAATGTTGACGTAATTAATGGACGTCCCCTACACCGAATTTGTAGGCGTGTACTACTGGTTTCATTTAAACCGCATTGAATTCGAAGTTATGCAATAACTTTCAGCATCCCCAGATGGGGGTGGCTGCAAAGATTGGAAAATACAAAATGCCCACACCCTCCCTCCCCCACCCCCCCACACAAACACACAATTTTTCATTATATAATGATGCTAACCGTTTGTGTTAACTTTTAACCCACTCCCCCCTTTTCTATAATTACTTTTTGTATCGACGGGCCAAAGTCCTGGGAAGACGCCCCTGGGAAGACGCCCTGGCCGTAAAGCCCCCATATCGCCATAGAGTTACATAAGGCCATAGCAAGCAACCAATGAAATGTAATGGAAGAGTGTGTGGGGGGTGGGGGGGGGGGACAAAAATCTGGTTCATTTCATCGCCACATTTATGATACGCAGTTCAAAGTTTTCAGTTATAATTACTCCCAAAAAAATATTTAATTTCTTTAATTGCAATTTATTGTTCTTCCTCTCCCCCCCACCCACCAACCCTGCCCTCGTATCACCGCTTCGCTTCTTTTTCTTATCGGGGCCAAAGATCAACCTCTGCCCCTGAACAATTAAAAAACAACATTCCCGAATGAACGACGGCAGCCCACCCTCGGATTCCAGTAATTAACTTGACAGTTTTCCTCCATTTATTCTGCTGACCCCCATATCGAGGTGTGAGATTTCTGGAACTCGATGGCGCTGGTCAAAGATGTCCTACAAAATGTTTCCTGACCAAACACAACATTATAGATTTAAACAAAGAAAATAAAAAAAAAAATCCAATATCGAAATCAGATCAAGGGGAAATAATTTTACAAACGAAAACTTTAAGATTATCTTTCCTATTAACTTTCTTTTGTTTTCCTTTTTTTTTATTACTTCATTTAAAAATCATTATACAAAAATGTTTTTTCTTGAATAATAATATGTTGTTTTTTTATATTGTTTTGTAATAATATTTTCTGTTTTAGATTTTAGACTATTTCTAAAGCGTAATATAAATAGTAAGAAAACATCGACAGTGCTTTTTTTTAACTTACATTGCTTGACTGTGATCACTAAGTAACATTCACACTTATCACAATGACGTTACTATTAAGCCCTATATTTTAAAATGTTACCTTTTGTATATTTCTTAAAAACAAAACAACAAATAGACGGTTATCTAAGCATTTAAAATTCAATTGAATATTCAAATATTCACGAGTTACTGTCGGGTTTTCAAACATTTTGAACACATGTTTTAACGGATATTTTGAACACATGTTTTAACGGATATTTTGAACACATGTTTTAACGGATAATCTATTTGGACAATCTAAAACCTAAAAGAAAAATCAAATGATAACAATATAATAAGCCTATGCAGGGCGGGCCCAAAAAGACACAGGATAAATGGGGCCCCACATTTAACAACAAAGCAACATTCAATTAAAATGTTCAAACACAACACAGCAGACCCATTGTCCCAATACGTTTCTTTTTTCTGTGCCAAAGGATTGTGTAGACAATATAACTCTAAGTGGTTAGATCCCTAAAAAAAACGAATAAAAGCATAGCAGCATTTATCATTAACCTAAGAACATTGGTTAGTTTAAGTAAAAGTAAAGTACCCTTCGGACCAAAGTGATCATAGGGCTGGCAAAGCAGCGTTCACCAGTTTCTGCGGCCACGGCATACTAGGGGATGTGTGGCCAGCACAATGCCAAGCCGCCTTTACTTTACCCGTACTAAAGTCAGGCACCCATCCGAGCTGGGTAGACTCAGGGACACCATCAAATCCTGGAAAAAAAATCCTAGTCAGCATTCGAACCCAGGACCTTTGGATCGCCAGTCGAACACGCTGCCTCTCGTCTACTACGCCCCATATTAGTTTAAGTACTCAATCAAAAATATTTTTTTAAAGAAAACTTGTACGCAATAATTGTATGTTCATTAGATAGAAGCAACTATAAAATACCATTAATTACGCTTTTACAAACACACTTATAGTATTGACAAGTCATTATTAGGCGTGATCTTTTGAACTGGTGAGATCGTGAACTTCCGGTTCTATTTTTTAATGTTTAATTATTTTAGGCATTTCCGTAAACAAAAAAGCATGCTTTTGCTGGTTATTGACAGTTGATTTCAAACTCGACGGCTAGTTCTAGTCTTTTAGAATTATACAAAGGATACAATATTTGTTATAAAATAAATTAGTTAAGAGTTGCGTTTTCTTGGTTATTGAAAAACAAAATTCGTATTCATAAAAACGAATAAAAAAAAATTCTTTTGCATTAAGCAATACGTTTCATATTATAAAAAGGTGATTATTCCCTTCTGATTTTCACAATACATTGTTTTCTTTTGTAGACATCTTTTGGAAATGAAAGAAAGTTTAATCCCCAACAAATGTTCGTACAACCAGCAACCTAGCACACAGACATGTTTCGAATAAAATGATCGAATTCGACCGGAAATGTTTTTTTCTTGTGAACTTTTATGCATGCATACACGTTAATACTTGTCACTGGATTAGTCTAAAACATACAATAAAATAAGATAAAATAAAGATGAAAGAGATGAAGGCGCGGTTTTCTTTGTTTAAAACCAATAGTCGTGGCCCTTCTCTTTGAATCTACCATTGCTATTGGAGTATGGCGCCAAAACCTTAGAACAAACAACAGGATGAACTGGTTTATCGATATCCGTGAATGGAGTCTTTAAAAATGGAATGGTTCTTTAAATATGGATTATCTGCGCTCACAGAATCCTTTAAGCTTTAAAATAGGCCAGTTTTTGGAAATGGGAGACTGTTGCATTCATAATGAATGACTGCGTGTTACACAATCCTTTTGGATCGGATTGTGTGGCACCCCCCCCCCCCCCACACACACACACATTATGTCAAACTACTAGATTATCATAATCATTCTGTCAAAGTTAAGCCGGCTCTGAAACATAAACAATGCGCAAAAAGAAAACAACAACAAACATGTCTGTAACCTGAAACTGTTGGGGTCACTGTGGCCGTGTGGCAGAGCGTTCAGCTGGCGTACCGAAGGTCCTGTTTCGAATCCTGGTACAGGCTATGATTTTTTTTTTCACGGGTCTTGAAGGTATCCCTGAGTCTACCCAACTCTGATGGGTATTTGACCTTAGTTGGGGTAAATTAAAGTCGGCTGTGTATAGTGCTGGCCACACAATCACCTAGTATGCCGTGGCCACAGAAACTGGTGAGCGCTGCTTCACCGCCCCCATGGATCAAATTGGTCCAACGCGGAATACTTTTTTTTAAACCCTGAAACCTTTGCCTTTTGAAAAGAAAGATCGATTTATTTGCTAAGCTTGTTAGGAGTTCAGACTTTACAGCAAAGAAGAGAAAAGAACAAAGACCAAAAAAAAAAGGTCCCCATTTTGTAATTATATCTAAAGGATAATCCGATTTCTGCAAATAGTGTTTAGCACATGAACTTGTAAATCTCAAATCTTTTCAAAAGTCCTACTATCTTGATTTTAGAATCTACCAGGCCCGAGAGATCAGGCCTTCAAACAAGGACGTTATTTCACAGGTAATATCTAATCCCTTGTCGATATTCTCGATCAGCCGTGCGGCAGGCCAAGCGATTGGATAAATATATATTTTTTATCGCTCAATTCAAAACAAAGTCTTTCGATCTTTTTGGGTAAGTGGCGTCAATGATCTTCGTACGTTGCAATTAACGATTTACGTACTATAAGATCGGGAGGATAAGTCTGGAATTCACAGCGTAATTTTTTTTCTCCAGACATTGCAGTGGCGTAACGTAACTTTTCGTTGGTATTTCCAGTACTGATAAGGAGACCCCTCCTAGCTATGGCAATGATCGTGCGCGGGGAGCACTCGCGACCCTCTTAACGAATGGAAGACAATCATCAGAAGTCTCGCACAATATGTCGCCTTAGATTTCTCGACTCCTTTTGTTTTAATTCCCATATTTAGGGCCATAGTCCGGGCCTTTGAAATTCAATCAGGCGACACAAAAGCCGTAACGCCGTCACACGATCACGGATATTGGTCTACGTGTCATAAACTGTTCGATCCAATCGACACTCATGTATGAAAACTGAATCAAACCTCTGTCCAATGAAAAGCGGTGGCACAGAAGCTTACACTTTTCTCTTTAGAACGAAGGGCTTTGAAAAGATCACCAGCAAAACATCTAATGACACACCCAGTTCTTTGTTGTTGTTTTTTTAAACTAGATCTAGTATAAATGTACATGTTTCCTAAAGTCTTTTTGGTACCAATAAAAAAAGAAGGTTACTTCATTTTCGCCAGTGATGCCTTGCCTGTGTTTTTTTCACATAGATCTATGTTGTTTTTGTTCGTATGTCCCGTTTGCTCCTACTAAACTCTTTAAAGAATATTTCCCAATCAGTTATGCCCCCCCCCCAATCGCTTTTTTTTTAAACTATAGTTTTCACTGTTAAATGATTCGAGAGTTTCTTTTTTTTTTTTTTTAACTTGCAGATTATGGAGAGGGTACGGTTTCCTTATTGGCAAGTAGTATGTTCGTTTTGCTACATTGGGCTGAAATCTGCAAGAAGAAAGTACAGATATTCAGTAGCTGGTGCCTTCGGGTGATTCTTCAGATATACTCACCCAAACGTCATCAACAACGAAAAAAAAGGAACCATTTCATTAAATCCGCCTAAGATGACGGCAATGGATAGATCTATGTCACTCGCCCATAAAGAATAAGCCACGCATCACAAGGCGACACCTAGAACTGCAAAGCAACAGAAAAAGGAGGCGAAGCAAAAATGAAACTGGATAAGCTAACGAAACTTGCCCAGGACCGGGACGCAGTGAGCACTCTTGTTTGTGGCCCATGCCTAGGCCGGACAGAAAGTCAATTATAATGATAATTACAGACTTTGAACATGGAATAAAGATATTTGTCTTTTCTATGTGTTTGGAAGATCTTTAAAATGATCCCGTCGGACAAAATCGATCCATAGGGCCGGTGAAGCAGCGTTCACTAGTTTCAGTGGCAACGGCATTCTATGGGATTGTGTGGCCAGAACAATGCTCAATGTCAGATACACATCAGAGCTGGTTACTCAGTGACACCCACCAGACCCGAGTAAAAAAAACAACAAATCTTCATTTGGATTAGAACCTTTGGTGTACCAGCATAACGCGCTGCCGCTCGGTCACTCAGATCTTTTTTAGAATCTGAGATATTTGATCTATTTCGAAAGTTTGTGATCACTTGCATCTTTTAGAACCATGTCCGAGGTGAAGTGTACATGATGGCGCAACGGTGGGTCATATCGTGACTTTTCGTAAAATGCACTTGAAAATAAATAAAAAAAACAACGCAATAAAAAAAAAACTAAAGTCTATAATAAGTATTTCTGCTATTTGATGACTCGATTGACTTCTTTTTGGAATTCCCGATTCCCTTTTGCACTTCCGTTTTATTTAATCGCTATGATTTTCTCAATGAAAAATTTAAATCGAAAGTTGTATACAGCGGAAACATTCAAGGCACGCGTAGGAGCATAGAAGTCATTTAAGATGGCGTAATTGGATGCGCACGTAGAAAATAGAGCAAGCCGTCCATCTTATTATAGACTTTGCAAAAACAAAGACTAAAAGGCGGACAAAATGTTATATCACACCATTGTTATGTAACGACGGCATTGTCAAAAAATATGTAGCCCCCCCCCCCCCCCCCCCACTCCCTTCCCTAGCCAGTCCCATTTTTTGTAATAGACGAAGGTTATTTAATAAATTAATTTAAAAAACAGGAATTGACCCACTGGCCATAACCTCTGACCACGTGGTGAAACTGGGTCAATGTCTGGCAAGTTAAATGCAAGTTTTTGTAAGACCGAATCCTTCTTCCTAACCTTTAGCAGCCTTATAATGGTGTGGAGGTTAAGGAATCCTCATATCATCAGCAATTTAATTTCCAGGAAAGTTTCAAGGAGCAATGTCAACGGTCACTCAGAAATGATACTAACACCACACTAACAATGTGTTGATGGTGGTGGGGTGAGGGAGGGGGAGTAGGCGTATAAATAGGACTTGGTTTTGATTTGTTCTTTAAACTGGCAAACTCTGTAAAAAAGAAAGTCAATTAACCCTTACAGTCTCGGGCGCGTATATAGCGGACCTGAAGGCAGCATAGATAGAAGTAGGTCGGTACCGGAAGGGTTAATTTAACACATGAAATCTATTGATGACCGTCTGGTATAATTAATGACCTTTTTCTGATCTAATAAATGACCTTCTGATATAGTAAATGACCTTCTGTTATAATAAATGACCTTCTGATATAGTAAATGACCTTCTGTTATAATAAATGACCTTCTGATAAAAAAAATGACTTTCTGATACAATAAATGACCTTCTGATATAATACATGACCCTGATTTAATAAATGACTTTCTGATATAATAAATCGCTTTCTGATCTAAAAAATGACCTTCTGATCTAACAAATGACCTTCTGATATAGTAAATGACCTTCTGTTATAATAAATGACCTTCTGATAAAATAAATGACTTTCTGATACAATAAATGACCTTCTGATATAATACATGACCCTGATATAATAAATGACTTTCTGATATAATAAAACGCTTTCTGATCTAAAAAATGACCTTCTGATCTAATAAATGACCTTCTGTTATAATAAATGACCTTCGGATAAAATAAATGACTTTCTGATACAATAAATGACCTTCTGACATGATACATGACCCTGATATAATAAATGACCTCCTCATATCTAAATCGCCTTCTGATATAATAAATGACCTTCTGATATCAATTCGAATCCCTTTTCAGAAATAAATTAATTGAATTCACCTTAAAATTATTTATTTCCGCCTTGAAAAAAAAAAAAACACAAATGTGAAGTAAATATATTCTAAAGGATTGTCAAATGCGCACCATAATATGCAATAAAGCAAACAGAAAACTTATTTCGGGTTGAAAAATTTGAAAGAATATGTTGTCATCAGCTCCGAGTCTATGTTTCAAGCTTCAACTCGATATGAAGATAGGAAGTAAGTCATTTATCATTTTAAAGACTACCAACCGGAAATTTACAAAAGCGAAGTTACTTAAAAGCATTTTTTTAAAGAGTATGCTAGGATTAAGCGCTCATGTCTCTCTCTCCGGCAAAACCAACAACATTTGAAAATCTAGATAAGAGTTTAGAATTAATTGAAGCCAATGTATTGGTATCTGTAGCAACACACAACTTGTTGAGATTTAATTTCAGCACGCTACTTTCAAAAACACACATCCTTTCATGATAAACCTAGAAACACTAGAGGACAGAGGGGCAAAAACTAAAGTAACAATAATACATAAAGCATTAAACTCTAATTTAGAAATACACCCCGATAACAGCCTGTTGCAATGCTCAGATAGACATAAGGACAAAAACACTTTCCTTATCCCTTATGCGAGAACAAATGCATATAAATACTTTTTCTTCTCGAGTGGCATTCGGGCATGGAATGGGTTGCCTGCACAAACCATACGACTTAACGGTATTTAAGATCCCTCCTTTGCCGGGAACAGAGTAGAAGCGACATGCCGGTATTTCAGATCCATCCTTTGCTGGGAACAGAGTAGAAGTGACATGCCGGCATTTCAGATCTCCTTTGCTGAGAACAGGGTGTGAGCGACATACCGGTATTTCAGATTTCTCCTTTGCCGGGAACACGGTAGAAGAAAAGTGCATGCTCTAGTTTATTCTAAAACAATCAATTGTTGCCCCGACCATTCACACACAATTGTTGTCCCGACTATTCACACACAATTGTTGCCCCGACCATTGGTAATGGTAATGGTAATTTATATAGCGCTTCTATCCATGCTATATTAGCATGCTCAGTGCGCTCTAGAAGACTATTAATCTGT
Organism: Anisus vortex; assembly: GCA_949126835.1. Classification (NCBI taxonomy): domain Eukaryota; kingdom Metazoa; phylum Mollusca; class Gastropoda; family Planorbidae; genus Anisus; species Anisus vortex. Next base: position 1,550,609 of record OX421495.1, read on the forward strand.
GAGAGGTTTCACTGCTGCCGGTTAAGCGCATGTGATAACAACTCAATATTAATGTCATCTAGTCCCAAAACTCCTGTAGGGCGACAGGGATCTGCCGGTGGCAGGGCTCGAACCTCGCGACGTGTCAAGTGGTTTTTTGGTTGACAGTCTGGTGAGCTAACCGCTAGGCCAGCCGCCATTCACAAACAATTGTTGCCCCGACCATTCACTCACAATTGTTGCCCCGACCATTCACACACAATTGTTGCCCCGACCATTCACACACAATTGTTGCCCCGACCATTCACACACAATTGTTGCCCGGACCATTCACACACAATTGTTGCCCCCGACCATTCACTCACAATTGTTGCCCCGACCATTCACTCACAATTGTTGCCCCGACCATTCCCACACAATTGTTGCCCCGACCATTCACTCACAATTGTTGCCCCGACCATTCCCACACAATTGTTGCCCCGACCATTCACACACAATTGTTGCCCCGACCATTCACTCACAATTATTGCCCCGACCATTCCCACACAATTGTTGCCCCGACCATTCACTCACAATTGTTGCCCCGACCATTCACACACAATTGTTGCCCCGACCATTCACACACAATTGTTGCCCCGACCATTCACTCACAATTGTTGCCCCGACCATTCCCACACAATTGTTGCCCCGACCATTCACACACAATTGTTGCCCCGACCATTCACACACAATTGTTGCCCCGACCATTCACTCACAATTGTTGCCCCGACCATTCACTCACAATTGTTGCCCCGACCATTCACACACAATTGTTGCCCCGACCATTCACACACAATTTTTTTCCCCGACCATTCACACACAATTGTCTGCTTGCCAAAAGTCTGTGGATGAACTTTAGACGTCTTCCAAACGTCATTGTTGTGTATATATCTGTTTACCTTTTCACAACATGACAACGTTACAACCAAACGTGACAAAAGACTAAAAGACTTTCTCGTGAAGCTGATAAACAATAGATGTCTGTACTCTGTACTTGACTTTTGGTTCGCTAAGAAACCGAAGGAATTGAATATAATGAAAGTCCTTTTTACTTTTTATTAATATAAAACAACAATACAATTTTATGGCAGACGTGAAGTTAACAGATGAAAGATCGAGGATGTGGGAAGAAAAGATTACAGAAGAAGGAACATACATATTTTATGCTAATCGCATGCAGAAGTCACCGCGTGTGTTTCGAGTTATTGTTCTTGGCCACCCCTTGTTCACGCATGCGCACATTCGTTGCCGGCTGAAGTGAAACGGTTTGGGGTTTTCAGGAGGAGGGCCACCAAACACCGTGACAGATAGAGAATGGATTCACTGCTAAGGCGCCCCGCGCGTGAATAGGCCGTCACGTGTCTATCTCGAGCACCGCGGGTCGGTGTGAATATTTAAATAAGCTTTTGTTTTCATTTCATAATCTCAAATTTGTTGTTTTTATTTTTCTAAACTTTGGCACATTGCCTACACACACACAATCAATACCCTATGGATACCGTAATGGATGCACCACATGCCCTAATCCGAAAATGGATCTCTGTTATCCTAACCAATCACATGGGCACTTTTTAAAAGAGATTTAAAACAGTTTTGACCATAGTTATACCATTTGCGTACAATTTCCCATATGCTTTACATCCTATATGTTGCATTGTCTTTTCTACCTTTGTAGCGCCACAGATGACACAAATACCATATTTCTTCATTCCTCATAATTTTTTTCTGAACTTCTCGTTGCATCACCCCCTTTTTTTTTTCCGCGTCCATTCCATGGTATTATCCTCCCATCGTTTCTCTGTCTTTATCTTTTTTCTGATTCTGCCATGTTTTCGGCAAGCGACTGGAATCTTTCGATGGGGGTCATGCCGTCATACCAATCTAGTTTTCTATTCTTCACTCTGGCTTGGGGGTAGCCGTGTTGCCCTATTGCATGATGTATCCTGTCTCGGACTTGCTAGTTGAAGATGTGATCTTTTACTGCCGATGCCAAGAAGGTAGCCGAAACACCTCAACCCAATTGTAAAAATTCTTCTCGCAAGCTCAGTTGTCGATGTCCAGAACTCGAAGACGTACGGGGAACTTGAGTAAAGTAAGGAAAGTAAACTATCCCGTCGGACCAAATTGATCATAAGGCCGGTGATGCAGCGTTCATTAGTTTCTGTGGCTACGGCATACTAGGGGATCGTGTGGCCAGCACGATGCCCAGCCGCATTTACTTTACCTCTACTAAAGTCAGTTACCCATTAGAGCTGGGTAGACTCAGGGACGCTCCACAAACCCTCCACATCACATACATATCTATGTCCTCATAAATATATACATACACACGGACACTTTATAAACACAAACACACCTAGGCTAAATAATTCCTAAAACCAACACATTCGTACATAAATACATACAAAACAGATAGATCTAGAAATCTATGCTTTCACAGAATTGAAAAAAACAAACCCGCAGTAAACGCATTCCATTCGACAACAATCAATTTGTCTTAGTATCTAAATAATCCTGAAACCATGCATAAATACATACAAAACAGATAGGCTTATACAGAATTGAAAAACGAACACGCGGTAAAAGCAGTCCATTCTACAACGATCAATTTGTCTTAGTTTTTGTTTTAAATTCCTTAAATTTTCCCAGCGAATCTTTTTACTTCACTCAATACAAGGAATCAATCCAATGAATTCAATGGACCGGCACACAAGAACAATGGGCAAGCCCCCCTGAACTCCCTAACGCAACATCAAAGACCACTTAATTCACTACACCTGTTTTATATTTATTTATTTTGTATGCCTCGATCACCCCATCTCCCCCCCCCCTTTTCATTCCATTTTAGGTACCCCCTTCCCCCCTGTGAAACCGGGCGTCTATGCACTCCAATGGGTACCGCGCCAAAAAAAAAACAGAAAATGTTAATATTATTTTTGATGGTCTTCACAAGAAAAGCGTATTAAGCGATAGATTATCTCTCCCTGGTAAGGATTTTCGCTCTAATTCATCCCCGATTTACGGCCCTTGCATTGGGATCAGCCAGTGCAGAAAGTTTTATTTTTTCTATTTTTCCGATGGCTTTCAATAGAAGTTTAACAGAGTTGCGATGTCTTCTGATGGACACAGATGTTCAGCCGTCCCAGTTAATCTACGTCTGCAAAAATTGGCGTCTGTAGCTTTTAAGCTTGTGTATTCACACTAGTGAATCTGGGACGGGTGGGTGGGCAAGGGCGGGGGTGACTTCGTGGTAGTGGACGGGTGGTGTGAGAGGGGGGAGGGGGTTAGAGAGGGATGGATGCTACGTTTGACTTGTGTTCGGGTTTTATCGAGGGAATCAGCTCTTGGTGGTTGTGTTGTCCTTTTTTAAAGTTGATTTTTTTTATTAAAAAAAAAACACATTTCTAGTCCATATGGCAGGGAGGTTTTTGTTTCATTCTTGTCGTCTTAAAAGTATTTTTTTAAAAACTATTGACTGTTTTTCTCACATTATTCCGACACTATAGAAAATTAAAGTATCTCGTCGGTAAAAAATGGTCAATATTGTCCCATGAACCAGCCGCCATTACTTGACACCAACTAAAGTCAGGTACCCGTCAGAGCTGGGTAGACTCATGGACACCCTCCAGACCCGGGAACAAATGCTAGCCTTCATCAGAGCTGGGTAGACTCATGGACACCCTCCAGACCCGGGAACAAATGCTAGCCTTCATCAGAGCTGGTTAGACTCATGGACACCCTCCAGACCCGGCAACAAATGCTAGCCTTCATGAGGATTCGAGCCCATGATCTTCCGTAGGCGCTCGGCCAATATGCTCCATTAGAGGAAATTAAAAGGTAGTGAAAAACAACAACAAACGACGTAAAAAAAACTAATCCATAAAAACATTTTTTTTATTATACTCCCTTTCTTTGTAAACTAAGGTTATATTTAATTTATATTTTGATAGATTAAAATAAATATAAGTGATATCATACCTTATGAATTTCCACACTAACATTTTGCGCATCCTTTTTTTTCTAGCTTTGGCCCGCAAAAACCATAAAAAGATAACTCGCTTTGTTTCGGCTATATTGTGTCATTTTATTTTATTTATTTCGTAAAAACGAACATATCCGAAAAGTTTATTTACTGCCGTCTCTTCCGATAGAGGCAGCCATGTACCATTTTATTCGATTCGCAAATTGGTCGAAGGTATTAGTGGCTTTTCCAAAGGCTATGATGCTGAAAATTGGATAGAATGTATTGTTAGCCGCAGCAAGTCTGCTGCCCAAGTTTCAGCTCCATTGGACGACGGGAAGTGGTCGAGAAATCGATGCAAAGTTTTCCAAGTAAGCAGACAAACAGACAGACAGACAGTACGAGTTAAAAGAAAGGGAGTAAAAATGTGTTGCATTCCGAGAAATGATCTAATCATGCAGTTTGAAATATAGGCCTACATCGATATATAATGTTAGCCTATACATAGATATACTGACTGACCCGGAAGTACTTCGCAGGCTTATGTCAAAACCAAACCACACCAAAAGCAACTAACAAAAATTATTTTTTTCATTTTTAAAACTAGTCTAATTCTATAGTTTAATATAAATTTCATGTTAACTAACTTATTGTAATTGTTTGGAAAAAAACTACGACCGTATTGAAAGAGACAAATATTCCTTGCAATAATTATACTTCGTTAAGTATTATTTCTTTAATATAAGGTTGTTGTTTTTTTTTGTTTTGCCATTGTATTATTTTATCAATGACAGTTTCATAGAGCTTTAATAATAAAGAGAAAAGTGGTCCTTTCATCTTCAAATCTGAAATGGTTTCGGTCAGTGGTCATTTGGTATCATAAGAACCTAAGCACTAAACTTATTGACTGGAGAAGTGTGTTAACCGCCGATACGTTTACGTTAAGAATACACCGACGGGCGGACCCATGGGGGACAGCCCCTGCTGCACGTCCGAGGTTCGTTGCACCGCTGAGAGGCCCCAAACCTCAATGGGGAGGAAGCAATGAGCGCAGCAGTCCGTGTCAAAACCCTCCCTGGTGCCTGGATGACCATAATTATAGTAAGGACTTTGTGCTACCGGGCGACATTGCAGGTATAGGGGAGAGCCACCATGACAATGATCCGAGGGGAGTTACACAGTTTGTGCATGGGCGGCGGAGACCGACCCCTATGTTTCACGACTCGCCACACCTTCGGCGTGCGTGGCTGGCGCCCGGACCGCAGGATCAGCCGTGTCTCCTCTAAACCAAGACCAACACTAGCAACATATAGACCTAAAAGATGCTCCGAGAATTAATGTTTAACATCCTCTTTTTAATGCTCCCCACTCACCTCCAAACCACACACCTTTGCTGTTTATTTGACAAAACTAGGTCAATGTGGCATATAGACCTGTAGACTAACTCCTCCCACCCAACACGCACACACACAAAGCCATCTGAAAGTCATGTGTGTCGTCATCATATTTAAGTATTCCATCGGGCTGATTAGAATCTTTGCATGTAGCTCCAATTTTTATGGCGTTTTGTTATGTCGCCAGCTCTCTGCATGGTCTCACTGCCTTCCCTCCCTTATGCATTTTGTGTCTGTAAGACATGTTACATCACCGCAGAGCAGATTTGTGACCCGAGGGGGGAGGGTTGGGGGGGGGGTATCCAGCTGTGTCTCATTATAACCTTGGTTGTTGATGTTGATGCTGAGAGCAGCTGATACCATCGCTAGAAATGCGTTAGGTTTTCCGACTCGGCGGCAAGAGTAAATAGAGGCCGTTCTATTGAGTCCATAATCCACGGGTTATTGTCCTTGCCTGCCCTCCCAGCAAAGGTTTCGGCCTTGTGAGATCTTCATTCCCCCAAAGCTCTAAGCTGTTGGAAGCCCTGGACAGGAATGAGGCCGGCTGCTGGTCCTGCAGTTAGTTTACTGAACTGTCAACGAAACGGCCCGAGTTCTATCCCTGCCGCCGACCAATCCCTGCCACCCTGCAGGAGTTTGGGGCCTAGTGGACGTAATAATCTTCTATCCTGTGGAAAGTCTGTAAACTAATAAGTCAACCCAAAGTCCAAACAGACAAGAGGTTGAAAATCCTCAAAAACAACTGTAATTAGAACGGAGCGGTCCAAGTTTTAAGAATAATTTCTGTATCAATGTATAAACATTTAACCAACAAAACACAATAATATGGCAATAAGGGTTTAAGAACGTGTAAGCTTAGTCCTAAAAATAAATTGAAATTGGGAAAAAATATATTCATTTATTCCGTTTTAACTGTAAATTATATTGTCTGGATAAACAGTTCACAGCATTGACTGGAAGAGAGCAAAAAGCTTTGTCGCCTAATTAACAGCAAAAGACGAAGGCCTAGTGTTACGACCACAATCCTCTTGTGGTCAGAGCCGTGTAAATGTTGTTGATAATTCTCGTTCGTTCTAGGGTAGACTTTGGTTATTATTATTTATATTTCAGTATTACACGAACTCCCCTTATTGTACTGGGCACAAACTCGGGATTTGACTTTGTAGTTGTAAATAAACATATATATTATAATATTGCAAACAATGAAATAAAATAGTAACTTGGCGAGGAAGCTTCAGTGTAAATGTTGCAAGTATATACAATAAATGTAGTATTTACAGCAATAATAAAAAAGTGCCAACACAAGCGTCCATAACAGACTCAAAAGACAAAAACTCTGTACAAAAACAAACTACTGGTTGCCTAGCCGGACCTAGCCTTAAATACTCGTGGAGAAGAGCGGGGAACAGTCCTATTACTAGGAGGGGTGAAAATAATGGTATCATTACAAAACTCAAAATAAAAATGTTAGTTTTAACATGAACTCCCCTGTACGAGAAATAATAGACTATTCCTAGCTATTCCGAGAATTTGAGGCCGGCACAAGAGTGGATTCTTAAAATAGTCTAGGCTTAGTACATTCCCACAAAACTTGTGTTGAGAGAGAGCTATTAATATATGACACTAGTCTGGTTTATCATTATAATGTGAAGTTTTTCCCCTATAGCCTACTGTATGCAATGGTTAGAAAATGTTGCTATCACTAAATGGCATAGTGTCCAACGGAATACAAGTAGTACATTACTTTACTCGCGTAAGACGGGTTTTATAATATTAAGTCAAATATTCGGATTTACCGAAATCTAATAACTTGAGAAGGGGGGGGGGGGGGGTAAGTAGATAAAATTTCTATCCAGGTGATCTTTCTCTTTTTTATAAACTCTTGCTACCTTTTTTTTCTTTCCACCTTTGACACAGTCGCCGCCACTGACCTATGTCCACTAGTGACAGGTAGATGACACAGATCTCCCTGAGCCTGGATCTCAAGTCCACCTCCTAAAATAAAACTTGAGCCAAATTTTTTGTGTAGCTCATTCTATCGGAAAACAATTTGTACAATTTCTTAGCGGTATTTCGATTCAATCTTCAGCAGGAAATTTAAGATCTAGAGAAGAGGAAAGCAGACGAGAAAAAAAAAAAAAAAAAATCTGGAAAAAAAGAAACGAAACGAGACTCCGCAGGGCATGTAGACTCTATCGCGCTTGTTAAACTTAAATCAATATTGGCTTTAGTTGTGGACATACGGACTCTATCGCCGGCCAGCTTGCTTCTTAACCCCCTTCGGCCTTTTAAGCCCAGAAAAAGCCTTAGAAAAAACAAAAATCCTGTGCAAAGTGGACTTCTCCGATGACCTGAAAAATTAAGAAAAGAGAAGGGGCAGCTTAAAATTTGTGAATGAAGGTGAGAACAGAATCGGACCGCAAGAAGATACGGGTTCTAAGGCTTTGACCCTGAAGCGGATTTCTGCAAATGTACTATAGTACTAATGGGTCGTTGTTACGGTGTGTGTGTATGTGGGGGGGGGGGGGAAATCGTATGATGTGAATGGGACCCAGGGCTACTGCTGGAGAAATAACATGATTGCTGGATGAATGGTTCAAGGTGTGGACGCCAGCAGTGTAGTCACAATGGTTCTCGCATTTGGGATAAAGGCTCAGGTTCTCACCTTGTTAGAAGACGGAGATGTTTGCTAAATGATCATAGGAATCTTGGTGATTTACAATACAGACATGTAATGAGCCGTAATATCATTTATAAGCTAGATCAACATAGCGCTCTTGCCTAGAGGCCGACCGAAATTTGGTTTCGGTGCCGAAAGTAGGCAAGTGTCCTATTTCGGCGTAGTTTCGGTTTTGACCGAAGCTAAATAGATAGCTTTCGGTTTCCTTTCGGTTTCGGCCGAAAGTACTATGGCCCTTCGGGCATCGGTCGAATATCTGTTTTAACTTTAAAAATTCAGATTGGAACTCCAAAAGCTGCATTTTTTACTCTGATTATTGGCAATTTCATTTAGTTTAAACTGTCGCAAATTAATCTGTGTGAAGTAGAAAATTGAAGTAAATAATAAACGGATTATTTAATCACCCCAAAGTATGTTGAATAATGCAGAGTGGGAACATTACTCTTTTTAAATCCTTTGCTAGGCAGTTTTCGGTGTATCTTTCGGTTTCGGTCGTAGGTGTGGTTACACTTTCGGTTTCGTCCGGAAGTCAAATTATAACTTTCGTTGTTGTATCGTTTTCTACCGAAACTAGAAATTTAGGTTTCGGTCGGCCCTTACTCTCCCCTTCCCCTTCCCTACAGCTTACAGAAACATGCTTTTTTTGTTTAAATGATCATGCGGATGAAGATTATAATTATAATAGACGAACTGTATAACGTTTTGGATAATAGCTTGTCTATTTCTAAATTAACATAACTTAGGCAGATTTACTTATACAATTCTAAATTCTAAATTAAACTCTTATTCAGAAATACAACCCAATAACAGCCCGTTGCAATGCTCGGATAAACATAGGCTAAAGACAAAAACACTTTCCTTATCCCTTATGCGAGAACAAATGCATATAAGTACTCTTTATTCCCGAGTGGCATTCGGGCATCGAATGGGCTACCTGAACAAACCAGGAAAACCAGTATCTTAATATGATTTAAAACATTAAGAAAGATGCAAGACTAGACTCGGACCACGGATGAGCGTAGGACGCAATAGTCTTCTTTATAGAAGGAGCGTTTGTAATATATACGATAAGACCAGCGAGGATGGCTAAATGAAATTATACATTTGATATTAAAGGGAGACAAACATATTACTTGGAAATATGCCAGTGTCGTAAAGCGACAAATAAAACCGACAAGTTGTTTTCATTGCGATCTTTCAGTGTGTAAGTAAAACTCCACTAACTCGTCTTCCTTTATCACTGCAAAGTATTTTGTATCGTTCGATCTATCTTTATATCGTCAGTTATATGCTAATACCCACTATCTCTCTCTTAAATTCTATAGTTCTTCCATCTAGTTTCTGTTGCTTCCTTCTTACTGTCCTTCTGTATCCTTTATTTCTCTCTCTCTCTCTCTCTCTCTTATCTAAGAGAGAAGCTAAATTGCCCGGCGTTGCCCGTGGACAAAATTACATAGGCTTAGGTAGGCCTTAGGCTACATGTAAAAATGTATAAACTAAAATGAACAGAAAGCTATAATAATTAAAAAAATAGACTTATTATTACTGAAAATAAAAAAATAGACTTATTATTACTGAAAACATTTACGAAAGTCATTTAAAATAAATCTTGTAATCGGATAAAAAAAAAACATGTCTTTTATTTCACAAAAAGTTTGGACTATCCCCCTGGCTGAGACTCGAACGCCCGTCTTCCGGATACGTCTAAAATTTAATTATTATATTTTACTTACTGAAAAGATTTTAGGAAAGCCATAAGTAAGTTTAAGTCCTGAACTTCTTTACAATCTTTAAAAATGTAGATCTAAACATAAATGGAAATGTAAAAATGTAGCCTGCCTATTATTGCTATTACAGAAAAAGAAAAAACGTTTTCAGTGGGGAATCGAACCCAGGTCAACCGCATGGCAGTTGGGGACGCTAACCACTCAGCTAATATGAGGCAATAAGGTCACGTGTCTTCCAATTAACCAATGGGAATTGGAATCCACACACATTCTACTTTATATATAGGCATATATAGATATTACCGACCCTCCGTCTATAAAGAAGATTATTGCGCCCAACTGTCTCAATTGAGTCTAAGTCTTGCTTTTTGATTAATGTTTTAAACGATGTTAAGTTGCTGGTTTTCCTGGTTTGTTCAGGCAACTCTGAGGCAACCCATTCCATGCCCGAAAGCCACTCGGGAAGAAATATTACATATGCATTTTGTTCTCGCATAAGGGTAAGGAAAGTGTTTTTGTCCTTCTGTTTGTCTGAGCATTGCTACAGGTTGTTATTGTGTTGTATTGTATGTCTAAGTTAGAACGCATTACAGTTGGCTGTAAGGAAAACATTGAAATGGATTACGGTAAACAAACATGAAGAAACCGATATATTCTAAATATTAACTAGAGTCTATTTGCACTTTCTAATAGCAAGTGATGTTTTTTCTTTATTAAGTATTTATTTTTGTTCTTTTACTATCAAACATCTGTTTAATAGTTTTTTATTTTTCCCTAATAAGTTTTTTTTTACCAACCCTCCTCGCCTTATCCTCGCGGGTCATCAAATCAAACGTCAAAACCTAACACCTGCCTCGAGATTTACATTTGTTACCTATCAGCAGACGACTTTTATCTCTTTCACTTTACCAGACGACATCGCCACCCCCCTCCCGCTCTTTTTCTTACAATTGTCTCTTTTTACAAACGGAAAAAAAAACAACAACATTTTAAAAATAGCTCCGAGTCCACTAAGGAAACAAAAACACACACCCACACACAAAAATAGGATCTTATGACGTTCCGGCGAAACGAACTAAATTATACAATTTCACACAGTTCTTCAAAATCGCGATTTGAATTTTGCGAAATAGATAAAAGGCTTAAGGATTTGTTTAAACTTTTGGAATTAAAAAGGAATGGAAGAAATAGTTTAAGAAATAATGAAAGAAATCCTTAAAAAAAAAAAAACCTTTACAAAAATCTGCTCCATTTTATATTTAAAAAAAAACAAGATATTATCTTTCAACTGCGAGATGTACGTAGAAATGCCACTGCCTTTTAAGCCTGCTAATGCGTCTCGGAGACTTTCAAAAGCTGTCGGTATTTAGACGCATTAAGCCTTTTATTTTGAAACGAGAGCTTCAAAGTTTAAAAAAAGAAAAAACTTATTATTTTGTCCTCCATTGTTACTTCTTTCTGATTCTGAAAGGTCTGGGGTTTTATTCATACACTACAAACACAGATACACATTCACATTTTATCACCAATCTCTCAATCTTTCTCTCTCTCTCTTTCTCTAAGTCTAAATTTCTCACATTCTCTATCTCTAAATTTCTTTTCTACCTCTCATTCGTTGTCTATTACTCTACTCAATCACGAATTCGATGTCTCTCTAATTTTCTATCCAACCTCTCTCTCTCTCTCTCTCTCTCTCTCTGTGTGTGTGTTTCTCTCTCAATCCCTTCATTTTTCTTTCCAACTTCCTTGTCGCTCCCTAATCCTTATCTAGACTAGCCTATATATTTTCGTTCTCTCTCCCATTCTCTTTCGTTTTTCTTCTCTTTCAGTCTCTCTCTCTGTTTCACTCACCTCCCCCTCTCTTTCTCCCTCTCCTCTTTCACTTCGTTCTCTCATTCATTCTCTCTCTCTCAATTTCTCTCTCTCCCTCCGCATTCTCCCTCTCTGTTACTCTCTCTCCCTCCCTCTCTCCCTCGCTCCCCTATCTCCCTCCCTCTCCCTCCCTCCCTCTCTCTCCCTCTTAACCCTCCCTCCCTCTCTCTCCCTCTTAACCCTCACTCTCCCCCTTTCTATCCCTCCCTCTCCCCCTCTCTCTCCCTCTCTCTCCATCTCCCTCCCTCCCTCTCCCTCCCTCTCCCCTATCTCTCCATCTCCCTCCCTCCCTCTCTTCCCTCTCTCCATCTCCCTCCCTCCCTCTCCCTCCCTCACTCTCCCCCTTTCTATCCCTCACTCTCCCTCCCTCCCTCTCCCTCCCTTCCTCTCCCCTCTCTCTCCCTATCTCTCCATCTCCCTCCCTCTCCCTCCCTCTCTCTCCCTCCCTCTCCCTCCCTCCCTCTCTCTCCATCTCCCTCCCTCCCTCTCCCTCCCTCCCTCTCCCTCCCTCCCTCTCCCTCCCTCCCTCTCCCTCCTCTCTCTCCCTCCCTCACTCTCCCCCTTTCTATCCCTCCCTCTCCCTCCCTCCCTCTCCCTCCCTCCCTCTCTCTCCCTCTCTCTCCATCTCCCTCCCTCTCCCCCTTTCTATCCCTCCCTCTCCCTCCTCCCCCTCCCTCCCTCTCCCTCCCTCACTCTCCCCATCTCTCCCCCCTCTCTCCCTCCCTCCCCCCTCCCCCTCTCTCTCTCTAGTATAGTGAATGGTTGTTAATTGAGCAGACTGTAATGTTCACACAACTCACTCCCCGCGCATTTACCTCCTTTATCTACATCTCAGCCACGACATAGATCGCTCATCGTGGTTGGCTCAAAACGAAGTTCTGTTCAGCCAATGGCCGGGGGATTTAAAAATAACATTAAGGCATGCCAGCAGACGATTTCATGAGATACACCCAGAGACAAGGCTCTCCATTTAATGAAATGATCAGTGTAACTTGCATTGGGGCATTACATACAAATAGATCTGGCCAGTAAGTTTGTTGACTGTACGTTAGTACACATATAAACATATAACACATGTAATATATATACACAAACAAAAGTAGTGGTAGTATCCCGTCAGACCAGGTTGATCCATAGGCTACTAGAGGATTGTATGTTCAGCACAATGCTTTACTTTGCCCCAACTAAAGTCATAGCTGGGTAGACTCAAGGACGCCCCAAAGACTAGGGAACAATTCTTCTAGCCTTCATCAGGATTTGAACCCAAGACCTTCGATACGCCAGCCGAACGCGCTGCCGCTCGGCCACCGTGGCACCCAGAAAACTGTCAAAATGTGACCTCACTGACCTATATTTACATAGTTCTGCGGTCATGTGACTTTAAGTGGCGTAAAGCGTGTCACCAATACAGTTTACAATAATGAAAATGAATTAAACTTAAATTTCTTGTCTGTCACTCGACGCCATATTAAGCTTACACGTTTAAAATAGGTTACAAGAGTAAGGACACAATACCCCCCCCCCCCCCATCCCAGCCGTGGCCCTTTACGGCTCTTAGAAATTATAATATGATACAAACACACACACAAACGAAATAAGCGATTTAACTTAACTGAGATATCCAATGTGCTTTTGTGATGATTGAGTGATGTCCCCTGCTAGGCTGGTGTCTCCTTTTGATAGCTTGCACATTTTGGCGTGCGCAAAAGTTGTTTTAAATATAACGCGAGAAAAAAATAAAAGTTGTAATAATACAAAAGGCATTTAATTATAATATAGAAATACAACACATTAACAATTTGTTACAATGTTCAGATAAACTTAAGGACTAATATACTTTCCTTATTCATATGCAAGAATCAATGCATATAAGTAGGGCCTACTATTTTTTTTTCCCCGAGTGGGATCCTGGGATGGGACCTGAACAAACCAGGAAAACCAACAACTTAACATCTTTCTACAACTAGATCTAATCAAGATGCAATACTAGACTCTAACCACGCGTAGAACGCAATAATCTTCTTTTATAGAAGGAGCGTCTGTAACAAATAAGCTACTGGATAAAAGCGGAAGTGACATGTAAATGTGACGTTCAAGGTGCAGACGTGACTTTCGACAGGCGAAGCCATAGCGAGATGCAGCCATCAGTTGTACGTGGAAATGGTTTGCATTAATAATTAAATAACGGCTTATTAATATAATATGTTTGGAAAATGAAGATTGTTTGATAATTTGCGTTTGTAAATAAAGAGATATACTCGTTTAACTGACCGTGAAGTTTGATGTGTTACGACTTGTTACTGTGTTCAAGTTTCCATCACTTGTCACAAGTAGTGATAATACATAATGCATGAAATTCTTACTTAGAAATGTATCATAATAACAACCCTTTGCAATGCTCAGATAAACACAAGGGCAAAAACACTTTCCTTATCCTTTATGCGCGAACAAATGCATATACGTACTCTTTCTTCCCAATTGGCATCCGGGCAAGGAATGGGTTAACTGAATAAACCAGAAAAACAAGTAATTTAAACATCATTTAAGACACGTGACCTTATTTGTCCGATATTTTACTTTTGCGATTTTCCTTCTGACTTCTGGCATGTGTCTTTCCTAGCTGGGTGGTTAGCGTATCCGACTGCCATGCGGGCGACCTTTGGTTAGATTCCGCATTGATAGCGTTCTTTTTCTACTTAAAAAAAAATAATTCTATTAATATTACTTTTTATTTTAAAGGCTGTAAAGAATTTTCCTAAAATGTTTTCAGTAATAAATCTAATAAATATATTTTAGACATAGGCAACGCCGAGAAATTTAGCTTGTATTAAGTTGTATAGGCCTACTATGTAATCTTTTTATGCGCGTCACATGTAGAGCTTTTTCTCATTATAATGAACAATCTAAGGCTTTATGTTTAATATGCGCTCAAATTAATAAGGAAGAAAAAATAATAAAAAATCAATTACATAATCAGGCTACGCTGATGATAAAAAAATATTTTATTTAAAGCATATTTGAATATTTCAACAAACTAAAACCTCAAACATAATTAATCAAAATCAGAATTTTATAGCAATTATAGTTATAGCGTAGTTAGCCTATGTGTTTTATAAAAAGTCGAAAGTGTACTAAGGGCAGTAATCCATGAAATCCTAATAGTTTGATTTCTCCCCTGTTATCTGCGTGAAGATTTAAGGGGGGGGGGGCAGGCACGGTGTCACTCGAGAACAAGAGTCTTGTTTTTTTTCCATACACACAACCAATTAAATATCTACGCACCATAGTTAAATAGAAGTAAATATACATTAAAAAACTGGTAAACCAGTGACTTACATCATTTAAAACACTAATAGAAATGCAGGACTAGACTCAGACCACGGGTGAGCATAGGACGCAATAATCTTCTTTATAGAAGGAGCGTCTGTAATATATAAGATAAGGACATCTTCCCTGCTACTATAACCAGAGAACTGATCTGAAGCGGTGACAACGCCAGGCCCAAACGCGACGATGACAAGTGTGACATCGGACATCCAGTATCCGAAGGTTATCTTGACACGCCGATGATCCCTGAAGATCATCCCAGCCAATCAAAGCCGGGCACTGGAGTAAAGTCAGTGCCTCTGCGTTTGGACGGGGGGAGGGAACCTGTGTCAGTTTAGGGAGCCCTCCTTAGGGGCGGTTCAACCAAGCTCCCTTATAGAACAAGGGCCACACACACAATAAAACACACACAGAGAGAAAAGAAATCACTTTCATTTGAGATGGGCATTTAATATAATCATTTAATACAATCATTTCGGGGGACAATAATAATTATCCTCCGACCCTTCTCCCCCCCCCCCCCATTTAAAGTTATCCGCTCTTGACAAGTCTACAAAAGTCCACAGCTGTCATGACAATGACAGAACTGTCTGACAGTCATAGTGGTGTCAGTTACTCGACTGGACTTGGGGAAAATGGTAGGCGGGGGTGGTGGGAATGCCTACCAGAAGAAACGGGGCTGGGGCGTGGGGGGGCGGGGGTGCACCCACAAACTTTTTGTATTAATTTTGGGCTCTGCCATAAAACCGTTTTTCAGTCGCTAAAAATTATGGTATTTAAAAAAAAAAAAAGCGAATCTCACATTTTATGATTGGGGTTTATGTGGGAAATGTAATTGGCGAAGATACTTACGGTAGGTGGACCTACTAATAACGTCATAATCTTGTAAAAATCTTGTTATTTTAAGACCACCCTCTTCCTACCCTTTAGCCACTTCGCGCCATGTGGGCTGGCCAAATCACAGGAGCGCAAATCTAATCGTCTTTCGAGACTATGGAGCCAATGATGATTAATATTACTAATTAATAATATAAGATAGATAGTTAAAATAGACTAATTACTAATTAGTATGCCTACTAATGTAAGGAACCGGAGAGGCCAAAATATTAATTTTTTTTTTGTAAACTAGAATGATGAACGTTATCGAATGCTCTGGAAAAATCTAGTAATATTGCATCAATTTGGTTGTTGTTATCTAATCTCTTAGACACGTCATCTATTAAGCCTATTAATTGAGTCTCATATGATCTATTTTTCCTAAAGCCATGTTGATGTAGGCACAGTGCATTAAGTTTGTCTAGATTAATTACTATACTACTATATATTATATGTTCAAGTATTTTACATGTTATTATGCTTGTTAGGAAAACAGGTCTGTAATTTCCGGGGTCAGATTTATCTCCTTTTTACCTTCGTTAAACATTTTTAGACCACTACTGTTTTAGGCCTACTTTTAGTTTGATCTTAGGTCAGCTAATATGCTACCTACATAGGCTACATAGGCCTATATTGCTTTGTCCCATGTTTGCAAAGTTTTAAGATTATTAATTAGCTATATATTTTTCAGCCTAGAGAATTATATCCGTGTTCTAAGTTGTTTGTTGCTCAATTTTAAATGCGCCTTGAGCTTGCATTGTTTGTTGGCAGCGCTATACAAATAGAATTATTATTATTAGCCTATCTTTTTTAAGTAGGTCTAGGCTACTTTTAAATGTAGCAAATTTTCAAATAAGCTTAGTGGTTGTTACATTTGAATTAAATGCAAATTTTAATTATAAAACTACAGACTTGCAGCGTTCTATCACTTTTAAGACTTAAAAAAAACTTGTTCAATAACAAGCTATGACTTTTGGTAATAGTAATAGCCAAATTCCAATCTATGTACCAAGGGTCATAACTCAATTAATTGTTTCAGGTTAGAAATGATTTTTTTCCACTCTGACAATCATTTGTGGGTTATGAATTATATGAATATTCCTTTGGAATAAGTATTTTAGCTCTTTTCCAAATGTATTTTTTTATTAAACGTTTTATTAGCTTGCAAAATGAGGTTATATTAAAAAGTTGTTATGAAAATTGCGATGAATTAAGAGTTTTGATGTTGATTTTTTTGTGCAAAGAGATCAATGAAATTACTTCACTGCTTAATTCCCTTTGCTTAACTCTTCAGTTTCAGAAATATTTTTCGGAAGCAGACAGTCCGGGTTGTTTTTATTTTTTACAGATCCTTGTTACAAAGATTGTAAACCAAAAAAATGACGGCAGTGGTAGATTCAGCGCGAGAAAAAGCTCTTACGGACTATCGAAAAAGGCTTCTTGAACATAAAGAACAAGAGGCTCGTCTTAAAGAGAGTGAGTGACCGTAAAACTATTTCGCTTAATGTTGTTTTAGCTACGACAGAGCTGACATTCAAATTTGCTTGTCACTGTATTGTTGATACAGTCATACAGTAGAGTACCTAATTTCGATATTGTCTCTTCCTTACCTTACCCTTACTAATCCCTAGTACTGGTACTATTTTATCTGTTGTATTTTTATTGAGATTTGACACAAACACCCACTTTTAACTTTATTACTATAATTCTTGTAAGATGTCTTTACTCAGAATTAAAATTAATTTATTTCAGTTCCTAATTTTGATATTATCCCTAATTTAACTAATTAGTATTAGGTTATTAGGCCTAGACTAGGCCTATAGATATATAGTCCTATAGTACTATAGTATATATCTATAGCTATAGTTAGGCCTATAGATAGAGTTATAGGTTATTAGGCTAATTACTAATTAGTAGGCATACTAATTAGTAATTAGTCTATTTTAACTATCTATCTTATATTATTAATTAGTAATATTAATCATCATTGGCTCCATAGTCTCGAAAGACGATTAGATTTGCGCTCCTGTGATTTGGCCAGCCCTGCAAAATTGACTGTGTCTGTGGAGACCTAACCTTGGCATCTCTGGTCCCTTACATCAGTGGATTCAGGACTTTCTTATAGGCAGAAAACAAACAGTGATAATAAATGGCTCTAAGTCATCACCAATAACTGTAAACTCAGGAGTTCCTCAAGGAACTGTTCTAGGACCCCTACTATTTCTAATTTATATTAATGATCTGCCAAACTGCATCAACACAGGAACAAAAGTAAGATTATTTGCAGATGATTGCATAACTTATAGAATAATAAAGACAGGAAAAGATAGTGAACTCCTACAAAAAGACATAGATGAACTACAAAAATGGGAATCAAACTGGAGTATGTCTTTTCACCCAGAAAAATGCCAACTAATAAGGGTATCCAAGAAAAAGAAACAAATAATAGCAAACTACTTCATTCATGGTAAAGAACTAACTCGACTAACAATGCTAAGTATCTAGGAGTAATAATAAATGATAAGTTATCTTGGAACCCTCATATTGATGAAGTAATTAAAAAATCAAACAAAACTTTAGGATTCATAAAAAGCAACTTTTACAAATGTAATAAGAACATAAAACTAAAATGCTATCTCACATTAGTTAGGCCTATACTAGAATATGCAGCATCTGTATGGGACCCATCAACTAAAGAAAACATTAAAAAATTAGAACAAATTCAAAAAAGAGCTGCAAGGTTCATAACTAGCGAATATTCCCAATTAACAAGAGTAACACCATTAGTCAAATCATTAAACCTAGAAACACTAGAAGACAGAAGGGCAAAGAGTAAAGTAGTAATAATACATAAGGCATTAAACTCTAATTTAGAAATACAACACAATAACAACCTGTTGCAAGTCTCAGATAAACATAAAGATAAAAACACTTTCCTTGTCCCTTATGCGAGAACAAATGCATATAAGTACTCTTTCTTCCCGAGTGGCATTCGGGCATGGAATGGGTTGCCTGAACAAACCAGGAAAACCAGTAACTGAACATCATTTAGAACATTAATAAAAATGCAAGACTAGACTCGGACCACGGATGAGCGTAGGACGCAATAATCTTCTTTATAGAAGGAGCGTCTGTAATGTATAAGATAAGATAAGAGACAGGCTCTGTTGCATCTCTGGCACTTGAAAGCTGGACCGTTGGAGATTGTTAGGGGCAGCCTACTTTTCTTCGCTGCTCTTTTAGCCTCCGCCATAACGCAAAGTTTGCCCTCTGCCGCATTTATACCGGTGTGTAAGGTGCCTCTCCAACTATTTCTGTGCTGAGCAAGGTTCTCCCAATTTCCGATCTCTACATCTATAGCCTTTAGGTGACGTTTGCAGACGTCTTTGAACCTGAGTTAAGGGCGGACAGTAGCTCTCTTGCCTTCAGCGAGTTCAGCATATAGCAGGTCTTTTGGGATTCGCCCATCCTCCATCCTGGAAACATGGCCAAGCAACCAAAGATGTCGTTGGCGAAGGAGAGTGATCATGCTAGGCATGTTAGCTCGCTGCAAGACCTCGTTGTTAATAGTAATATTAATAGTAGGCCTATAATTAAATAAAAATAAAATTCATTGTCATAATTAAATTATCTCTCCCTTTGAGTGAGCCTACCCTACCCCTGCCCAAATTTAATATCTAATTCTGCCACCTGTCTTCAATTCAAATTAAAATGAAATTGTATTTATATGGGCATACATCATAATACATGATTATGATATAAATATAGGTAATGTAGTCTAGGTCTAGCCAATACAACTTTAGATTAAAAACATTCACTAAGACGTTAATGGTAATTATCTGACTAGAGTAGATTCTTGACTTAATTAGTATTTCTTTAGTAGAAAAAGTATTAGTAAGAATATCAGTAAGTTAAGGAAGTAACAGAGTACGGATGAGCGTAGGACGCAATAATCTTCTTTATAGAAGGAGCGTCAGTAATGTATAAGATATAAATAAGAGTACTGTACTACTGTATTTATGGTAAAGAGAAGAAGTGTTACAGACTGATTACAGAAAACTTCACCTTCGCCGTTAATAAAAGCAACTGGAATCAAACATAGACACACACAGAAAGTCATTTTTGATTTTTGACTGGTTGATAAAAAAAAATTATAAATTCTTATTAGTGAATGCATTAATTAGTTTTATAATAAATAAAGATCACTGGATGTTTCATGTTGCACAAATTACTATGATTTTTATTTAATACCAATAGTATAAAAGTTCAGATACTGTCTTTATGGTAGTGTTAGCATCAGCTGGAAAACACAGTTTTTACATCAAAATTATATGCCGAAGACTTGCATTTCAATTGTAATAGCAATAGTTGGGATTTAAAAAAAAATAAAATAGGCCCATCTAAGAATTATTAATAAAATTTTTAATAAAAATTGTTTTGTGCAAATCCAACATTGTTATTTTTAACTTCCAAATTTCTGTGACTACAATTACATATTTATAATGGTTTGGTGGTGCGTATTGTTGAAATTTTAAAAAAAGAGGATGGGACAATTATTGCAGCTATGTGTGTGTATTATAAAATCTTGAATTGTTTTAGTAAATACTCTTTGCAGTTACCAACACATTGTCCAACAACATTATATAAACTGAATCCTAGTCATAATTCTATTTATCTATCTTATAGGCCTAGTCTATTGATTGCATACATTCTTCTCTAGGCTTAACTTTACAAGGTAAGAATAGAGACAATGACACTTTGATGGTGTAGACCAGAATTTCTCAAATGACGGGTTGTAATGGCTATGAACGCCACCCAAAAAAAAAAGTTTAGAATTTCTACCAGATTATTGAGATGAACACAAAAAAGCAAAGAAAAAGAGACAAATAAATACCAACAATTTTATTAATAAAAAACATTTCATTCAAACTAAAACTTATAATAAATGAAGAAAATGAAAGCAATCTATATGGAGTAATAAAAACATATAAAACAAGACATTTAGTATTGATACAAAATTAATTTTAAATTAAAAAGAAATGTTAAAAATGTAACAAAAAATGTAAAACAAAATTGCTAGCTAACTTTAGTTCTGGCCATGGAATGGGTTTCCTGAGAAAACAAACAAAACAAACGACTTAACAATATTTGGAACTCTAATCAAAATAGAAAACTCAGGCCACAGAAAAGCACAGGAAGTCATTTAATAATTTGCTTTCTAGAGCGAGCGTCTGTAACCGATATGATAATATGTTGATGCTCAATATGGTCTATCTAAACTTTTTAAAACAATATTTAGTTTATCCTATATCTTATTAAAGTCTGAATGACGTGAACCTTATTCTTAGGTGTCATAATAATTCATAAAGTTTTATTCCTATTAAATTTTCTTTAAAATGAAAAATAAAACATGTTCTACTCAAGACACAGAGCATATTCACCACAGTCCTTTCAAGTGAAACCAAAGTCTTGTATAACTATCCAATGTAGAAGAGGTTTAAGGCTTTGTCCAGTTAAAACGCTTATCAATCAGAGAAAATAATTTCTCGTTGTGCACTTCCGCTTCAGTGGCAAGCAACTTCACCAGTGCAGGGTTCATTTTAGGGTGTTCACGGCCCTTTGCTTTTGAGAAGCAGCCCGTCTCTGGGTCAACTTTGAGCACCTTGGACACTGCCTGGAACCTCGGGTGAGACTTGTTGAAGCAGTAAAAACCTTTGTCTGTGTTGAAGAGGAAAAGTTCATGGCC
This sequence comes from Anisus vortex, assembly GCA_949126835.1. Lineage (NCBI taxonomy): Eukaryota > Metazoa > Mollusca > Gastropoda > Planorbidae > Anisus > Anisus vortex. Next base: position 1,572,210 of record OX421495.1, read on the forward strand.
GAATGCAGGCCTCAGACCCAGAAACTGCTCAACCTCTTTCATGACGGAGAGCGGATTCTCTGCTAAGTATTCCTCACACAGAACCAAAATTTGATCTCTCGCAAACAGCTCAAAGGCCTCAGCAACGTGATCATAATAATTGATCTTATTGATGTACTCTCCAGTTTTGATCCATTTGGTGAATGCTGGCAAATCGTCTTTGTTATGAGCATAGAGAGATGGTACTCTTGTCACTGGGTCTCTCAGTATTATCATAAGCTTTATGCTGCTGTTGAAACTGTGTATCCTGGTCAAGGTTGTTTTAGACAGAATGTAGCCAGGTGATTTTTCAATTGTAATTTGAGAAGCGGCAGAGTAAGGCATCTGCTTGACATACCAGTCCAAGCCTTTGTTGAAGTTGTTGTTGAAAAATCCAACCTCAGTCTCGGCCGTGGCGATGTCCGGGTGCAGTGCCAAGAAAGACAGGAGGGCATATGTGCCGCATTTGGCGAAGCCCAGTATCAAGCACTTGGGCAGGCGTTGCTTCAGGCAGTCCCCATTTTTGGTTGCGTTAGAGCATAGTGGAAGCACGGCCAGGTCAAGGTAGTCACTAGTGTGGTAATAGCCAGCCGGATAGTGGAAGCTGTTCGGCAGCAGGCTGTAGCTGGTGAACACAACGACTGATATTACAGCAGCCACAGCGAGCACTTTGTACATCAGTAAATGGCTGTATTCCATCCGTTAGATCTTCAGTACACAAACTGTTGAGCCTGAGAGCATCTGGATGGGCTATCAACCGAGACTTGTGCACTATTGTACCTTTTGCTGGGCCTTGTGACTGTACAACCAAATATTACTTTGAAAGCCGATGAAAATGATTTGTCCATGCAACAGCTTACATTTTTAAACTCACATCATTAAGAATACAATCACAATGGCTCTCAAACTTTTAAATATGACTAACACTTAAATGTCTCATATTATAAAAGACAAGCTAAATTGCCCGGCGTTGTCTGGGGGGAAATAAAACATAAAAATTGTATATACTACAATGAACAGAAAGCTATAAATCTAATAATAAAAAAATAAATTTAGGAAATAATTAAAAATACATATTGTAATCGGGTAAAAAATGGGCAAGTCTTTTTATTTAACAAAAATCTAAATTGCCCGCTGATGCTTGTAGATTTACAATCCTTTTTTTTTTAAAGTAATATTAATTGATAAAAAAAAAATAGAACAAATAGGTACTAGACTATTTGGAGAATCGATCCCGGGTCGACTGTAAGGCAGTCAATAAGTAAACCTCTTAGCTAGCGAAGACCTGCTAAAATTGAAATCACAAAAGTATAATATGAGACTATAAGGTCATGTGACCTTAAATAAACTAATATGATTGGTTGAACACACACACATTCTACTTTTTATATATAGATAAGAAATATAATTAACCAACTCCTGGAAAGTTTACTTTTAATTGTGAACAAGCAATGCTCTTCAGGTACAGACATGCAGAAATAGTTTCACAAATATTTTGAAATTTAAAACATTTTTTAAGGTCAAAGTTTAAAAGACTTATATCTTAGAAAATGATTAGAGTACAAAATTTTTCATTATTAGCGTTGATTTGAAATGAGTTCATGGCCTTAAGTATTTTTTTGAACATGCAAAATATAAATTTCAGACGGTTTGGTCCCAGTTCTTCGCTTTGCATTTTATCAATTTTTTTACTTACAGATTTATTTTTGTATATTGCCTTCAAAGTTGTGTTACTTATCATTTAAAGGTTTATTGTAACTTGCAAGTCTCTTTGTTACTTGACATATGAAGTGTCACAGGAGATTCACTATTGTCACGAGTTCAGCTTAGTTTCTAAGTCTTGTTTCATTATGAAATTGTTAAAATCAATGTGGTCCCTTGATTTAAACAAGGATTTCAGCTATTTATGTATTTTAGTTGGTATCGTATGCTTGGGGTACAGTTTTGAGAAGCCCTGCCTCGGACAATGGGTTAAAATTACAAATCAAAATCTTATGTGTGTTTTTTTGTTTTGTTTTTTTCCACAAATCTTTTTTATGCTGTAGCATTGTTATAAATTTATTTGAAAAGAGTAAAAATTTGTGGGCATGTCAGGGAGGATGCACTTTAAATTAGCCGCTGACGGGGGAATCAATGGGTGGGTGTCTGGATGAGGATAATGTTCTGCTCACCAGTTGGTGGATTTATGGGAGGAAAAGGATTTTTTGATCATTATGTGAAATTTGAAACTGTAATTTATTTGAACAGTGAGTTTTTTATTGGATAAGCATTTATTCAGCAATCCCTTTGTGATTCTATCGTCTCTGCAGGCCGAAGAACAAAATTTTAAAGAAAGTAAATGCAAGCTAATGCTAGCGTAGAAAATATTTGAGAAAAGATTCTAAAATGATGTTAAATTATTTGTATATGTTGTTGTGTTTTTATGTACAACAAGTTAAATTTCCCAGCGTTACTTGTATAAGCTACAGATAAAAATGTCATCAACAATAATGAACAGAAACGTATAGACTTTAGAGCTAAAAATTGATTAAAAATCTTTTCACTGAAGTCATTTATAAATTGTAATCAAGGTAAAAATATGCGTCTTTTTATTTAACAAAAAGCTAAATAGCCCGGTGTTGCTAGTAGATTTACAATCTTTTTTTTAATAAAAGTTTAATTAATTGAAATTTGTAAAAACATTTTGAAAACAAAAGTTATAGACTAACTGGACAATCGAACCCGGTGTCTTTAAATTAACTAATATGTTGTTGACCACACACATGGAACTTTTTATATACATATACCGGTAGATAAAAAGTTGTATTTTTCTATTTATTGCTGGAACACCCTGTGCAGTATGTTGCATGTGTTATCTGCTCTTTCTTCTCTAATATAAATATACATACATAATTCCCTTTTTTCATACACTCCCTTTTAAAAGCATATTTAATTTTAATTCCCAAAAAGAATTCGTACATTTTTCCAAAGTCATTAACAAACCAGGAAAACCAGTAACTTAACATCATTTAAAACACTAATAGAAATACAGGATTAGACTCAAACCACGAATGTGCGAAGGACGCAATAATCTTCTTTATAGAAGGAGCGTCTGTAATGTATAAGATAAGTCTGATGAGATATTTATGCTTATGTATGTCAGTGTCTAAAATCTGCCATTTTTCTAAGCACCACTTATCTATATTTAAAATCATGCACTTTGAAGTGATTGAGCACTCCATATACATATAGTTCAGTGACACAAAGTAATCCTTGGGTAAATTTAACATTTAGAATCACATGCATATTCATTTTTCCCTTTAGTTTAACAAACAAAAAAAGTTAAGCAGTATATCTGTGTCTCTTTATCTCCAGTGAGAGAAAACCTGAAAGAGTTGACAAAACAATATGACAAATCAGAGAATGACCTGAAAGCATTACAGAGTGTTGGCCAGGTAAGTGTTGTCTACAGATTCCATTTCATGTGTTCATTTCATTGTGTTGTTCGGCCACACACAAAAACACTCTATTACAGACTAATTATGGTTTAACTTTATTGAAAACTTTTTTTGTTTTTATTGTATTATGTGTTGCTTTGATTATTTTATTTGTATATTTCAATTTGCCCCTCAAAAAAAAGAATACATTTTATGCAACTGTTTTTTATTCCCTTGAATTTCAGATTGTGGGTGAAGTTCTAAAGCAGCTGACTGAGGACAAATGTAAGTTGATGGCACATTTATGTACAAGTACATGACTTGGTTTTATGGGGCATGGTGGCGTTCGGCTGGTGTACTGAAGGTCCTGGGTTTGAATCCTGGTGAAGGATAGGATTTGTTCCTGGGTCTGGAGGGCGTCCTGAAGTCTACTCAGCTTTGAAGGGCACCTGGCATTAGTTGGGGCAAAGTAAAGGCGGCTGGGCATTGTTCTGGCCACACAATTCCCACAGAAACTGTTGAACGCTGCCTCGCCAGCCCTATGAATCAACAACGTTAGACAGTATCACTTACTTCTACTTGGTTTTAGTCCAAACGTTTTGTCAGTATTTTCACTTTTTCTCATGGCTGTATATGTAGCGGAATAGTATGTTAGGCTACACAGATTATCAAATTCAAATACCATCCTTGGTTTAAATTTTGCAAGAGGGAATAATAGTATATGTTCTTAACTTGCCATTCATTATTTTTAAATCAGAAACCAAATTTTTATTAAAGAATCGCCATTTGTTTTTTTTTTGTTTTCTATCCTTTGAATAAGTTTGTCAGCACTGTTCTATTTTTATATTGTGTACCTATAAAATATCTGTGAATGATATAAAGTATAAAGTAAAGTTCACAATATGAATGTCTGCATGTAATCATTCTACAGTTATCGTAAAGGCGACCAACGGGCCTCGCTACGTCGTCGGCTGCAGGAGGCAGCTGGACAAGAGCAAGCTGAAGTCTGGGACACGCGTGGCGCTGGACATGACCACCTTGACCATCATGAGGTAAAAAAAAATACCTCTCCCCCCTCCGCCACACTGACCAATAAGCTCATTTCTGGCGTTGTAACAGGCTTTATGTCAAGTTTCAATAGCTCTCTTTGGCATACTAAGGGATTTAAAGGTCAAAACAATATACCTTCATAACTTCTTCTTAAAAAAAAACAACAACATCATGTGCCAGTTAGATTTAAGGAGATATTTAAGGTCACCCCCACTCTCAACATATATTGTGATTTAAAACCGAGGATGGCATACTATACCATGGGATTTAAAGGTCAAAACAATGTACCTTCATAATAAAAAAAAAACAGACCTTATGTGCCAGTTAGACTTAAGGAGACATTTAAGGTCCCTGTTTCTCAATTGGGATTCAAAACCAGGGTCCATCAGTTTGTGATGTTACACTGGACCACTAGTCCCCCAATAATTCTGCTGTACAATAATGTTTGATTGTCCAAGTTTCTGAAAAAATTGTTTCATCTTCAGGTACCTGCCCAGAGAGGTTGACCCTCTAGTGTACAACATGTCTGTAGAGGATCCTGGGGATGTTTCATTCAACCAGATTGGTGGCCTGGGAGAACAGATCAGGGAACTCAGAGAGGTGATAAATGTCATTACTGTGTCATTAGTATCAAATGACAGAACATTACTGTGTCATTAGTATCAAATGTCAGAACATTACTGTGTCATTAGTATCAAATGTCAGAACGTTACTATTTCATTAGTATCAGATGTCAGAACATTACTATTTCATTAGTATTAGATGTCAGAACATTACTATGTCATTAGTATCAAATGTCAGAACATTACTGTGTCATTAGTATCAAATGTCAGAACATTACTGTGTCATTAGTATCAAATGTCAGAACGTTACTATTTCATTAGTATCGGGTGTCAGAACATTACTATTTCATTAGTATCAGATGTCAGAACATTACTATGTCATTAGTATCAAATGTCAGAACGTTACTATTTCATTAGTATCAGATGTCAGAACATTACTATGTCATTAGTATCAGATGTCAGAACATTACTATGTCATTAGTATCAAATGTCAGAACATTACTATGTCATTAGTATCAAATGTCAGAACGTTACTATTTCATTAGTATCAGATGTCAGAACATTACTATGTCATTAGTATCAAATGTCAGAACATTACTATGTCATTAGTATCAAATGTCAGAACATTACTATGTCATTAGTATCAGATGTCAGAACATTACTATGTCATTAGTATCAAATGTCAGAACATTACTATGTCATTAGTATCAAATGTCAGAACATTACTATGTCATTAGTATCAAATGTCAGAACATTACTAAGGTCATTAGTATCATATGTCAGAACATTACTATGTCATTAGTAGCAAATGTCATAACATTACAATGTCATTAGTAGCAAATGTCAGAACATTACTATGTCATTAGTAGCAAATGTCAGAACATCAATCTGTCATTAGTATCAAATGTCAGAACATTACTATGTCATTAGTAGCAAATGTCAGAATGTTACTGTGTCATTAGTATTAAATGTCATAACATTATGTCATTAGTATCAGATGTCAGAACATTACTATGTCATTAATCATTTGTATCGCAATACTCATCTGGTCTGTAGATATCTATTTTTTTATTGTACATGTAAATTTCAATCTTTGTTTTTTTTCATACTGATTTTGTTAATCACACATTTAGAGTTTGACTGGGAACCACTTACAGTATTTGTATTCATCTAGATTTTTGACCATTCAGTACTAAAGAGAGTATTTTATTTGTAGGCTACTACATGTAAAACTTGAGACATTGATTCATTTTGTTATGCAAGTTTGTTTGGTTTTGGTTCCAGGTCATAGAGTTGCCGCTGCTAAACCCTGAATTGTTTCAGCGTGTCGGCATCACCCCACCAAAAGGCTGTTTGCTGTACGGGCCACCTGGCACGGGAAAAACCTTGTTGGCCAGGGCTGTGGCCAGTCAGCTGGACTGTAATTTCCTCAAGGTAAAAGAGATTGTCTGTATGAGTTTGTCATTACTTCCTGATTCCTAGGCATATATTTAATAATTGTAACCCTGTCATTACTTCCTGATTCCTGGGCATATATTTAATAATGGTAACCCTTCTCTCATTTCATCATTTGTATCCTGCAGCCTTAGTCAGCATTACTTAATTAATCCTGCTAACTACTAGAAGGGTAGTGATAAACAGCCTTTCTTACATCTCATGTGTAGTAGGTTTGTGTTATCAACTGGTCAGTGTGTCTTATGTTTTATTTGTATCTTGCATCATGTGTAGTAGGTTTGTGTTATCAACTGGTCAGTGTGTCTTATGTTTTATTTGTATCTTGCATCATGTGTAGTAGGTTTGTGTTATCAACTGGTCAGTGTGTCTTATGTTTTATTTGTATCTTGCAGGTTGTGTCCAGTGCTATAGTGGACAAATACATTGGAGAGAGTGCCAGACTGATTAGGGAAATGTTTGCGTTCGCCAGAGACCATGAACCTTGTATAATATTTATGGATGAAATTGATGCTATAGGTAAGAACCATTCGTAGCTCCTCTGTAAATATAAACTGTAAGACCATTTTTTGGACTTCTTATGCACTGAGCTGACTTACTTCTGAAAATATTTTAAAATTTTAGCCTGGATACCAACCCATTTATAAGCTAGATTGGGGTCAAATCCAAGAACTACAACTCCAGTTCACTGTCTTTATGCATAGTTATGGTCTTAGAAAAAGAATTCCTACATTATTCCATTGTCATTAATTGTGCCGCATTTTCACTACCAGGTGGTAGGAGATTTTCTGAAGGAACATCGGCAGACAGGGAGATTCAAAGAACGCTGATGGAAGTAGGTCAAATAGGTTTTACAATTTGTTTAAGCTGGCTGTTCAGCAAGTCTTGATGATAGTTGTATTAGTAGATTTCAGGACTTTACACTTTCTTGGATTGATTGGTTTAATTTTTCTTTTTTTTTTAAACTTCCAGCTTTTGAATCAAATGGATGGGTTTGATGCATTAGGGCAGGTGAAGATGATCATGGCAACCAACAGACCAGATACTCTAGATCCAGCTCTACTCAGACCTGGAAGATTAGACAGAAAAATTGGTCAGTATGATTGGCTCCATTTGAATTGTTGGTTGCCAGTTTGTAGTTTGTAGTGAGTCTTGGAGTTGGTTTTGTCTAAGTGTCCTGAATGTAGTGAGTCTTGGAGTTGGTTTTGTCTAAGTGTCCTGAATGTAGTGAGTCTTGGAGTTGGTTTTGTCTAAGTGTCCTGAATGTAGTGAGTCTTGGTGTTGGTTTTGTCTAAGTGTCCTGAATGTAGTGAGTCTTGGAGTTGGTTTTGTCTAAGTGTCCTGAATGTAGTGAGTCTTGGAGTTGGTTTTGTCTAAGTGTCTTGAATGTAGTGAGTCTTGGAGTTGGTTTTGTCTAAGTGTCCTGAATGAGAAGCAAATATTCTGAATCTTGCTTAGTGTAAAAGGGATTGTGGGTGATATTTTTTAGAGGGTAATAACAGAGAGGTTGAGAAAATTTGGTTTTGTGACTTAACCCTTTGAGCTCTTCCTACCTGTGCCTAATTTTACCCTATGCCTGGGCTCCTGAGCATTTTATGCCTATTTCGCAATATATCATGATTGAGCGACCACTGAGGAAAATCCGTCAAAGATAACAACATGAAATCGAACATGCAAGTAAAGAATAGGTCTACCTGAACTATATCGCCAAAATTTAACTTTAGTATGACAAATCTTTTTAAAAAATCAATAACTTCTTGTGTTGAGAACAAGGAAGTACTTTGTCGATTTGTCCAATGGACCAAGTTGAGGCTCGTCACGATTCATGATTTTAAAAAATGAAAATTTTTGTCACAAACTCAATGTAAACAAGGAAGCAGACATCTTTGATAAACTTTAACCTAAGCATGCTACAACAAAACATCTGATTGGCTGTTATGGTAAGACTAAACCAATCCACATAGCTGTACTATCACTGTACTATCGCAATCCCGCTTTAGCGGGGGCTAGGTCTATGAAGCGATTAATGTTACACCGCTTTAGTGGGGGCGAGTGCTTAAAGAGTTAATGGATTTGTAAACATTGTGGGGGTGAATATTCTGTTGAAAGATTTTTGTCTGGGGACTTAAAACTTTTTTTTACTCTTCCTCTAAACTTTCCATTTACTTTGATTAGAATTCTTTAATTTATTGTGTTGAAAACTTGTTTGTGTTGATTCTAATTCTATGCTCAATATCCGTCAGTCATCTGAATTTACTTCATTTGTATGGTGATAGTACTGACAAAACTTGAGCTCTTTTTAAAATGTACCCTACACTTTAGACTGCCATGTTTCAATTTATTCTTGTTCTTCTTGCAGAGATTTCTTTACCAAATGAACAAGCAAGAGCAGAGATTTTAAAAATTCATGCCAACCCAATAGCTAAACATGGAGAAATAGGTAAGGGGAGATTTAGTATCAAGTTGAGTTTAATTAAACCAAACCAAGATCTGCATACTTTTAGTCAGAGAGGATATCAGAAGTCATGAATATAAAGTAATTTGTATTTAATGTAGGCTAAAATTGTTTATAGGCTTTAAAATCTTAAATGATATCTTAACCCTTACAGTCCCTTTCGCGTATATTTTCCTCTAACTATTTCTCTCCCTCAAACCCAGACACGTATATTTCCCTCCAAATACGAAATCTCCTGGAACCCAGCCGCGTATATTTGCTTCAAGGAAGGGTGTCTATTTAAAGATCAAAATAAAGAATTTGACCTTTCACCATAGTCTCGGGCAGAATATTTATTCGATCGCTGAATAGTTGAATTTTATTTCGCTTTTTAAATTATGAAAATTGACCAATTATTGATTTTTTTTTGTGAAATTGAAAGTGCGGTCCTAATGGACGCTATAGAATTACCTTCCGTTATTATGGCGGTACATGTTGATGCGACTTTTTCTTATGGATTATTATTACGAACGAATACAATTACTTTATGAATTAGATTATTCTAATAAGATAAGTTATTATGTTTTAACAATTTACTCTCTTCGTGTTATCATCAATTTTTACCAACAAAAAACAAAAAAGTAAAAAAATAATTTGGGAACCACATCGATGTCTCAGCCATTCTGAAATAATGTCTGGGATGGAGGGAATTATTAGTAAAATAATGGCAGAGACTGAAGGTATACATCGCAAATAAGTAGGTTGGTACAAAAAGGGTTAAAATGAATTATAGAGCAAGCCTTTTATTACTTGACTGCATGTAGTAGAAGCCATGTTGTTTAAGTAGTTTTGTTTTCTGTCTGGTAATGAGGTGTCAACACTGGTGTGTAAAATACTTGCAAGACTGAATGTAAATGTACAATTTATGGTTTTGATGTTCATTCAGTTGCAATATGTAAATCTAAGTGATAAAAAAACGGAAGAAAATAGTTTCATTATCCATCTTATTATTTACATTTTTTGTAATTCATTATTTAATTGTATGTTTATACCAAATAAAATCTTTTCAGCTTGGGAAGCTGTAGGCCTATGGTCCATTGTTTAGTTGTAGTATATTTATATATACCAAATAAAATCTTTTCAGCTTGGGAAGCTGTAGGCCTATGGTCCATTGTTTAGTTGTAGTATATTTATATATACCAAATAAAATCTTTTCAGCTTGGGAAGCTGTAGGCCTATGGTCCATTCTTTAGTTGTAGTATATTTATATATGCCAAATGAAATCTTTTCAGATTGGGAAGCTGTAGTGAAATTGTCTGAAGACTTCAATGGAGCTGATTTGAGAAATGTTTGTACAGAAGCAGGTAATAAAACAAAGAATACTTATTTTCTTTCTTCTTCAGGTCGAATTTCTGAAAGATATATACAGACCTGCCAACCCTTCCAATTTTCTTGGAATTGTACGGATTTTTCACCCCTCATTATGACAAAGCCCTTAAAATTCCGATTTTCAGCAATTTTTTATTTTTATTATTTTTTCTTTTATACTGTCAATTGTAAAAATCTGAAACCCCCCAAAAAATGAGCGAGCCCAGAAGTGTTAGGTTTTGTTTTTGCCACTTCCGTTATTTTTCATTATACCGTATGCCTAGGCTAATATTTTGACAGCCAAACCTGGTTGTCACGAATCGTTTTCGTGTTAAAACATGGCCGCCAAAGTCTCATTATAGCTTATTTTCATTCTAAAATGTAGCAATTTAAAAAAAAAACTTGATATATAAAAAAAAAACAAAAAAAACAATGAGTCGCTAGGCCTACCGATGCAATGCCATTCTCCGCCCCTCTGGACTAGAGTTTCCGCAATGTTTTTAGGCGGACTAGACTTTTTGTGTGATTAAATATCTTTAAAAAAAACAACTGAAAAGGAAACAATTCTTACAATAGAATTAATAGATAAAAAAATTGCCTAAACAAAAGGTTTAAATAAATCACTATTAATGTGAATCGTTTGCCTGATGTGTTGCTAGCAATTTGTCTATTTTTGTTTCAGTTTTGGTTGCAAAATCTTTAGTTCTAATAATAAGTAATATTTGTTATATTACAAAACAGAACTTGTTCGGCATCACTATTGAATCAAATGTGGATCGGTCAGCAGGGTTGACAGTCCGGTGAACCAACCACAGGATCAGCCGGCCGCACACCATAATTGCCAAATACTGACTCCTACTTCATCGAAAAGTCACTGCGATTCCTATTTCTTATTTATATCATAAATAAATAATATGTAGTTTACATCACATTTCATCCAAAAACTAATCGATTGAAATAGCTGAGGTGTTAAAATTATATCAGGTTTGCTACGTTTGTACCGCCCACTTGCCCTTCACCGCCCCCTAAAGCTTCTCATCGCTCCCTGGGGGGCGATGCAGCACCCGTTAAGAACCTATGCTCTAGGCCTACATCTCTGTACTATAAATTTAAACGCATATTACTCTTATACTGACCATTGAAAAACAAAATAGGAATAGGCCTACTACAATACTAAGTTTTTTTGGCTAAAATAACTACGGAAAATATTTTTTAAATACGTAGATCTAGGCCTAACCTATAGCATAAGCATAGCCTATCATGTTAGTCATGTTGCATTATCTAGTACTGGTACTAGGTTAGGTATAGGAGTATAGGCCATATACGGTGTAAATATGTTTAGGCCTGCTACTAGCATTTTATCTTTAGTAGGTGTACTTAGTACTAGTTGCTGTTTAGGCCTGCTACTAGCATTTTATCTTTAGTAGGTGTACTTAGTACTAGTTGCTGTTTAGGCCTTCCACTAGGCTATAGACTAAACATAGCACTATAGTAGAGGCCTAGAGCCTTTATTACAGTATTTAGCTTTATAACCGGGTCTATTGATTTTCTTGAAAGTTAAATATACCTACAAAGATATTAATTCAAACTTTAAACTAATTACATTAATAACAAACAATACTAGTTTTACTAGTTACTAGTCTAGCTGTATTCCTTCTACTTGACCATACAGTACAAAACTTGTGTGTGCGCACCCCCCAATACAGATTTTTTTTCATGGGATGTTGGCAGGTGTGTATATATATGCTAAGTCAAAGGCTCACAACTGCTGAAGACAGGAAATACATAACTTAAGCTCTAAGAAGAAATGTCAAGTTATTTCTTTTTTTGTTTATCTTTTCCCAACAGTTTGCTAAAGACATTTGTATGAACATTAAAAAAATACAATGATTTAATTTTAAGAAACTTGAAATAACTATTTGAATGGTTGTTAATTAGATTTTTCACAAATTTGGGGCTGCAAACCTGTTGGCTTCTATGAAGAAAAGAGTTTGTTCTGTTGAAGAGGACTTTTGTAGGGAGATAGATCTGTATATATATTTATTTTTTTTCGGTACTGAAGAGTTGCCTTTATCTCCCCTGCAGGTATGTTTGCCATCAGGGCAGAGCGTGATTACGTCATTGAAGAAGACTTCATGAAAGCCGTCAGGAAAGTCGCAGACAACAAAAAGTTAGAGAGCAAGCTGGATTACAAGCCTGTTTAAACATTTCTGACTTTGAGTATTTCTATTGTATACACTACTTTTGTATTGGTGGGATTTCCATGAAAGTTGATTTTTTTTTTATTCACTGATTGGAATAAAAATATTTATTCTGCCCATACAGAGTTTTGTTTCTTGTGAAATATAGTGTGAAACGTTTTTGATACAAAAGAAATAGCTTACAGATATATTGGTGATATGTAATGTTGAATACTTTTCTAGTCTAATTGAAGATTTAGAATAGCACAAAAACTTGTGAGTTTTATTGTTAGAAAAATGTCTTTTCCAATGGAAATTTGAGCACTATTTTTAGAATTCTATAGGAGAAGATTCTCATGATTGGAGTGAGGGTATATAAAAAAAACGAACTGTTCAAAGTTAAATGTCACTAACTTGCTACTTTTGGATTTAAGAAACACATCAAAGATAAGTGAACTGACATCCCTTAGCAACTTTTTGTTTTCTTTTGGGGCCATCTTTATTGGTTGGGATTTTTAAAAAGTAAACAAGAAACGTGAAAATCTTTTTAGTATTAAATGAAACGGGATTCATTTCTAATAAACAAGTTAATAATTTTTACAACAATAATTGGACAAAAAGTAACTAGAGACAAAGAAATTTGTCTTGAATAAATTAAAAAAACATGTTTATTATTTTGTATAGCAAAATATATAAATAAATGAATAAGCTACAAAAATAATGGCTACTTTATGATAATAATAGGACTAAATACACATTTGATTGTTATGTACAAGAATTTGGGAGAATTGATTTGCATAGTTAAGTGGTTGACAATCAGCCTTGGCAGGCAGAATGGCTTTTACTTGCAGTTTATAAATTAAAAGAATTTCATTCACTGAAATAAAATATACAAATAGTAGGCTATTTGATGGACACATTAAAATAACATTGCAATTTTATTATAACAAGCATCAAAATTTTATATTTGAAAATTACTTCAGCTTAGGACTTAAAAGTATAATTAAAAGTTGTTGCCCCCAAAATAAAAAAATTCTTAGGCGAAATAAAAATATCCAAAGAAGTCTTAAGGGGATAATATCAACATTAAATTGTCCGTGTATAATGGGGCTGTCCCGATTGATGTAATGTGTGAGGGAGGGGGGGGTAGATAACAACGTTCAGACTGTCCATCAATGGCAGCTGGGATAGGTGTGATTCTTGTTGTCTGGCGTGTTGAAAAACTTCGAATACAAGAAAAGATTGAAACATGTTCCGGCGTCCAAAGTCTGTCAGCAATCAGAAGTATCCCTTGAAGGTGGAGTTACCCTGGGATACAGCTAAAAATAAAAAACTTTCATTAATTTTATTTTGTTTAATTTCAAGTGATGAAGTAAATTACAATTTTCTGCTACATGTTTTCAACTTTTTTGCAAAGAAAAGTAATATAACTGAGACATTAGAATTAATACATAACAATAACATACAGAGGGTTCCAAAATACCCAAACTTCTCACAAACTTTAAACTCACAATTCAATTTATTCCAGTACCTATGAAATATCTTACTGCCTGGTAAAGGATATAGGTAGTCCAGATTTTAATAGGTGTTAAAATAATTTTAGTGAAAAAAAAAACCCTGATGGGGAGTTTCTTAACCACAGTTGTTCACTATTTTTAAACATTTGAAAGAAATAGTTTTCATGCTATTTTGCTCATTTTAGCAAAATTTACTAACTTTCCCAAACCTTGTGGTCAACTTTAACACACACCTTCCCAACCCATATATAAGTATAAGCAATAAAATGTCAATGGTTTTTTTTGACGTACGAATGACAAGAAACCAAATTAAAGTACAGTAGGTAAAAAAAAACTATTCTATTCCTACACATTCTTTATACATGATAAATGTTTTAATTGTACTTACTCCAAGTAAATTCCTGGGGATATAACCCTCGTTCCCATTCAGTGAGGACCACCACCACTCTTTCTCCACATCGTCTCCCTTCCTCTGCACTGTCAGCTTGTCACCTGCCTGAAAACTCAACTCGTCTGTGTTGGTAGCCTGATAGTCAAAGACACCGTACACCTCGCCACTGTTGGTTATACCCATTTTCTCTTGAATACCTGCAATGTAGCGACACACACACATATATTATACTTGTATTAAAACAGAGATGACTAAAACTAAACCGATCACCAAAACCCAGTGTATATCTATACAAATCCCTAAACAAATTACATATTTATATACCGGTAGTGCTATTCATAACAAAGTCTTCGAATGCCCTTTACATTTACCATATGTTATTAAAATAAATTTAAAAAGTGTGTTTTTAAATATTTTTAAAAAAATGTCAATATTGTCAGCTTGTTTAAACAAAGAAATCCACATGCTATTCTGACCCAGAAAGAAATATTCTGGAAGAAAAACTCTGGGGCTCAAGGCAAGAACTAGAGGAAATGGTCAACAATAAGAGAGCTAAAATTTTAGTTAAAAAAAACTGGGACATTTTCTTCCCACAAGATTTTTGTTGTAATAATGCAGAAAAAGAAGAAACTTGTATAAAGGAAGGGCATTGTTTATTGTATGTTCAGGGCATTGAATGTTTATTAGTTTATATTCCCTTAAAGGTCACAATGTCTCTTTTCTAACCATTTTACTTCTATAAATCTATTATGTAATACAAAAAGGATCTTTGCCTAAACATTTTCAGGTGAAGCAATAGTGATTGACCTAAATTAAAAATTATGCACATACGAGTGAGCTCTATTCTCGTTGCCATTTAGATGCTAAACAATTCCTTTGCTTATCTTATCTGGTATCTAGTTACAGCTGCACTTACTGTACAAATAATCCGAGCAGCCATCGTAGCCGTCCTCTTCCTCCTCGCACTTGTCCGCTGCCGTTTCGTGGTCAGAGATGGTTGTGGCGAAGACACAGGCCCCGTGCTCCACAAGGAACTTCACCATGGCCAGGTTGTTGCATGAGGCGGCACAGTGTAGAGGAGTCCTGAAGATAGAATAGTGTGAAGAATGAGACCATGATATACAATGACAACAACACACAGTTTATAATACAGAACTTTTCTTGCATGATTTTTGATTTTTTTTTTTTTTAAGTTTATAAATGCTAAACGGATTATTTAGAGTTTGTAACAATAGTCTCAACTAAATATTAACTCCCTTCCAGGAACTTCGCCACTCTTTAAAAAAAATAAACTTAGAAGTTTGTAATTTTTTGAAAATCTGTACTACATTTGCACAAATTTGGTAAATGTTTGTCATGCAACAGTTCAGCCCCCCCCCCCCCGACAAAATTACTTTTTAAATACAGCATATATCAAATATTCTTACTGATGTTATTCAAAATATTGTTCTTTATGTGCTGCTGAAACTCAAAGATAGCTTTACTGGATCCCATGTCTTGTCTGCACATTTTAGTTGGCAGATCTGCCCACATGCTATTAATACCAAACAGACAAGAGAGTGACTGAGTGTACATAGAGCTTACCATCCATCGCTGTCTGGAGAATTGACATCACAACCAAACTCAACCAGAAACACCACAATATCCAAGTGTCCAGCACAGATAGCATTATGGAGGGCAGTGATGCCTTCATCATTGGGTGTGCTGACATCATCAACCTGCAATTAAACACAAAAGCTGTGCAAATAGAAATCTAACAAAACAGTGTGGACCTACTTTCAATTTTAACATTAATAACATGTAATGAAAAAGCCCACTATAACATGTAATGAAAAAGCCCACTATAACATGTAATGAAAAAGCCCACTATAACATGTAATGAAAAAGCCCACTATAACATGTAATGAAAAAGCCCACTATAACATGTAATGAAAAAGCCCACTATAACATGTAATGAAAAAGCCCACTATAACATGTAATGAAAAAGCCCACTATAACATGTAATGAAAAAGCCCACTATAACATGTAATGAAAAAGCCATCTATAACATGTAATGGAAAAGCCCACTATAACATGTAATGGAAAAGCCCACTATAACATGTAATGAAAAAGCCATCTATAACATGTAATGGAAAAGCCCACTATAACATGTAATGAAAAAGCCATCTATAACATGTAATGGAAAAGCCATCTATAACATGTAATGAAAAAGCCATCTATAACATGTAATGAAAAAGCCCACTATAACATGTAATGGAAAAGCCCACTATAACATGTAATGAAAAAGCCATCTATAACATGTAATGGAAAAGCCCACTATAACATGTAATGAAAAAGCCATCTATAACATGTAATGGAAAAGCCCACTATAACATGTAATGAAAAAGCCCACTATAACATGTAATAGGTTATTGTAAGAGAGTTGGAATATGACTTAATAAAGCATTAATAAAATTATGTTATTGAAGAAAGCTATTAACAACTGCATCATTATAATATAACAATACTTGTATGTAGAAGTATATTTTAAGCCATGCAATAATCAATGATCAATTGAATGTGAAAATATAGGATGGATAGACAGCCTACAAAATAATTTTTGCAATAATATTAGCTGTCATAATTTTCTTCCCATCAATTGCTATGTTCAGCTATTCCATTTAAGATTAAATATATCGATTGTGTTCTTGAGGCTCATTAATCTGGCTTTCCTAGTCTTCACCTTCTGAGGTTTCCAATTTCTTTTGTAAAGTTAATGTCAGATGTTTTATATACTTTTTAGTGATAATTTCTGAACACTAATTTAAAAAAACAACAATGTTTTAATGAAAGTAACAGGCCCAAATGTCAATGAAAGGTCTTTTTCCTAATGTACACACCACTTACACCCATATAGCTTAGGCATTAAAGCTTAATACGGCTAACAGAACTTGGACCAGCTAAAGTGAACACAGTCCCAATAATATAAAGTGAGGACAATAGCATAAAGTCAGGACAATAAAACGAATAAATATTTGAGCTAACGTAATTTAAATACAAAAGACAATTTACCTGTCCTGCTACTTTCTTCACTAATTCCAGTTCTCCTTCCAAAGATGCATCCAGAAGTAGTGCCAGTGGATCAAAGCTGACTCTGTTGTTGGACCTTCTGCTGCCTTCTTGTTTCAGGTTACTCTTCCCTCGCCTCACCACCATCTCGGCTTTTGACGGGTTGCTCTTGACCGCGGGTAGCGGTGGCGGGCTCACGGGGGACGAAGGTGAGGGCGACTCCAAGGGCTTATCTTCCTTTGAAGGGGAGCTCATAGTTTTATCCTTTTCTGGAGTCGCTGGAGCTTGGTTGGGTATTTCCTGTGGCACAGAAGAAGCACCTCCCTCAGCACCGTTGACATTTGAATCAGCTACGCTTGCGTTGGGTTGCCCCAGCGCCCTCTGGTGTTGCTCCAGCTCTTGATGCTCTTGCAATGCCTTGTTAAGATCTTCGTTTTCGCTGTCTGAATGTCTCCGTCTGATATGTTTGGGTGTATTCAGTTTGTAGCTTCCTATAAGATACCACAATGAAAACCTTTTTTTATTCCAACCAGATAGATATGAAATCAAGTCAAAATAAACTTTGGATTGGATATAATAACTGGAATTAAAAACATATTTCTCTTTGATAATCTTTTAAAAATATTTTACTAAGTATATATATTTAGTTTATTCCAGTTATTATAATCTATTCATGTAAAGTCATTGTAATTATTTAAAAAATGAAAATGTTTACATACAAAACACAACCAGGTCATGTCTTACTGCAAATTAACATTTTGACTCTATGTATATAAACTGTGTCTTGAGATTGCTTTGTAATTTAGAAGTGAGTTGTGGTCTGATTGTTTCGAACACACACAAATTGAGATAACTCAATGTGTGAGTTGAATTGATACAAGTTTTAAACAAATTCATGTGAAACAATATATTGGTTTAAAGGGAAGTTACAAAGTATGAAACAATATATCTTTTTAAAACTATAACTATAATAAGGGCACATCTGTTGTTTATTGCATGTGTTCTTGATTCATTCCCCAACTTACTATAGATACAGAATGTTATTTTTGTAATACTCTGAACATATAGAATGCCATAATAATTCTGTTATATAGACAGGCATAAACAATTTAGTGGTAGTTTATTCTTACTCTTGGTCTGACGTGATTACTTTACATATTCTAACTCTACTTCAAGTAAATAAACTTGCCTTTGTCTGAAGCAATGTCTGGATAATTATGCGAACTTGGCGTCTCCTTCGTTGCTTCCGTGGCGTTAGAGTTCAAGAAGGAAGTCGTCCCTTCCCGCTGCGGCTCACTTCTGCTCTCATTAGTCTCCAGATCTTTGTACAACATGTTCAGATTCTTCTGATATTTCTCCATGGCGGCACTTCCCAGGCGTCCCATGTAGGTGTTAGCTATTTGGTTCTTGGAAGCGTACCTGTAGGTCGGCGCAGGCTTCTGGTTCAGGTGAAGGTTTGAGGAATGTAAGAGCTGGCCCCCAGAAGGTGCCCTAGAAGCGTCTTCTGCACCTGGGGAGGCGGCCGATGGGCTCTGAGGCTGGGAGATACTGCTAGGGCCCATCTGAACGTTGCCTGGTTGGGTGCTGCTTTCATGAGAAGTAAGGCGTGTTCTTTGGTTTAAGCTTGGACGGATCAAGCCAGCTGACCCTTGTGATGATGAAAGATGATTCTGATCAGATGGCTGGCCAATGTTTTTGTTAAGCCTCTCAATCAAGGCAGAAACAGGACCAATAGAAGATGTATTCACCTAATAAAATAATAAAAAATTGTTTATTACAGCTAATGTATCAGGGTTCCTACTAAAAAATCACAAAATTCATAAACGAATTTAAAATGAAACATCTACTTAATGTCTAGTAGTGTATGTTTATTAAGTATGTATGTTTATTAACTAACCACAGAAAATAAATAAAAAAACATAACATGATAGGACTTAAGGACTTCTTAAACCTAACGTATGAATTTTTTTTAACATACATTTTTTTTTTATGATGCTGTCCCAAACTTTGATCAGTTTACATAAACTTGAAAAACAAAAACTCATCAGTCTTCACTAACTTTCCAAACCTGTATTAATTGTATTTAATATTATCCATTCATGGTTATTATCTATTCCTGGTTTTGATAAAAATAAAACAATCAAAGACTTTTGTCTGAAAGAAATGAATGAATAAACACAATACTGACCTCATCACCTTTCACCCCAGAACTAGAAGTGGACGCTTCACTTGATGCTGGTGAGCTCTGCCCACTTCCTGCCTGGCGCTCCTCTTCGTTGATATTGATGATTGGGTGAATTGAAGTGCCAGGCGCCACCTGGCCGGTGCTTGGACCAGAAGGTTTCCCTGCGTCCCCGGCAACAGATGTGTTAGACACTGGGTGCCTCGGGGGAGGCAGGGGGACAAACTTTGTTCCAGATCCAGCTGGTCTCCCTGCTGTTGGCGGCAATGGTCTGGCTTCTCTTCTCAGCTGCTGATTATGCTGACCTGCCTGGTCCGTAGAAGACCTAACATAGTCTATATTACTCTTACCAAAGCTGTTATTCCTAACAGGGACAGGGGGCTGCGAATGCTGCGAAACGGCAGGCACTGGCAAACCCCCTTTTAATTTAGCGTGATTGCTATCTGTGGTTAAAACTGAGGGCAGTTTATACTCCTCGATACCTTCAATATTGTTGTTCATCTCCTGGGCTTTAGAAAACTTGCCCTCAACCTCAGGCTTCCCAGCAACGTTGATTTTAACATTCTGATAACGAAAGTCTTGCTTGGCTAGCCCGCCGGTGTTCTGGCCTTGAGGGCTGTACTGGCCGTAATGCTCATTGTTGCCGGGGATGACGTTGTTCACTTTGTTCTGGGCTGCAGCTTGATCTTGGGATTTCTTTTTCTTGAGGCGCTGCTGAAGCTCCTGAATTCTCATGTCCATTGTGGCAACTTCCACCTTCCTTTGCTGCAGGAGTTTCTCCTTGGCAGTGATTGTATTACTTTGCTGATCATTCAGTTTGTTCCTAATCTGATAATGAATCAAGCATAAAGAACTCTTATATATAAAAATAAATTTTAAAATAAATACAACAACAAAGAATGTTTCATTCAAGTTCATCATTTTAAATACAAATAAAATATGGCCAGCTAAAACATCAATGAGATTTTTAGTCTAACAAACCAGGCTGTTTGCTTTAGAGCACTTAACCCCACACAGATATATTTCTCTTTATTAGCTGTTCAAGGTTGTTATAGGTATGTTGGCTATGGTATGTCAAGGCTCGAACTCCCAAACTTTAACCCAAAATTTACTAATCAATAAATACTGTGACTGTGCATCTGAGGTAAGTAAATAATCATATTGTTCAATAGTCGTAATTGAAATTTGTTCATTTTAATTTTTTTCAGAATTCATACAGCTTTTGAACAATTGGTGTTTTTTTAATCCTGATATGACTGACTTTTAAATACAAAGTTATGATTTTTTAATTATTTTTTTGCCATGCTTTGCACATTATAGCTGAAGTCTCAATTTTTTTATCTTATTCAGCATTGACATCAATATCAATAATTTAAGCATGAAACAAAGAAAGTTCAAGAATACATTTGTATTTACCAGCAACTCTTTCCGGAGTTTCTCCAGTTCAGCCATGGCTGCTGCCTGCTGGTTGCCCGTCAGGTTCAGGTTTATGCCGTTGCGCAGGTCTCTCAGTTGCCTGGTCAGCTGGTCAACCCTGGCCACTGCCACTGCCAGCTCCTTCTCCTTTTCATTGAACACTGCCCTGACGGCATCCAGCTCTGAATCTGTCAGAAAAATATACAAACATCAATCTTTTTTAAAAAATATTTTTAAAGCAATAGTTGAGTTTTTAGGGTATATAATATTTTTAACAACAAGCTTTATAACTAGTCTCTCCACATTGACAAATTAATATTCTATTAAATTCTCTCATTGAAATGCTTTTTGCTTGTTTTTATAAGTATTATGTAAGTATTGTGTATTGTATGTATTATGAATGTAGTATATAAGTATTATGTATGTATTGTGCAAGTGATATGCAAGTACTATGTAAGTATTATGTAAGAGTTTCTGTTACACTCCCCTTTACAGACTTTTGGATTTACAGAAATTTTAATGCAGTGCTTACCCTCATTCATTGGCCCCCTGAATACAAGAAAATTGTGTAGTTAATACAATGCCTACCTCCTGATGCTGTGTGTGATATAGAGCCTGGTAATTTACAGGATTAAATAAAAGAAATACAATGCTTTATCCAAAGACACCAGCGGGCTTGCAGTTAGTTCACCGGACTGTCAACCGACACGCCATGGGTTCTATCCCTACCGCTGACCTATTCCTGCAGGAGTTTTGGGTCTAGTGGATGTAATAATCTTCTATCAAGAAGGAACGTCTTATGGGTCCGAAACATGGCGAACGACAGAGATAACTAAAAATAGACTCCAGACCTTTGTTAACAGATGCCTAAGAAATATACTCAAAATAAAATGGTTTGACAAGGTAGAAAACTCCAAGCTGTGGGAGAGGTGTGGACAAAGAACAGTAGAACAACAAATCATGGAAAGGAAGTGGAGATGGATTGGACACACCCTCAGGAAAGATAACAACAACAGAGATAGACAGGCCTTAGAGTGGAATCCCCAGGGTAAACGGCATAGAGGAAGACCCAAGCGAACATGGAGATGAAGCATACTGGATGAAACCGAAAGAACTGGAAAGAGCTGGGAAGAATTGAAGCAACTAGCAAGAGACAGTGAAAAGTGACGTGCTTTGACAGAGGCCCTATGTTCCACAAGGAACCCAAAGAACAGATGATGATGATGAAGAAGGAACGTCTGTAAAATTTATATGACACCTTATCCCTGCAGCTATAAATTTTTTCTTTACTCACTTAGATTGCTGTTGTTTGATCTATGCTGCTCTGCCTGGCCTTTCAAAGCCCGCAACTTCTTCAGTTTCAGCTCCTGGCTCTCAACACGCTCCCTGATCTTCCTCAGCCTCTCGCTCTCGGAGGCAAGCTGGGCATGTCTGGCCTCCTGCTGCTTCAGGTACTTCAGCCTCTGCTCCTTGGCAACCAGCACCTGGGGATGGGACAGGAAAACTGATGGGCACAATATTTAAGTCTAAAGTAAAGAAAATGAGATATCTTGAGAAAAAGACAAGCTGAATGGAGAGAGCTAAGTATCCACGTGAGACTTATTTGATCTATATGGCCTGCACACAAGTTTCCATGGCCATTGTAATTGGTCATTTGTATTTAAATGCATATTTGAGGTAAAATCTCAACTTCATAAGAATTAGCCTACAGTAACTTAAACTGGAGAGAATTAATGAATCCCATTTGACACAAGTTAACATATCAAGTTAAATAAGCTGAATTGCAACACTGAGAAAATCTATCCATAAAATGTAAAATGTTCTGCAAAGTAAACAATTTGTATATGTCTTAATAACGGTGGGCCTATGCCCGGTGGGCCTATGCCCCACCCCTCACTGCCATCCCCAATGTCTTACCTGCTGTTGTTCCTCCATCTGCTGCTGTTGCCTGGAGGCCATTTCCTGGAGCTCAGCAAGAGTCAAGTCATTTACTTCCCCTGGCAACTGTGAGAGAAGAAAAGTTATCACCCATTAGTCTTTGTAAACAATTAATTTTGTTTATAAGTTTATAATTTCACACATCTATACAAGTAATATACGGAATAGACATGTTGGTCTATTTTGTACTTGATAGATTGCCATTACTGTACTGTCTAAGGGGAAACAACACCAACACTAGTGTCCATATGTTTTATGTATAAATGGGAGATAATGACAACAGACTCTGAACAATGTCATGTATAAATGGGAGATAATGACAACAGACTCTGAACAAGGTCATGTATAAATGGGAGATAATGACAACAGACTCTGAACAATGTCATGTATAAATGGGAGATAATGACATCAGACTCTGAACAATGTCATGTATAAATGGGAGATAATGACATCAGACTCTGAACAATGTCAAGTTAAAAATGTCTCAAGGCTACACAAAAAAATAAATTTTTTACATATATTTTTAATAGACTAATTTAAAAACATTTTAAATGAAATGATATCAACAGATGGTAAATAAGGACATCACTTTTATAACACTCTCATATCTTTTATCTGATAACATTTTCAAATGTGTTTGGTAATTATGCTATAAATGGTGCACCATTTATTCATTTAGCGTAAGGCTTTTTGAATGAAACCTTTAAAAAGAACAGCTATTTATTTAAAAAAAAGGCCCTTTCTTAGGCGCAAAACAGAAAAAACAAAGCCTTGTATTTAAAAAAAAAAACAACAAATAAAGCACAAAAAAACAAAAACACCAATCTAAATATTTCTATGAATTAAAGTTTTATTTACAAAAAAATAAAATTTGAATTAAAAAAACAATTTAAATACAAAAGGGTCGAGTTTATAGCAAAGGTTGGGTGTAGGGCGGGGAAAGGTGGCACTGTTGGCCTGTTTCCTTAATGCCTCTCCATCAAAAAAAATATCTAAAACTAAATTTAAATTATTATTTTTTAGTACGTTCATTAATAAAATAATGAATTAATAATTTGTTATCATAAAATTTATTTAATATGGTGTTACAAAAATGTGCTGATACCTTTATCTCTATATCTTGACCATCAACTCCCTCTAGTTGATTACCAGTAAACTTTTAAATACATTTATTTAAATATAGTTCTTGTGTGCCACCATCTTTCTAATTAAGACACAACATAGACACATGTGTCCAAGTTGTGTCCAAGTTTCAGTGTATCTTTGGATATAGAAAGTTTACCCCCTCTCCCCTTTCCCACCAAGCCGGTGAGCAGATACTTGTGGAAGTGTGAAACTTTTGAAGAAAAAACAACAAGATACATACAAAATCTGTGCTTAAGAAAAAACAAGTAAAGCCTAAACTAAGCCCACAACATGGAAAGTGGAAATATATATATAAACAACAACAACACCCATACTCATACGGTGCTCATTGGTATATTCTTCTTCGGGTTTGAAGTGTTCCGGCACGCAAATTTTGTTTTCAGTGATGCTGAGGTAGATCAGCTGGTCTATAGAAGTGGTCTAACGGTTTTTGTGGATTGGCCACAAACAATTTTTTAAATAAATCCACGTGTCAGTTTAAATGTCAAAATGTCAAGCATTTTTCAATGTCAAGACCAAATGGTTCTCTGCTGAGAGTATTTGATATGAAATTTTTTTGATAGATTTAGAATAAAGGCTACTTATATACGCCCCCCCCCCCAAAAAAAAATAAATCTATTTTGCAAGCCATTTCCAAATTCTTTTAGCGAGTTTAAAAATGGGAGACAACTGCATTATATATGTCTACACTGGGAAAGCTACAAGAAAATTATAGAGTTATGGCACTTTGATTGCTTGCAAGAGTCTTTACAGTTACTTGATGACTGGTTCGTTTACAGACGTTCCTTCAAGGTAAAAGATTATTACGTCCTAGTCCCAAAACTCGTGACAGGGCGGCAGGAATAGAACCAGTGTCGTTTCGTTTACAGTTCGGTGTACTAACTACAGGACCATCATGCATCGGTGCTTATGTAGACATTGATATAAAGATTGGGGGTGGTCAAAAGTGCTCTGTCCACTAGACATTGATATAAAGATTGTGGGTGGTCAAAAGTGCTCTGTTCACTCTATCTCTTATGTTTCTATTTTGACTATGAGAATTGGGGGGGGGGCGTGGTCTCGTTGGATTACCAATGCAAATATCTTAAGAGTTCCATTCTATGTTTCATTGTGCTGGCCACACAATCCCATCGTAACTTCATTAGCCACTTTTTTGACCAAACAGGTCTAGAAGAGAAATGTCGAGGATGACAAGTGAAAAGTTGCCCAATGAAAAACAAAATGCTTTTAACAATTACGATGGTAGGTTCTAGAACGGTATTTAACAATTGACAAAACGATTCCACACACTGAGACAGTAAAGTTTATCTGTAGGCCCTAAATAGTTCTAAAGGTCTGCACCTTGAAGCAAACCTAAGCCAGACACTACATCTGATGAAGGGCCGGCCCCCAACCACTGTAAAGGCCAGTTGACCTGTGCTAGATCAGTATTTTGACCAAAGCATCCTCTCCTTTGCACAAAGATTCCCATTAATACTTTACAAAAAGTCTCTGTGTTGAAGACGTAGAGAGAGAAAGAGAAATTACGCATGCGCAAGTTATCAGAAAACAAAAAACTAATTTGGGTATGAAGGCAGACGCTGTAGACAAATAACAAGGGCAAAGGTCAACTAATGTAGGGCAAAGGTCAACTAATGTAGGGCAAAGGTCTACCAATGTAGGGCAAAGGTCTACCAATGTAGGGCAAAGGTCTACCAATGTAGGGCAAAGGTCAACCAATGTAGGGCAAAGGTCAACCAATGTAGGGCAAAGGTCAACCAATGTAGGGCAAAGGTCAACCAATGTAGGGCAAAGGTCAACCAATGTAGGGCAAAGGTCAACTAATGTAGGGCAAAGGTCAACTAATGTAGGGCAAGGGTCAACTAATGTAAATATGTTCATCCGGGGCCAATGTTAGCAGCTTAGACTTAGAAATTCTAACAAACTTGGTAGCTACAAATTAATAAAAAGCCAGGTAGGTCAAAATGATGTAATTTTGTGCGAGGGACTAAAAAATTTGTCTACATGGCCCTAACCGCTACCTACTATAATTAATGTGTCAAACCCTACCTACCTACCGCTAGGCACAATAATGTGGCGACCTACTTCATTCACTAACAAATGTTATTCGATCTCTCAATATTTGTCCATTATACATAGGCCTGGGGAGATGAAATAAAGGCCTTTGGGATGTCATGGACTGAATCGGGAAGGCTTGCCCGGGATAGAGAGAGACATGGCGGGGTTTTGTGACTGCCTTATGTTCCACTGGGAGCGAAGAGGATTAAGTAAGTAATTAATGCATCGAGCCTACCAACTTCGTAATTATCTAGTAATATTTTAGTTTTTATATTTTCTTAACTCGGTAAATCAAGTCCTCGTAATGTTAGAGCTGAAAAGAGGAGACAAGAAGAAAGAGAGAGAGAGTGAAGAAAAGAAAGTGAGCATCGAAAGAGAAAGACAGGAGGGAGAATGGGAGAGAACTTTCAGAAACACCCGCGTCTTCAATTTCCGGTAGAATAATTGAGAAAACATTGTTTCCCTCCCCTTGGTGACAAGGGCCCTTATCGTCTTATCACCGAGAAGAATGTCAAGAATCTGGTCAGGGCAAAGCCTATTGGTGACCCATACGCCCTTGTGTGTGTGTGGGGGGGGGGGGACAGTATAATGTATAGTCTGAAGGGTTGGAGGTGGGGGGGGGGGGGGCATCCACGAACATAAAACGCAGTAGAGAAACCAAACAACAACAAATAATAATATAACAAGACATTAATTTTGTGTATAAGCAAAGGTCCATGATTGGCTCTCGAGCGTTTTATGTTGTTGTTTTTTTGTTATGTATAAACCTATGGAGGGTTGAGGGAACAAGTGCCACAGCCATTCAATCACCTAGACACGCCCATGCATCATTCAAACTCGTGAATCACAAACGAATAAACTTCACACCAACCCCTCCCCCATCCCAATTCTCTTGCCAGTCCAACATTTAGCACACTCACTGTAGGGGTAGGGGTGTGTGTGTTCAATCGAAACTATGAGTCAAGGTCTTAAGGTCTCCCATTCACCACTGTTGTGTACTTTCGGTATTTCGTACATTATTGATTCGTATGTCACGTGATTACGTCTCGCCAGCGTCACGTGATTTTTCCGATCCTTTGGAATACCTGTACACTTCTAAGTCGCCGATAAAACGCAGTTCGGCAATGGCGGGCCCAGTTCGGGGCTATTGACTATCTAAAGAATAGGAAGAAGACACTTCGGAAACCTGACAGCCGCGTGATTGTATGTGAAGGGTTGGGAAAAGGAGACTTCCCATGATAACTATCATTGTTCCCAGGTAATTCTTTAAGAAGATTATGACCAATGGTAACCTTTTCAGCCCTGGCCGAAGAAACATTTAGTCCCAGTCTTGTGAACGCAATGTTGTAACTGTCCACCGGGTGTGGATGACAAAAAAGGTTTGGAGGTCTAGGTGAGCGATAAAAGTGGATGTCCAATATGTGCCAATAGTGGCCTGTGTAAAAAAATACCACCATAGATGCATCGTAAAAAAACAAAGATAATGACCAGGAGAAGTGGTCCAAGTCTAAAACACTTCCAGATTAAGCCAGAGACGTCGTATGGGCCATACATATCTCCAGACGACAAGGTAGTGGCGACTTGAAGTTAAACATCAAGGCGACTCATGGTCATTTCGCGCTATGGAACAATCAGACCACCAGTGTAACACGGTGCTATACGGTGCGTTTTGTTGTTAACAGGACTTGGCATACCTGACCAGCTTCAGGCCAACAGAGCTGGTGATAACAAAAGTATAGGCAAGCAAGTATAAGCCAACAACAACAACAAAACTAAAGGAGCTGGGGTGGGACTAGGGTAAGAAATGCACACACAACAAACTAAAGAAAGCACCAGCCGACTCCGCCGGGTCAGTGACAGGTGATTAGCGTGACACGTTGGCAGGACGACCATGGCCAGTGTGGCGATGAACATTTTCAGTGGGGGAATTTTTCCCGTGAACTCAAGATGAATTGTGGCTGAACCCCATACCGGCATGTGTAGTGTCGTGAACTAAAGTGAATTGGTACAAATGTGAATATAATTTGTAATTTCTGTAATTATTAATGTTTAAAATATAAAATCCCTAAATGGACAAATAATTTTATTATTAATGCAGGAAATGTTTATTTACAACATAAATTATTTTAATAATCGAATAATAAAATCTTATAATGAAAGCAATAATGTTGGATTTACATAAAGAAATAATAATTAGTCAGTAATATTTGTTATATTACAAATAATAACTTGTTTGGCATCACTACGTAATGAAATCTGGAAACTTTTTTTTTTAATTAAAGGGAGATAATTAACCCATTTAATTTGAGTTAATAATATCTGTTTCTTTTTTTTTCTTTTATAAAAGAATAAATTAAAAGTCTTACAATGTATACGTTTGAAATGATCAAAATGTAAGAATAATTTGAAAATGACATTTTATGACTAAAAAATGTATATGTATATATTTTCAAACATTACATAAACTACCGAGTTTGTATGATAATTAGGTATCTATTCCGCTTAACAATTCGTATCATGTCATTGCTGAGCGTTTAAACTACATTAGAGGACTTCTCAGTATAACTGGGATAAAAAAAAAAATTAATATTAGCAAGTGTTAGATGTAGTTAGATCCTCATCTTGACTACCAAATGATGATGTTTAGGCAATAATTACCATGAAATAATATAGTTGTATTTGATATACACGCAAGTAAGATAAGATAAGAATGGGCATTTCTTATAGCGCTTCTATCCATGCTATTAAATTATCACTCTCAGTGCGCTCTTCGTGTGATTTGCAGTGGCAGATGTATTAGCCAAAGAGTAAGGTCTTTAAGTTCTTTTAAAAATATTCTCTTGTCCCAGGTTCTCTCAATGTCTGAGATAAACTGTTCCACAAAGAAGGCGCCACTGATTCAAATGAGCGCACTCCCAGGTACTTCTTTCTGTGTCCATCCAAACTAGGAGTTTTGAGAAGTGACTGTTGATAATCGCAAACACGTTAATTTTGCATTAGAGGGTCTAAATATAAAACGCTTTAACAATTTTCTCTATAAATAATCTCTTTTGATTTTGGCCTTGGTCTTGCGCTAAGAGTTAAATTAATTTTCGTAAAAAAATAATTTTTTAAAAGTATAAAAGGGCAGGTTGACTTTTAGGCTGTTTGGCACGCTGAATGATTTAGAAATCCCAGTTTTGACACACTAATAGCAAAAGGTTGCCGACCCCTGATGGTAGTGTGTATAAATGGACCAAATCAAAAATTTTATTTTAAGAATTCTTCAATGGGCTACTCATGTAAATAATAGAAACAGCTCTTCAATAATTTCCGAGTTTTAAAAATCATTATATCAATTCAGGACTCCTTAAAAGCATGGCCATTCTTGTTTGTTTACATAAGTATGTTTCGTGCCGTTTTGTCTATTAAAACAATATAAACAAACTTTCCACAAAACTTTAAAAAAAAATTACTAGACAAGTTTTCCCAAACTTTCACTAGCCGTATGAACGCGTTTATCTGTTATTTAGAATTCTCAAAGTTTTCACCTCCAACACCTGCAGGTGGGGTGACCTCAGGTCATACAGTGGGGCTTCGGACAATAGTCTTCCGGCCGGGGCAGATTGGGATCTGGGCCGTCAAACGAAAAAGAAAATTGGGTCAATAACCGAGCACTATCACACCCCATTTCCCGCCCTAGGCGAGGCCAACATCCACTTAATGAACATCTTTCGATCCAAAAGAAACGAATTGCAATTATCAAAACTGATTTTTTTTTTGTGCTGGGTGTTTGGTGGATTGCGGGACGTATCGCACGGAACAAATTAAAGCAACAGAGGGAGGACCTCGGTGACTCCGGAAGTGATCCCCTCACGCGCCAGAAGACATTTATTATAAATGGTGGCGCGTGTACCGGGGTTTGCCTCCCGCGACGACCCCGGCAGAAAACAAGAAAAATAATGTAACCAACTCTCAAGACTTGTAGGAAGGTTGGAAACACAAAAATGATCTTTGTCCAAACATGTCTCTAATCATAATCGCAAGATGGCGCGTGATTGTGAGTAGCACATGGAACACACACAAGACCAAGCACGCTACAAGCAAGTGAGGGGAGGGGAGGCGGAGGTAGATAAAGCTGCACCCCCAACCCTTTTCCACTCCTTTCCTCCCACGAATCTCTGTGTTTGTAGCGGAACCTGTTTTCACCTGCACAAAAATGTGACCGTGCCTGTATTTGCAGGATTGGTCTCTTCAGCCACACAATGACCTGCAAGGGGGAAAACAAAGATCGTCTCGCGAGACGTAAAATGCCAGAGTTTTGAACTCCCACCCACCCAGCTGCTTATGTTTTTTTGGAAGGTAACATTCACCATCACCCATTCCACCCCATGCAACAACCAGTAGCTCGCACACAAACACACAAAGACAGTCATACTTTTGAGATTGGTATGAAAAGTATTTCCCCTCCCTCACCCCCCCCCCAAAAAAAAACAACTTTCTTTCAAGTCCACTCTCATAACACGCATTCGTCTTAGCTGTTTATATTTTTTGATATTTCGGTGAGGTCATAGTCAATTCTAAAGGTATCATTATATCCTCCTCATTATATCCTCCTCGTTATATCCTCCTCGTGAATAAACAATTCATTAAAAAAAAAAAGCTTTAAAAAAAAAAGAGACCATAAACCAGGACTAACTCATTTATCATACAATTCATACCTGGAAATGAACAGGAAGTATTTCTTTCTTCCCCACACCCGCCCCCTTTTCTCCCCCCCCCCCCCCCATCTGCTTTCAGGGAAACCCTCTTTGTCCTGCATTAAGGCCGATACTTCAGGGTAGGAGGGGGTGGGGTGGTCAAAGCCCACAACAGGTGTAGCGTCTTTTAGTTAACCGTTATATTTATATAACGACAACTACAAGTGAACACAACTAATAGAGTGACAGGTCCTGCCATTGAAATGTACTTTACACTCAAGGCACGTGCAGCGGTTGGTGACTTACGTACAGCTGTTGGTGACCTACGTTTATGTCTTTAAAACAGCATCGAGAGAGAGAGATAGATAGATAGATATATAGCCCAGTGTTCAACTGTTATGTTAAAACTAGACACAATAAATACACAACTGTAAAAGTATATCTTTTATGGTAATAAGCTATACATTGTAGGCATTAACACAAAAGTGCACTGTGTAGTTTTATAACTAAAATTATTTGGAATATATGCTATTCAGTTTTACCACACAAGCAAACACATACATAATGTATATATGGGCATATTCATATATGTATATATGTATGAATTAGGGAAAGAAAGACTTAGACACAAGGGATTTTAAAAAAAACTAAAATGAGGGAGCTGACCTCAAGTACACCTTCCCACCAAATTGTCCTCCCTGTGTCAGCCACATGCTTTAAAATCTGTTGAAATCTCACCTGCGCACCCACCCAGTTTCCTTACCTAACACACCTGTGCAGGCTGTACCTATACCAGACCTGTAGCAGAGGTGACATTAATTAAACAAACACACACTTTAATGCTACTTGCCATGAATCACAATCAGACAAAATGGTGACACCCCCTGCCCCCACTACAACAACAGCCTAGTATCAACCTGTCCTAACTAACAGCTTTATTCATTAACATAAAGGTGTACATGTTGTATGATATATTACTTGTTCTTACATCTAAATGGTTTTATAATGCAAAGCAGGCAAGGCGGGAACCAAATAGTATTACACAATATTAAACAGAAGAATAGAAGGTGCAGTACGCAATGTCATTTAACATGCAAAGCCCCCCCCCCTTTTTCTCTTTCCTTTCCCATAAGATATATCAAATTAAAGGCAGAAATGACAATGTTGCCCCCAATGTCAATAGTACACCTTAGACAGAACACCATGCAGTGTGTATGACACTAATGTCTCATCACACCCAAAAACGAGTCATTCACCTCCAACTTTATACTATGGAGTCTCAACAAACATAAAAAGATAAACAAAAACTACTATCAGTAGTATCAGGCAATGCTTTGATACTCCATGCATTATCTCCCTTGAATTGAAAGGAAAGCAAATTGCATGTTTATCCCATCACGTGACAAAGATCAGAAGAAACCCCTCGTGTAAATGTGTCTATAAATAGAAACACTACAGCAAGACAGAAATATGAATTATGTGCAGTTAAAAAGATGGTTACTGGACACTGGATACAATTGTATATACTGGTGTACGGATACGGGTTTTACACAATACAATGTTATATATATATACATAATAATATATACAAAGTGTGGTTTTTATAAAAGCAGATTAGGACACAACGTGGTAAGCATAATAGTCCTACAGTTTTACAAAGTGTTTTTTTAACCAGAAAAATAAAAGGAGCAGTAAGGTCATTTAACATGCAAAGCTCCCCCCCCCCCCCCCAAGACAGAAATTAAAAGGAGAAATAATGTTACATATAGATGAACCAGTTCACTGTACACAGAAAGAGGTAATATGTGGGGGAGGGGGTGTGCACAAGTTAGGATGCTACTGACCATTCGGACATAATTCTCCAGCTGGGAGTTGATGACACGCAGGCTCCTGATGTCCCAGTCTTCCTCCCTGTCGTGGTATATGTCATAGTGAAACTTCCACCTCGGTACAAGTTCAGAGGCCATACTACGACCCCGACTAGATCTAGTGGGCCTTCTGTGGTCCTCCTAGTGGAAGGGCCGTGGTCCTCTCTAACCAAGATCACATGATGGAAAATAAAACACCACAGCACAGTATAGAATCTCCTTCCCTTTGATACTAATTATTTTGTTTTCATTTAAATGAAAATGTTCATAGGCCTTACTTAGATTTCAAAACCTAAAGACGATTTTGTGATTACACTATGCTATAACCTACACAGCATTTTTTTTCGAATAAATATACGTCTCATTGTTCATTAATTGAAGTCGTAATACTACTAATTATACAACTATGATGAAACGAATAGACATTTGATTACAAAATAATTTATAATGTTATGGCTCGCATAAATTGAATGTTTAATTTTGCTGATGAAATGGCCTAATTAAATAGCGCTTACGTTATACGCATGATTAAACATGGGTGGGCCGCCACTCCAACGAACAATTGAGGTCAACCAACTGAGATTTCCGAGATTAAACTTGATAAAACAAAGTGGCTTTAATTGGCCTACAAAGTGGCTTTAATTGGCCTACAAAGTGGCTTTAATTGGCCTACAAAGTGGCTTTAATTGGCCTACATTGTTCACATTTTATTGACCTATTAAAAACAACAAAACAAGCCCCATCAAAACACACGAGCTAAAAATAGACACGGCCAAAGGCCACGGGAATGCGGACGTACTGCTGCGTCTCTGTATAATTTGAAGGCCTACGTTATAACTTTAAAAAAAAAAAACACGAACTCTTAAAAAAAAAAAAAGTAACATTAAACGGTAAACGTGATTTTAAGTTAAAGTAGAACAAAGCAACAATACGAGGATTATTTTACATAGATCTACACCTAGCACACGACCAATAAGATAAATTTTGAGACCGTAAGTCCACGACGTAACGTAAGGCTAATGGAAACCGTAACAAGGTTTGTTATTTATAAGTGGGAAAACAGTAACCTACATACTACATAGCACAAACATTAATGACTAGTTGTAGATGTAGACGAAACGAATTGAAATGAACGTCCATTTATTTTTAAAAGCCAATGTAAACAAACTCGGCGCGTAGTGCGACTATTCCCCTTCGGCTCGAGACGTTGAGAACGAAGAAGCACAATAATATCACACTGAGGCGTCGGTTCACAGTTGACTGCTCCCAAAATAACAGACAGATGGACAGACAATACACATTCCTACCTGTCCAGTAAAATGCCTCCTCCTGCCGTCCAACATCTTCGAAATAATTAAAAAATATATTTAAGGTGTGTTCTTCCTGTTTTTCAACCTATGAATCCTGGCAGGTGAAAAAGCACAGGTAGGCCAAAATGGCCGCCATTACACGAAGAATGAATGGGATCACGTGATAATTTTTTTCTTCCCTGACCTCGATGCGCTCGGCTTCGAGGCGAGATTTGATTGGACGGAGATTCAAGGGGGCAGGCCAATGCGATTTAAAAAAAAAATAATTCGTTGTTGTTGTTATTGTTTTTTTTTTAAATTAATTTCCATAAACAAATCAAGAAAACTGCCTGAGGCAGGAAAAAATTACAAGCAGACAAGTAAATTAAAAACCCAACAACTGGACATTTTCTTGTTCTTGTTTTTTTTACAGTTTTGACAGTGAAATTATTTAGAAAATGTCCCCGTTTGTTAGCGGCGAGTGTGTTCTCATTGTTTCAAGTTTCACAACTCGTGCTTTGGTTTCTTTGGAATGTTACTATAAATAGCCAAGTGTAAGTGCGCATGTATCTAAAGGCTCACGTGACAATACAAAATATATAGACCTATATAAAGATTTCATTTTTTCAAAAATACGTTTTTGGCATTGATCTAACATATATTACAGGGGCGTTACAGTTTTATCTTATCTTATCTTATCTTATACATTACAGACGCTCCTTCTGTAAAGAAGATTATTGCGTCCTACGCTCATCCGTGGTCCGAGTCTAGTCTTGCATTTGTATTGATGTTTTAAATGATGTTAAGTTACTGGTTTTCCTGGTTTGTTCAGGCAACCCATTCCATGCCCGAACGCCACTCGAAAAGAAAGAGTACTTATATGCATTTGTTCTCGCATAAGGGACAAGGAAAGTGTTTTTGTCTTTATGTTTATCTGAGCTTTGCAACAGGTTGTTATTAGGTTGTATTTCTAAATTAGAGTTTAATGCCTTATGTATTATTACTACTTTACTATTTGCCCTTCTGTCCTCTAGTGTTTTTAGGTTTAGTGATTTGACTAATGGTGTTACTCTTGTCAATTGGGAATATTCACTGGTTATGAACCTTGCAGCTCTTGTTCTAATTTTTTAATGTTTTTTTTTTAGTTAATGGGTCCCATAAAGGTAGGTTAGGGTGTCACAAATTCACAAACCCAAAGCTACGACACGACCTGGATGTTATTTTTAGGGCATCAAGGCAAAGGGGGACGGGCAACAAATTTCCCAGGGCAAGAATTTACCATGGTCCACGTCTCATAGTCTTTGCAAATGAAATGGTCCCCTATTAAATTAGGTAATTAATTACAGGTGGTGTGTGTGTGTGTGTCAATCCGCTGTGTGTACTCAGATCTGGCATTATTTGGAGCAAAGTAAATGCTGGCCGCACAATCCCCTTAGTGTGCCGTAGCCACGGAAACT
The DNA here is from genome assembly GCA_949126835.1 of Anisus vortex. Lineage (NCBI taxonomy): Eukaryota > Metazoa > Mollusca > Gastropoda > Planorbidae > Anisus > Anisus vortex. Next base: position 1,607,680 of record OX421495.1, read on the forward strand.
TGTGAACGTCCACTTCGAATGCCATATAGATCTAATCCATCTGAAGGAGATAGTTTTTCTTATTAATAAATAAATCTGTACAACAACAAAATATGGGCAAAAGAATTTGCAATTTAAAAATTATATATATATATATATATATATATATATAGGCCCCTATATATATATATATATAGTAGAAAACCTTTCAAATATAAAAAAGTTAAAATAAGGGCCTGTGGCCTATGCCTAATCTATACCAAAATATTTGCTTCCATTTTCGTTGAACAATTTATGTTGTATGTTTTATTATTATTTTTTAACCCTTACAGTCCCGGGCGCGTCTATAGCGGAACTGAAGGCAGCATAGATAGAAGTAGGTCGGTACGGGAAGGGATAATTTTATTTGAATTAGGCCTGCTTTTAGGCACTTCATTAAATTCATGGACCATGAGTAGCTGCTAAGAAAAAAAAAACTACGACGCTTTTCAAGTTAACAGCATGACAAAATTTGCATCGCCCCCTCCCCACTCCCCCCACCCCTCAGCAACATTTAAAACAATAGTGTTGTCGAGTGTCCGAGGACATTTTTAAAGCCGTTCAGGACACACAAACTAACCCACAAACACACACACAAAAAGTAGATTACTGTAAACAAAAAAAAGGTAATGTAGGTCATTCTCAGGTGTAGAGAGGTACATGGCACAGGAGGTAGACACACACATACCTGGTACGGTAGACACACACATATCTGGTACTGTAGACACACACATACCTGTCCTTACGTTCCATAAATTACGTGCTTGTGAGATTTCGGGAGAGAGAGAGAGAGAGAAGGGGTGGGTGCGTGTAGGTGGGAGTGTGTGTATAAGTAATGGGTGGGGGGGGGAGGGGTCGGATTACAGGTAAAAAAATTACTTCCAACTTTCAACCACAGTGGTTGAGTCTTACACAGACACACATTTATTCTGCAGTCTTTGTGTTTATTCACACAACTATTGTCTATTTATATGTTTGAAGCGTTAGTTTACACTAATGAGATAATTCATCATTCTTGTTTTAAACAACACACACACACACACAAGACACTATCCCAAATCCAATTTGTAATGTTCTGTGTTTAAAAGTATTTTTTTAAAACATTGAAATAGATAGCAATCTGCAACGAACTTTTTTTTCCCCAGTCATAGACTATATAGATATATCGCTAAAATATGTCGCATGTTTGTAAGACTTCTGCCGTAATTAAGACCCGGCATTTCATTGTTTTGCTTGGACCAACCCTTGCCATCTTTTCTTAGTCTTCATTATATTAAGTATTTCAAAGTACAGAAACCGAAACATTTACCAAATTGATTAAAAAAAATAATAATATCAATAATTAAACAACCTCCGATGGGGTCTACCACATAAAATATTCACAACAGACAAGAGTAAAATGAAACCAATAGTCAAATCACTAAACTTAGAGACACTAGAGGACAGAAGGGCAAGATTAAAGTACTAATAATACATAAAGTATTCAACACATTTAGAAATACAACCCAATAACAACCTGTTGAAATGTTCAGATAAACATAAAGACAAAACACTTTCCTTATCACTAATGCGAAAACAAATGCATATAAGTACTCTTTCTTCCCGAGTGGCATTCGACATGGAATGGGTTGCCTGAAAGAACCAGGAAAACCAGTAACTTAACATCATTTAAAACATTGATACAAATACAAGACTAGACTCGGGAGGGTTGGAGTTTGACAGCGAATGCCACGACGTCACATGTGAATCGCTCACTAATAAAAAAAAATAGTCTGTCCACATTGGACGCCCCCGTGTTCTACTGGAGGAGAGAGTCAGAAGAATAAAGTATGCCGGGGTACAAGACACACTCACAGACACACACACACATATATCTATCTAGATGTCTTTGACTTGAAAATCGAACATTCAGGAAAACTTAAACGCATTCAAACGAATAGTAGGCTACATTTAAAATATAAAAAAACAAACAACACATTCATATTGAAATGTCCTCCTGAAGCGAACAATTTGAATTAATGTGAATCTTCTCAAATGGGAGACCAAATAGAAAATACCATGAGAGACTTCTTGGCATCGATCTATGACGGTGAGTCAGACTTGACAAGTTGTGTGTGTGGTCATCTTGTATCAAATTAATGGACTCACCAGATTGAACGGTAGTGACCATTGCCGCCCCCTTCCAGTTCACCCACTCTCCAAGGCTTTTTTTCTCCCACACCACCCCCAGGCACCCATCACCAACGCGGGACTTCCGGTTCGTATGGTCCCCGAGATTGAACATTGATCAGACGACATTCGGGAGAATTCTATTGGCGGTGGGAAACTGAATTCGGGTAAATCTGATTTACTGGTTATTGTGCGAGTGTGCAGCTTTAGTCAAATCTGACTTACTGGTTAGTGTGCGAGTCTGGAGCTTTAATCAAATCTGATTTACTGGTTAGTGTGCGAGTCTGGAGCTTTAATCAAATCTGATTTACTGGTTAGTGTGCGAGTCTGGAGCTTTAATCAAATCTGATTTACTGGTTAGTGTGCGAGTCTGGAGCTTTAGTCAAATCTGATTTACTGGTTAGTGTGCGAGTGTGCAGCTTTAGTCAAATCTGACTTACTGGTTAGTGTGCGAGTCTGGAGCTTTAATCAAATCTGATGAAGTGTGGGGAGAGTGAATGGGGGAGGGGGGGGGTGGACGACTTATTTCGTAAATTACTTTGAGGTGCAATAGTAGAAAATGAAAGAGATTAAGGCTAACAAGATGTATAAATAGACGGACGGATGTGCAAAACAGACAGATAGATGGAAGAAAGATAATTAGATAGATAGACAGACAAACAGACAGATAGACAGATAGATAGACAGACAGATAGATAGACAGACAGATAGATAGACAGACAGATAGATACACACATATAGATCATAGACGATAGATGACTGATATGCTACATGGATACACAGATAGACAAGCAGACAGACAGGCAGATAGCCGTGAGCTACCACGTTATATGACATGTGCAACAAGAAAATTGACAAGACACAACAATTAGGCCAGTAGGCCTACACATTTCACATTATACTTTCACTGTCTCCCTAGACACAAACTGACTTGAGAAAACAACAAACAGTCAATTGTTCCAATTTCACACATTTCTTCGATATCTGAAAAGTGATGAGCATGCACTAAATTATTATTCTAATTTGTATTTTTTGGCTGTTTGAATAGTTTGAATGGCTGTGAAATTTTACATTTAGAAATGTCTGTAGTCGTGGTAGACGTGAATCAACCTGTCCTTGAACTCTAACTGGTGTCCCAGCACCGAAGAAGGCGGGTTTTCAACGTGGGGTTTGTTTGCTTTTTTGGGGGGGGGAAAGGGGATGGGGGAAGACGCGAACGATATCTGCAGGTCACTAAGGTCACGCGGGCATTTACCCCCCCCCCCCCCCCCCCCATCCAAGACCTGTCTTCTACTTGCCAGAATTATCCCCCCTTCCCCACCCCCTCCCCCAACCACAAGATTGGCCTGGATGTACAATATATTCAATGAGAGAGAGACCGACAACCGCAATTTCACTTTTTTTGTTTGCATGATGATAATATTTTCATGGAGACTATGTATAGAAATGAATCACTGTAAATTTGGCAAAGGTAAATTCGGCCATGGTATTTTCGGCAAAGGTAATTTTGGGAAAGGTAATTTCGGCAGCAAAACTCGCAAAGCGGTAAAATTGGCAACGGTAAAATTGGCAAACTTATATTAACTACCGTTTTTATTGAAACTGGTGATAGGATTACACTCTAGTCTACTAAATGAAGTTGCACGTCTGCGCCAATTATATCTTCCCTTAATGCACGATTAATTACCTCCACGCTTGCTGTGCAATTATATTTTTATATCTCTTGTATAGGAAATGCACACAACTCCAAGAACAATCACAAGACAATAGAAGGGTTATCGCTCGCTACACGCCAAAAACATTATAATTACAAGACGGATATCAGAATCTAGGGTCTGGGTATAGCCAACATCCGTTTTATCATGTCACGCGCTGGTGTTATTCAGTTACTAAACAGCGAATTGTATCGTGACACTGTTTATTACGCACAGAAAATGAGCAGACGATAGAAACCCAGGTCCTGGTAGACAAACGGGGAGAGGTGGGTAAAGTATACCTTTCAGACTATAGTTGATCCATAGGGCCAATGAAGCAAGAACACAAGTTCCTGTGGCTATGACATAAAAGGGATTGTGTGGCCAGCACAATGCAGTTATTCCCAAACTACTGTCAGGTACCCATCAGACCTTAGTACACCCAGAAACACCCTTAAGACCAGAGAACAAATTGCAGCCTTCACGCGGATTCTTAGTCCTGAACTTCGGCACCTACGCTGTCCCATCGTGCCACAAGAAGATATACAAGATCGTTCGGTAATATCAAACATACTCTAGAAATAATAATCGATTACAAAATAAAAACTCGACCCTAAACCTCAAGGACGTAACATCTGTAGTGCAGAATGCTTGACGAAATGCATTTAAGTGTCGTTTTTATTCATGCGGAAACAAGTGATATCGAATTCCACCTTAAAATCAAGTTAACAGACTGTGTTGGGAGTTGTTCAGTATCCATTATCATATCAGTTAATGCATCAGGTATTCTTGCAGGGCGGAGTAGTTTTAGATGTTAATTTAAAAAAAGAAATAGAATTGCAAAGCGAGACGAGAGGAGATATTATGGTTTTAATGTCAGGTTGCATTGTGTGAGTCAGAGCCAGTTGTTTTTTTTAATCAAATAACAATTTTATGTAGTGCAGCTTTAAAAAAAAGATACTTTACGGCGCGAAATTTGTTTCTTGGCGTGCTATCATAATCTGTTGATATTTCAAAGACAGCGTGGAGACGCTCCTCCGGAAACCAAAGCCTTGAATTTCGTAACAAGCAAGTGTATTTTGGAACAGGCTAACTTATTGTGGAACAACATGTATGCAAATGGCCCTTGTATGCAATGAAAGCTTCATAAAAGAAACTATGCCATCAATAACAATAATTTACCAACGAAACACTGATGTATCTAGACTATTTTTTTTTTGTAGGCCTACTCATTTATTCAATGGCATTTTCCTCATTGCAATTATAACGCTACTTTTGGACAGAAAAATTAGACATGGTCAATACTTAGTAAATATATAATATGTATGTTATAGCAAGTACTAAAATACTAAATAACTAGTCCAAGCGTCTACATTCTTGATTCTTACCTTTAAACTGTCCAGTGAAGTGAATACCAAAGACATTTCTTTTTGAGTCAATGTATTTTTAAATAATGTATTTAGCTTGTCGTTGATAACATTCGTATAGGATGCAATGGGAGAAGAAAAAAGTTGCACACTCTAAAGGCTATTATATCCGTTATCCACTGATACGTGCAGCAGTGGAGTGTGTATATCCACAAACTAGAATTGCACACAGCAATCATCAGAACAGCCACACGGAGTACAGCCACAAGGAGTATAAAATCTTATAATCCACACTTGCAAAGTAAAAGGTTGTTATTTAACAATCTGGCCTCTAATAAAATAAATACTCTACGGAGGGTAGACGAGCGGCAGAGCGTTCAGCTGGCGTACCGAAGGTACTGAGTTCGAATCATGGCGAATGCTAGGATTTTTACCGTGACTCGATTGGGTCTACCCAGCTCTGGTGGGTACCTGACATTAGTTTGGGTAGAGTAAAGTCGGCTGGGCGTTGTGCTGGCCACACATCCCCTAGTATGCCGTGGCCATAGAAACTGGTAAACGCAGCCCATCCAGCCCTGTGATCAGTTTGGCCCGAAGGGTAGTTTACTTACTATTTTCACTCCCAAGATAAAACATTCATTTTGAGAACGCTAACTACATTCTTAAACAAACTATCACTATCACTACTTTGTAAATCTGAACGAGATCATGTAACATAAATATTATGTATAGGCCCTAATCACCGAAAACAAAAGAGAATAGAGTTCGCTAATTCTTGGTCTGAGAGCCATTAATCCTGCTGAAACACTGGTGACATATTCAAATCACAACCTTTAATCAAGGATACAAACATCCACAACACACACAAACACATCGATGACATAATCTGGTCAAATCCTGCCCACTGAATAGTTAACACGCGTGTTAATCTTAGATTAACCTCTGACCTCTGCCAGGTTAATGCTTTACTTGTAACCAACAGCTGACAAACACACACACACAGACTGCTTCGAGTCACATCAACTTTGATTCCCCTTAAGCCGTTAATCCATATGAAGATATAGGTAGGGCTACAACTACACACCACCAATATAAACAGAATTCATGGGAAATCGGTTTGAGTATCCGTACCACAGAATAAATATAATATATATATATTTCTATTATGTGATCGGTATCTCGGGCTTTGCCTAAACGCGGTTGGCGGTTGCCTAAGAGTATACCTACGCCAGCAATTACCGGTAAGTTCAAACGCTGCAACTTAAGAAACCACGAAGTATATACAAAATAAAACAACTAAAGAAAAGATTCGGTGATCCAGTAAATGGAAAGAGAGGGAAGGGGGAGGTCGTACCCTAAACTTATGGCTTTGCCGCATTCTTTCTTGCACAATATTGACATTCCAATCACGAGTAGCTGGTTAGAAATTACGAGTGTGTAATAAAAAAACGATTGTGTAGTAACAAAAACTACTGTGTAGTTGTGTCGGACTACTGTGTTATTGTAAACGACGAGTGTTTATTGTTTGTTTTTGTTGTTGTTGTAAATAAATAGTGTGCTCCTGTGTACATAACGAGCGCTCCCAGCCGCTGTGTATTATTCGTCTACTGTCTAATGTCATCAGTACAACAGCCATTAAAACTCAACAACCAAGATCTACATGACAGAGTCTACTGTCTAATGTCATCGGTACAACAGCCATTAAAACTCAACAACCAAGATGTACATGGCAGAAAACAGTGTTTCTATATATAAAGGTGCATGCACTAAGAATCAATAATAGCTTAATTAATTATGTTTTATTCTGTAATAACTCTACATTACATGGTCCCTCTTTTTTACCCCCCCCCCTTCTCTGTCTCTTACATTCTCTTGTTCTTTTATTCAACCGCTTTCATTCTTTTAGTCAATCTTACTTTCTCTCTTTTCTATCTTTCAGACACTTTTTCTCTTTCAATCTCTCTCTTATTTTAATTTCACGTAATCTCTTTTTGTCTCTTTCATTCAAGTTTTCTCTCTATCCGTTTCTCCCTGGGCGATTGAAATTACAAAGTAAGTCAAATAAAAGTACAGTATACCGCTAGACCAATTATTTGACCTCTAGGGCCAGTGAAGCAGTGTTCACACGTCACCTTGTCCAAACTACTGCCCGATTCATTAACGCACACCTCCTAGCCTTTACCAAGATTCGAGCCCAGGACCTTTTGTACACCGGTCGCGCACGCTACCCCTTGTATTTTCCTTAATCGTATCTTAAATAAATGTATTATTATTACAACTATTATTTCGATAACTTGTTCTATTATTTACAAATGTTAGACTTTTCATGTTAGGTTTTTTACTATGCCTTTATTGTACTAATGTACTATGTGGCAAATAATAAAATATTGTTAATTGCTGTTGTTCGTTCTTCATTGCCTCTGAGCCGCATCCTTCCAAATTCAAAACTCATGACCTTGTTACATCTCAACAGCTAAGTGTGTTGCGATCAAATCCTATCTCTCCCACCTCCCCCCCTTACTCACACTCCCTTTGTGCCTTATACGCCCCCTCCCTCCCTCTCTAACAGTGTGTGATTTCTCACCTTATCAAATCATAGGTGACAAAATGATTTAGGCCTACACAAAAAAAAAAGAAAAAAAAAAGAAGTTTAGTTTTATTTTCACACCTGACAGTACAGTCACCTGATAAGCACACACTCTACAATCAAAACGTTATTTCAACGCGAGTAGCTTACAATGCTCTTAAAAAAAAAATAATATGACCGAACTTTCATTAAGTACGGTAGGCCTACTATTCACGTAACTTATGACGTCACTGCTTCAAGTTGTCACTTTGGGGGGGGGGGGTATAAGAGGAATGACTAGTTTTATAATTAGATGTTAGATGAGGGTGAAGAAGAGACTGTAGGAGTGAGACAGGATATCTGTAGACTGTAGACGATGAGGGATGGGAGGGGGGAGGAGGTCAGCCAACATTCAGCGAAATAAAACTTCGGTAGCAGTAAAAGTGTCACCAGGTATGAAATATCTCTTGAACTCCTTCTCTCTCCATACGTTGTATATATTCCAGTGCATTCCCCCCCCCCCCCCCCCCCAAGCCGGGCCGTGACCCGGTGCCAGGGTCCTTGGTGGAGGCTAGTCTTATCGCCCGGCTCTGGAGGGTGTCAACTGTCCATGAGTCTACCCAGCTCTGAAGGGTACATGAATTTAGTTATGGTAAAAGGCGGCTAGATATTGTGCTGGTCACACAATACCCCTAGTATGCCGCGGTCACAGAAACCGATGAACGCTGCTACACCCGCCCTATGGCTCAGGTTTTTTCGATCGGCATACTTTACTTTTTTTTTTGTATCGGACTGTATTAGTGATATCTATAAAGTAGGATTTTTCAACCCAATGAGAGATTTAGTGAAATTTTAAACACGACTTGAGCCACAATCCTCTAGTGGAGATGTGACAAGCATCGTGAATTGAGTGGAAATTAATACTATCTGTTATATGTTACTCATAGGACCAGAGGCGTATTTAGGCATGTTTCACATGTTCCTATAGAACAGGGGCCCCCACACATTCCAAAATAAAATTTTAGTATTTTCTTTCGGCAATTACAACAGTGCTGTTGTAGAAGCGCACAATGAACAAATACTGTGAATGGGAAATCACATTTGATTGTTAAGTGACTCTGACAGGGTCGAGTCCACGAGGGGGCCCCCACATAAATTTGGCCCTTGGGAACAGGGCCCCCACAATCCTAAATACGGCCCTGCATAGGACAGTTAGGCGATAGAAATAGAAAATGCGAGAGGATCACGTGGTAGACTTATAGAAAAAAATCTGGGTCGTGAAAAAAAACATAAAAAAAACTGGGTCATGAAAAAAATGTATGGCAAATGGACAATGATGTCCATGATTTTAATGAGCCCAGGTCCCACTTCCCCAGGGCAAAAGTGTATCTCTTACCACCACCCTCCATGGGAACGCCGCACGTAGAAAGAAAAAATGTATTTGCAAGACCAATAATATCGGGAAGGAAACGGGGAAGGGGGGAGGGATAAACTTCCAAGTCGGGCGGATGCCCTTTGGGTCGGTTTGTTTTCAGTTTCGCTAATAAATTGTCAAGGGGGATAATCCGGCGCCTTCTTCCCCACGAGGGGCGTCACTCGATTGTCTATTTATCTACCTCTGACTGGATCTAAAGTTCTTCAAATAAAGCTTATGGGCTTTGCGTGCCCTGTGGAGTGTGACGTAACAATGGCGTAATCAGGACCGGGAGGACACGCCCCCAGTTGTCTTACGGCGACATTGTGACATATCGTGGTGGTGGGGGGGGGGGGGGGAGAGTACTCCACCTGTCACACTTAGCTCCCCTCTCCTCCCTCATTCATCTCCCCTGTTTTAGCCACCGAAATCGTTTGACCGATTCCCATATCCTAAAAAAATAAATAATTGACTAGCATGCTATGGCCACAGAAACTTGTGTGTGAAAGCTGCTTTACCGGCCCCATTGATCAATTTGGTCCGACGGGTACTTTACATTATTTCTAATAAATCCACAAAAAATATATATAATTGAAGGAAGGGGAGGCAATCGTTTTCCACGACAGTTTATCTTAAGAATTTAAGAAAGCTAATAATCTTTTATAAACATATATTTGTCCCGTAAATATATAATATATATATATATATATATATATATATAATATTTAGGAATCACTGTAAATTTGGCAACGGTATTTTTGTCAACGGTATTTACGGCAAGGTAATTTTGGCAAAGGTAAATTTGGAATAGGTAAATTCGGCAAAACTAGCAAAGCGGTAAAATTGGCAACGGTAAAATTGGCAATCATATAATATCTACTGTTTTTATTAAAAGTATTGGTAGGACTACACTCTATTCCATGTACCGGCAACCTATGGAATGCGTTCCATCCTTGGCACGCAAAACGGTTTTAAATGGCACATGATAGACCACCAAAATGGTGAAAAGAGCAGGAAAACATTAAGGTACACTTTGGCACGTAATTTAATTTAACGTCCTCTAATGATCAAAAACGAACATTTTAAATAGGAGCCAAATGTACCCCCTTCCCCGCCCCAGGCGTTTCTCCCCCCCCCCCCCCCAACCCCTGCCCGCCCCCCCCCAACCCCTGCCCGCCCCACCCCCAAAGTTACGTATGTGTGTAAGGTAGCCCAACTGGCGATCACTTGGAGTACTGTTTAGATCTTTACGCATCAATGCTTTCCCTTATCTCCAATACGTCCCTACAAACTTATAGCACATTGGCGAGATTACGTAACTCTGACTACTTGACCTACACCATGATACTGGTAGTGTTTGCAAGAGCAGACGTAAAATGCCTCCCTTCCCTCCCGCCGCGGACTCCCCATCAAAGTTATGCCAATTCAAGTATTAGTGACCTCAGGCTACAGCAGTAAAAAAGTGTGTGTGGGGGGGGGGGGTATGGGTTGAAAGCGGCTCCCGCTGATATTTTTAATCCGTTTTTTTTCTTTCATAACACTGTTGTTGCTAGTTAAAATTTATTATTTCTATAAATATATTTGTATTATAAACATTGTTACGAGTAGATTTATTTCCATATTATATTGGTTCTGTTATTATTAACTAAAGTTAAAATGAAATAATCTTAAACCCGAAATGTTTCCGTGTTAGGAATAAAACATGCATATGTCTAGACACTACGTCATAGCGATAAAATACGTCATATGCACGAGGGTGGAATACGGAATACCGTTTAGTTTAGTTCTAGTTTGGGCGCTAATGTGTGAGGACTGTTTTTGACCACTTTCTTAAAGATAGGATTACGGCTTAACTCATTATAGAAGAATCTCAACTGATTAAGTTTCATTATATAATACTGGTACATGTATTCTGTGGTATTGTTATATTTTATCATCTCAAATTGTTGGAATAAAATTGTGTTCAATTTCAAACAGGATTGTGGATTTCCTATATATTAAGGTACAGTTTATCTAAATCACTTTATACACAAAAGATTCATATCGCGACGAGTCAAATAAACATCAAATCTAATTCAATAACATCAATATAAATTCTTATACAACCTTGTGAGATCCAAGATGGATATGAATCAAAATAATATATAATAATACATTACTAAAAATATCATCTAACGTCAGTAGCTGATTTCTACGTGACAAAAGATTGGGGGCTCAAGTCCTGGATCTAAAGTTTGTATGTATAAGAATTGAGAATATACAACTGTTTTAGTGAAAACGATTTACAACAAATATTTATTCAAATTCTGTCTACGTGGGAGGCACTGTCTGTGTTCGGACATACTGTTTTCAGCTTTGTACACAACCATCCTTAAAATTTATCTTCTACAAATTAACAGTGGTGTAAAATATTTCAAAGGACTTTATAAAAGGTAAAGTTGAAATTTTTTATCTTCTATTTACGTCATAAATATAAAACATGGCGGAAGCTAATCTTACGTTGGAGCAATTGAATATTTTTGCTATCACGTCAGAACAGTTAAATAGTATGTCACTAACCCAGTTAAAAGAGATGGCAAATTCTCTGAGAATAGACATTACTGAAGTTACACCAGTAAGGAGTAAATTGATTCAAGATATTAAGGACTGTTTGAAAAGACATGGTAGAATGCTTAAAGAAAATACTATGAATAATGAAGAATCAGTGGTTCTCAATGTATCAGAAACCCTGAAAACAGACATAAATAACCATGATTTTAAAATGAATGGAAATGAACTAAGTGCAGAAATGAAATTCCAGTTAGAAATGAAGAAGTTAGAATTACAATTGGAGGGTAAAAGAATAGAAGTACAATTACAATTGAAGGAGAAAGAATTGGAAAAAGAAAGAATCGCTAGTAATGAAAGGATTGAATTGGCAAAGTCTCGTTCGTCAACTCATACGATTCAAGAAACAAATAATGTAGAACTATATAAGTTTAAAAAGCATGTCCCAAGCATGGAGAACATAGAGATTGATGAGTTCTTTATGGTCTTTGAGAGAAACTCGATCGATTATAAATTTCCTGAAGATAAGAAAGCAGTACTTTTACGTTCAGCTCTAACAAAAGGCAAGGCTCTAGATGTAGTATTGAATTTGACTCCAGAGGAATGCAATGATTATGAACTAATAAAGAGCAGAGTACTATTGAGTTATGTTCTAACTCCAGAAAAGTATCGAAAGTTATATCGTGAGTACAAGAAGGAACCAGAAGTTTCACATGTTGACTTCCTGAGATTAGAGAAAAAGTATTTTGATCGATGGTTACGTTCTAAGAATGTGAATAAAGATTATGAGAAACTATATAATCTCATACTGATGGAGGATTTTACTGAGAAGATTCGCACTGATATAAAAGTTCATTTGGCTGATCGTGGTATTGAAATAGCAGAACAAGCAGCAGTAAAAGCCGATGAATACGTCATTATTCACCCGCATAGCCATTATGTTCAAAATGACAGAACAAGTTTGAGGACTCAAAACAGTAATACAGAGAGGAAGTTAAGATCGACAGAGGATAAAAGTAAACAAAAAGCCGATAAACAAGAGAATTCAAGTTTTGTACAAAAGAGAATTACCTGTACATTCTGTAAGAAAGATGGACATATAAAAGAGAATTGTTGGAGTCTACATAAAGAGAAAAGACCCATTAAAAACAAGAACAACGTGGTTTTATCACACATCGCCGTACAAACTGAAACTCACATAAATAAAACTGCCCACAAAAGAATTAAAGCTGAAAGAAAGACATCTGATGTTAGTCATGAGGAGATGGCGAAACACGCATGTCCAAGTTGCTCAAAGTCGGAAAAAGTCTTTGAAATGAAGACCGAGGCTATTGAACATTCTAGTTTCAACTCCAAAGGGAGTGTGACAGATGAACAATCAGTAAATAAAACGTTTACTTATGGAGGCAGTAGTGTAGCAAGAAACTCAGTAGGCAGAGAACTACCCGAGTGCATGCTATCGGATGTTAGCGAGGGCTATGTGTCACCTATAGATAATCAAGCTAGAGAACGGAAGATTAAAATTCTACGTGACTCCGGAGCTGATATATCTCTACTGTTGAAGAATACTGTACCAACGTCGAAATTGACTCATACAGGCCAGTATGCCTTGATCAGTACTATGGCTGGAACACTCACGGCACCGTTACATCGTATACAGTTGAAGAGTAGTTACTTCACTGGATCTGTTATTGTTGGGATAGTGAAGAAATTTCCCTACAGAGGCATTTCATTACTTTTAGGAAGTGACATTGCCAAGAATCAGGTACATCCTGTACTTAAAGAAACTAAAGACTCTGTTCAGTGTAGGAATACTGAAAATTCAGTATGTGTTATCACCAGAGCTATGGAGAAACAGCAGATGACTAATGAATCGACAAAGAAACCAGAACCAACACCAGAGATTGACTTACAAGCAACCTTCATGGCGGATGTTCTAGGTGGTCACTCAAGTCATACTGATCAAAATAATTTGTCGCCTAGACAACTACTCATTCTTGCTCAAGGCAAAGATCCAGAGATTGGGAAGCTAAAAGAGGAAGCAAAGAATGAAGGAGAATTAGAAACAATGGCCGCAGGTTATTACCTGAGGGACGAGTTGTTGATGAGGAAGTGGAGAGGGAAAGAAAACGACGATGAAACATGCAGCGAAGTACATCAAATCGTGGTACCCAATGTATACCGCAAGGACATACTACATATGGCCCATGATTCACCGTATGCTGGTCACCTAGGGATACAGAAAACCTTCGACAGGATTCTTCCATATTTCTTCTGGCCTGGCCTACGTCGTGACGTCACATCGTTTTGCAGATCATGTCATGTCTGCCAGATGGTCGGCAAGCCGAATCAGACCATTCCGGTAGCTCCTCTACGACCCATACCAGCATTCTCAGAACCCTTCAGTCACATCATTATAGACTGCGTCGGTCCGTTGCCTAAAACTAAGGCTGGCCACCAGTATCTGTTCACTATAATGTGTTCGGCAACGAGATTTCCAGAGGCTATTCCTCTACGTAGCATCAATGCCGACAAAATATCTGATGCACTTATCGGATTCTTCACCCGATATGGTCTTCCGAAAACCGTGCAGTCAGATCAAGGTTCAAATTTCACATCGAAGTTATTTCGCCAAGTCTTAGAACGGCTGGGTATTCGTCATGCAGTATCGAGTGCATATCATCCACAGAGTCAAGGCGCACTGGAACGATACCACCAAACATTGAAAAACATGCTCCGTACTTTCTGTTTCGAGCATAACGACGACTGGGATCGTGGTATTCCCTTCGCACTCTTCGCAACCAGAGAGGCTGTACAAGAATCTCTTGGTTTCAGTCCCTTTGAACTGGTATTCGGACACACAGTTCGTGGACCACTAAAGCTGTTACAAGAGACATGGTTGTCATCCACTGAAGACACTGGTCTACTGACATACGTGGAAAATTTTAAAAATAGACTGTATAATGCATTAAAAGTTGTCAGATCTAATCTTTTGCAGGCACAAGACAAGATGAAGGTCTATTATGACGTCAACGCAAGAACCCGTATCTTCCAACCTGGTGATAAAGTTCTCATGCTGACGCCACTGTCTGGTCAACCCCTGAGTGCCAAGTTTACAGGACCCTATGAGGTTATGGCTAAGCTTAGTGAGGTTAACTATCTTGTAAAGACCCCTGATAGACGGAAATCGCAACGAGTGTGCCATATCAATATGTTGAAACCATACATTACCAGAGAAGAACAAAAAGTTGTTGCCTCGGTAAACACTGTTATTAAAGTCGGGAATAATTCACCCGAAATTGAGCGTGAAGTGGCAGAAAGCAAACTGCAAAATACAAAGGCTCTGAAAAACCTAAATGAAAAATTGGCACATTTACCCGATTGCGAACAATCCGCTATCAAAGGTCTAATTAATGAAAATATCCATTTATTTGGAGATGTACCTAGTAGAACTGGTGTAGTTAAGCATGATGTTATTTTAAATGAAAATACTAAAGCTATTAAACAACATCCATACAGGTCAAATCCTATCCAGTTAGAATGCATCCGTAAAGAGGTTCACTACATGCTTGACAATGACATTATTACACCTAGTAGTAGTGACTGGTCTTCCCCTTGCGTATTGGTACCTAAAGCCGATGGATCCATGAGGTTTTGTGTGGACTACCGTAAGGTAAACAAAGTGACAAAAACTGATTCCTATCCAATACCAAGAATCGACGATCTAATAGATCAAGTGAGTAATGCTAAGTTTGTGACGAAAATTGACCTATTGACGGCGTATTTTCAGATTCCACTGACGGAGAGGGCTCAGGAGATATCATCGTTTGTAACCCCTGACGGACTGTACAAATTTAAGGTCATGCC
The DNA here is from genome assembly GCA_949126835.1 of Anisus vortex. NCBI lineage: Eukaryota > Metazoa > Mollusca > Gastropoda > Planorbidae > Anisus > Anisus vortex. The sequence goes on from OX421495.1 coordinate 1,623,322, forward strand.
CTTTGGTATGGTTAATGCACCCTCTACTTTTCAACGGTTAATAAATACCATTACTCAGGACATTCCTAAATGTCACGCATACCTCGATGATATTGTTGTTTTTAGTGACGATTTTAAATCTCATTTAGATCAACTACATTTGTTATTTACGAAATTGACTCATGCTAATCTCACCATAAACTTGATTAAGAGTCAGTTCTGCCATGCAACCATCGAGTATCTAGGTCACATAGTGGGAAATGGTTTGGTAAAACCATTAAATGCAAAGGTTAAGGCTATTCGTGAGTTCCCTGTTCCTGAAACCTGTAAACAACTCCGTAGTTTTCTCGGGATGGCGGGGTACTACCGTCGGTTCTGTCAAAATTTCTCAACCATTGCATGTCCATTAACAAATCTATTAAAGAAGAATTGCACTTTCAAATGGTCTAATGAATGCCACCAGGCCTTTGATAAATTAAAAGATGTTCTTTCTGAGGCACCTGTATTAGTAACACCCAATTACAGTAAACCCTTTAAAATTACCGTTGACGCGTGTGATACAGGGATGGGAGCGGTCATTTCCCAAAAGGGTGATGATTCACTGGAACACCCGATTAGTTTTTACTCTCAAAAATTTGATAAGCATCAAAGAAACTATAGTGTGATAGAAAAGGAACTTTTAGGATTAATCCTGGCATTGAAACATTTTGATTTTTATATCAATGGTTCTCCATATCCAATTGATATTTTAACTGATCATAACCCTTTAGTTTTCCTTTCCAGGGTTAAACAGAACCAAAGAATTATTCGCTGGAGCTTATTTCTCCAAGCATATAATTTAAATGTGGTATATTTACCAGGTAAACAAAATGTGGTTGCTGACACGTTGTCGCGCATGTAACTGGTAAACCAGAAGATGAAAGTCAGTTTCTCATTAAATGTTTTCTTTTATGTCATTCATTGTATTGATTAACATTTATATTATTGTAAATATGACAATAAATAAACTATGTTTTGAAATATTGCAATATGAAACATTACAGAACAAAACTTCAAATTCTACTAGAAACAATCATACGTTGTAAGGTAAAAGGTAACTATTGCATACAGCAATTGCACACACACCGGTATTTAACTTGAATACATTCACACTTGTGTTTGTTCAATTGATTATTGATGTGTTTTGAAAATTGTTTGTTTCAATGTCGTCATGTTATAATTTGGATGTCTTATTTTATGCTATGTAAAAGCTAAATCAGCTGAGATTATAACATTTTTTAAAAATATTCTTGATGTCATAATTGAGACATCATAATAATCATATAATAACTGAAAATCATTAGTTAATGATACAGTGATCGGTTATAAATAAATTAAATTTTCTAAAGAATTATCTATCAATTATTAATCGGTTCCACTTATTTGGGTAATTCATATCAATTCTGTGGGAATTGGTTATTGGTGGTAATAGTTTTATGGTCAACGTTGTACACACAATAATCATAATTGTAAATATTAATTGATAAATAAATGTTTAATTAATAATCATTGATAGAATAATGTGATAAGGGATTCCATAATAGCGACTTTGTTATTAAGGGAATATGTAATATATGGTTCATTTTAATCTTAAAAAGATTGTCCAATAGTCAATTAAATCTTACGAATAGTTTGGGAATTCGGTTCATTTTATGGGTACTCTACAAAGAATTCCATACTTAACGCTGTCTGTAATTCCTTTGTGTCTTAAGGGGGGGCGAGTGTTACGAGTAGATTTATTTCCATATTATATTGGTTCTGTTATTATTAACTAAAGTTAAAATGAAATAATCTTAAACCCGAAATGTTTCCGTGTTAGGAATAAAACATGCATATGTCTAGACACTACGTCATAGCGATAAAATACGTCATATGCACGAGGGTGGAATACGGAATACCGTTTAGTTTAGTTCTAGTTTGGGCGCTAATGTGTGAGGACTGTTTTTGACCACTTTCTTAAAGATAGGATTACGGCTTAACTCATTATAGAAGAATCTCAACTGATTAAGTTTCATTATATAATACTGGTACATGTATTCTGTGGTATTGTTATATTTTATCATCTCAAATTGTTGGAATAAAATTGTGTTCAATTTCAAACAGGATTGTGGATTTCCTATATATTAAGGTACAGTTTATCTAAATCACTTTATACACAAAAGATTCATATCGCGACGAGTCAAATAAACATCAAATCTAATTCAATAACATCAATATAAATTCTTATACAACCTTGTGAGATCCAAGATGGATATGAATCAAAATAATATATAATAATACATTACTAAAAATATCATCTAACGTCAGTAGCTGATTTCTACGTGACAACATTTTCACACAGTATTTTAAAAACATTATCTTGCATATTTACATTATTTTGCTCACGAGACTTGTATTTAAATAATATAAAATGTATGTCTAGTAGTATCTTTTTATAATTTTTATTCGTATATAGTCAACATGTTTATTATCAATTTGATGAACAAGACATTGATATAGTTTCAAGCCGGAAATGTGGAAATAGAATGGCGGGAAAGCAGACTTACTCGCAGAAAGAGAAAAAGTAGCGATTGGTAATGCAGTATATTTATTAGTGCAGGATTTAGGATTTGTAACGTGACGTAACTTTGCCAATTTAATGGCGTAGCCGGGATTTTAATGTAAGAGTCATTAGTGCAAGTCGGGAGAGGGAGGGGGGAGATCAGATAGTATAAAGTGGGTTGGAGCAAAGAAGTACAATGTGGGAAGTGGGGGGGGGGGTTGGAACTGAAACTTTTAGTATAAACTAAATGTAACCTCTCAAACAACGGGATCAAACCATTTCAAGATTATTTAGTTAATGACCTGAAAGCAGAAAATGGTGTCTAGTATTAGTAACCAGTGGAACCACAATCCAGGGCCCCTAATCGAGTGTATTGGTAAGAGATCAATGATAAATCCATAAAAATAATTGATTATGTGTTTATATGATGCAGATTTGACATTGGAAACTTACATTTTTAAAATATTGCCATGTTTAGGCGATAAAAAATGTGAAAGAAATCATATTTAAATATATAGATGGGCTATATTTTATATTAAAATAAAACATAGACTATTCCTAGCTATAACACTTTTAGGGGCGGGGGAGGGGGAATCTTCATGAGAAAATCGTGGAATTAGCTCCTAACACTACATCATCCAAGGCCACTAACTAGTTTGTCTATCGGCATCCAAGGCAAGGAATTGTTTTTTTTTTCTATGTAAAAAGTAATAGGTCTAACTATGTGACGCAAATTTGAGAATGCTAAGCCATGTGGTCAAGAAGCGGCCCGACAGTACGCAATTTAGCGAAATTTCATAGTTCAATGCGAATTGATCATGCCGATGAAGGGAAACTTTTGTCAGCAATATCAAAGTAAACCTGTTGACTTCTTTGAAACAATGAAGATACTTTACCTATATAATATATATACGTAGTTCACCGATACCTAGAGAAAAAAAAAGATTTTAAAGACAAAAATAAAAGAAAGAAAAATGTAAGCTAAATCTCACCAGTTTATGAGTATTATTATCTTTTTTAGACCCTTAAACCATTGAAATAAATAGATCTGATAATGTACACTTTTTATCCCAGAGCATTCACAATCAACTTATCCTTACATTGTGGATTTTTTCCTCGGGTAGAACGGGGTCTCCACAGCATAATGAAGAAGAAGGTGAAGACACAAAAAATGTTATCACTATAGTTTATAATAACTATAAATCAATTCCATTAACTTTAAAATGAGGAGTTTCACAAGGAATTATCTTACGTTTATTAACTAGTTCAAATTTACATAGATGATTTGCCTATTATTATTCATTGAAATTAAGTACTAAGGCTGTTTCTACAAGTAATTAATTTACACAGGGATCCATTGTAAGCTTGATTAACTACTGAGATTACGCTGTCTGTTTGATGCCGTTTACTTCATAGTAGACAAGACTGTAGGCCTAACTAATCCTACAATCACTTTTAATTAAAACAAGTAGATGCGTGTTGGCATTTTTACTGTGTTTTTCAGATCCACGGCCCAAGTCTGCCTTTGTAAGTACCATACAACAAACACCCACCATAAAACGGTTTCAAACTTACGCCACGTGGCTAGCTGCTGGGCAATAGGAAAAAGACCCCCTCCCCCCCTCCCCGACTCTCGGTCAAGAAAACACGCGTACATCGGTAAATGGGGGTGGGGGCTGTGTCAAGACATTCGTAAATACGGACTTACAATGGTCTTGGCTGTGTTCGTTTTCGCTAGGTGGTAGGGGGGGGGGGTAATGTAAGTTGTGTAATTGTACGTTGGCTATGTTTCCCGTATTATCTAAACACACCAGCCAGAGTTTATTACGTAAGGACTTACTATGGTCGTGTCAGAACGGAGTAAGCGCCTGCAGAGAGCTAGGCCTACAATAAAACGTACAATACAATGTACATACAATGGAAACTTTAGTTTCCAAAGACTTAAAAAGCGAGTTAGAAGCGTGGGCCCTAAACTTCACCAATGCATAACATTTCAGTTTAGAATGAGCCTTTTACACAAGTTAATACAAAACGGTTCTTTGCAAGTGTCCCTTATAATAGGCCTACTGTACTTAAGGGACCCCATATTAACTTAATCTTCCACGGAGACAACCTAGTTTCAAGCGATGAACTTCATATAGTAGACAAGAGTGTAATCATATCTTCAGTTTCAATAAAAACAGTTGATATTATAAGTTTGCCAATTTTACCGTTGCCAATTTTACCGCTTTGCGAGTTTTGCCGAATTTACCTTTTCCAAAATAACCTTTGCCAAAATGCCCTTGCCTAAAATACCGGTTCCGAATTTACCATTGCCAAATTTACCGAGCACCATATATATATATATATATCTGTACGTTAAAAGTTTAAACACAGTTAATGATCGGGCGTAGGAAATTAATGTTGACTGTTTTTTGCCAAGTATCACAGTGAGATTCAAATACGCCATTTCTTTCCAGGCGCTTTAGTCCAACCATCACTGCAACAGATTATTAACGCAACGACTTGGGATACATCATCGGACTATAGATAGCATATCATATCAACATATGCACAGGTGTACCATATCCTAGATGTACATAGACACAAGGTGTGCCACAACTGCCACAACACACATAAACATTCACACAGGTTCCACATAAATAAACAAACCTAACTCCCTGACCACCTGCTCAACAAACCCTCACGTCCGGCAAACGTATCAGTCCAGACCAACACGTGTACGGTACACAGCATAATCTCTTCAAGTACGAAAACATGCCCCGCGGATTTGTCCCTAATGAGATTAACTGGGCACCAAAGGTAAGGCGAAACAACAACAAACTCCATCGCCTGGGCCGGCGTCTTGTCTGTTCTCCATTCAAGTGCCTGTCTGATAACTCCTTCAGATTCTAAAACAACTCTCTTGCTTCCCAGATAACTATATCATCTACCACCAGGGGCGAGATCAGAGAGTGGGGTAGCGGGATACTGGGTAGTTTAGCGTGGAGGGATACTATAATGTAGACGCCCACACAGGAGGAGGGTGGCAAGCGGCTAAAAGTGAACGATAAGCCCTAAGAGGCGGATACGGCTAATCTCCCAGCGGTCAGCAGGACGGGGTGTATGTGTGGGGGGGGGGGGGGGTATAATCACACAAATGGCCAGCGTGACGCCACTGGAGCCACGTTAATATTGGAAAGACTTCATGAAGCCGGGGCGAAAGGTCGGAGGTCGTCCACGAGTGACTGAGGGAGAAAAAAAGAAAAGGAAGCAGAATAAAAATAAATGAACGGAGGAGAGAAAGAAGAAAAATCTGGTGGAGAGTGGGTGAGGGGAGGGAGAGAAACTTTTGTTCTTCGCCTCAAAGCAACAATCCGACGGAAAAAGTCACCGTGACCTATCTACCCAATGCCTTCGCCCCTCCCTTCATCATTACATTTGCTTATTTTGGGTGTTTTCCCAAAATATTGATAACAGGTGGATAACAATATTTCTTTAATTAGTTTCCCGGAAATATGAGAGAGAAGGAGAGAGAGAAGGAGAGAGAGAGAGTGAGATTGGGGAGAGAGGAGCAAGTCTATGATTGTTCATTAGCAAATTTATGCAACAGGGCCCCAGATATCAACACAGGGCCCCAGATATCAACACAGGGCCCCAGACATCAACACAGGGCCCGATATCAAACAAACGGGAATAAAGCAACGTAGTTAATTCAGAAAGAGGCAGGCAACAAGTTTAACTCGCGCCATTTATCCAGGTCTCAAATTTAAGCACGGAGCCTAGAGTTCTGTTTAAAAAAAACATGATAGTATTCAAAGCCGGATTATCTAAACATTGCTGCAGCTTTGGGTTCAAAGGTCGCCAAAGTCCCTGTGTGTGGGTGGGGGAATTTTTAGTTCGCTTTGTGGGTTTTGTTTGGTATTCGCTTTCAAAGAACTATCTCTTTCACCTTCTTCTTTGAGGAAGAGAGAGAGAAAGAATAAAAACCAGGTCTTGTTGATAGAAGTTTATCATTGGTCCGAGGCTCGGACATCAACTGGTCATCGGGGACCCCAATTACATTTACACATGTACGTGTGTTAAAAAAACAAACACAGCGCGGATTCGGCGGGAAAAAAACATCATCCCTTTCACAGAAACAAAAGTAAGTAAGTCAAGTATCCCGACGGACCAAATTAATCCATAGGGCTGGTGAAGCAGCGTTCACCAGTTTCTGTGGCCACTGCATAATAGGTGATTGTGTGGACAGGACAATGCACAGAAGAATACGAATATTATTATTTAAATATTTCGTTTTGCACAAGATAAGCATCCTACTTTGTGGATTGACCTAGTGATACTAGTTAGATCTATATAATTCGAGTAGGCTTATTTTTACATTCGTTTTTCCCAATTCAATATATAATATAGACAAACCTTGAAATTTTACAGCTTCAACCCCCCCCCCCCCCCCTTTTACACCCCTCCCTCCCCCCCCGCGCACGTTTCATGTCAAGAATTCTACTGCACCTTACCATTAAAGTCAGAAGTGAAAATATCGAACCGGCCAAGGGCAGACAAATAAATGTCACAAACCAGGAAAGTTATTGTTCCTTTATTGTTTTTCTTTTTTTTTATACAGCAAATTCATTCAAATATAATAAAACACTGAAGTTAAATTGTAAAAAGAAAAATGTAATTTTTCTTTCCAGACCCAGTACATTCGTTGTCGATGGGATTGTGTAGCAAACATAAAATCTACCGCTCTTTCCATCCCCATCCATTGAAGCCCATCATTATCAAGCAGATTATTTTCTTCTCGTTCTATTGCAAGAGTTCAAGTGGAAAAGAAAAAAATAATTCGCGTCTTCTGTTTAATTCCAAGGTCAAATCCTTTTTTAATAAAAAGTTAAGCTCTCCCTTTTGTTCACTCTCTTTTTCTCTCTCTCTATTAATCTCCCTCTAGGTCTATATCTGTTTCTCTCTCACTCTCTCTCTAGGTCTATCTCTCTTTCTCTCTCTTTCTCTCCAACACACTCTCTCTCTCTCTCTCTCTCCCTGTGACAAGAAAATCTCTGGATGCCATTTTTTTTTTGTATGGTGCTTGTATCATAATAATATTATCATTTATTATGTATGTCAGATAGATTTATAAGAAAAAGTTTAAGGAGGGGTGAGTTGGAGGGGGGGGGAACTGAAGTCAATAGACAGTGGTTCTTGGGTCAAGGTCAAGGTTAAGGGAAATCTTGCACAGAGAAGATTGGAGACGTAACCGACTCTACACTGACTGGGGTCACGAAAGGGGAGAAAATAAAACACAACAACAATAGAAAGTTTGGGGGGAGGGGGGGGGGACAGGCATGAGACAAACAGCCATCCCTTACCTTGTCTGGGGTGTCACGGTGAACAGGGGCGGGATCCTTGACAGGGCGCCGCATTTGATGCCTTCGTGCTGAAAAGAAAATAATAAGAAAAAACAAGTTAGAGATAATCAACAGCAACTCTTCAAGTTGACAGGGATAGATACCGTAAGCCTTAAGTTATTGAAATAACAATCATTGAGAACTGACGCCATTTTAACTAATCTCTGTTACTGGCTAGATGCATTATACATAGAATCTAGAATTATATATTAGTGGTGCTGGGTAAATTCGCCAACGGTATTTTCAGCGTGCCAACGGCCTTAAAAAAGCAGTGGATATTTTAAGTTTGCCAAATTTACCGTTGCCAAAAGTACCGTATTGATAGCTTTGCCGAAATTACCGTTGCCGAATTTACCTTTGCCAAATGTACAGTGATTCATTATTCCCTTATATATATATGTAAATTCCAATAATCTGTACTCTATGATAGGTCCTATATAGCCTATAAATACTCCAGTCTAACAGTTGTTAGTGTTACGGTGTAGAGCATGTTATAATAGTAACTTTATATTGTATTTGGAATAGACTCGCTAGTTCACGTAGAGTTATATATTTATATTTAATTTTGGCTCATGGATTATTTGCGAAGGTAGTTATTCATTGTGACGTAATAACAATAATATGCCTTCTCGTAGTCTCTACAACTGTCTAGTAAGCTACGCCTTGTCTTTTGCATTCGGAAAACTTCGGGAAACTCCACTCTAGTACTTTCTGCACCAAAATCTCTACAAGCCTTTATAAGGCATGCATTGGTGCGGTTAGGTTGTTATTGTTTTTTTTTTTTGCTTAGCTACAAGTCTACAAGGAAGCTATTTATTATAGATCAGTGAAGTTAAATGTTATTATTGTACACAAGTTCAAGGATTAAATTATTGTTCAAACATTCATCGACTGGCTTGAGTGAAATATCTATAGTCTGACATATGGAGTCAGACAATCTTTTAATGGATGAAAAAAAAAGTTACAGTTTATATATAATTGAACTTGAACCCTTTGGCATAACTGGATAGGCTATAGAAGGTTTGAAAGAGGGGGGGGGGCGCTCCAATCTTCGTGCAAAAGATTTGTTTAAACATAAACCAAAGCAAAAGAAACCCTAGCCTATACAATTTTACTTGAGTTGAATTCAACGATGTGTATGTGTGGGCATGTTTATCAGTGATACAGTTTACAACTTAGTTACAAGAACATACAGAACGAAAGCACGCTTGCCACGACCATGTATAAAGTAGTACCTGAAACTAAGACAAACGATTGGGTTTTGTATGAGGCAGGGTTTTGGTAATGAACGTAGGGTGGTGGTCCATTGGCGCATAGCAGTTGGTTTGTCATGTCATACAAGAGAACAGGGCTGTGGAGTCGAGGAGTCGGAGGAAATTGTGGGTACCTGGAGTCGGATTCGGCAAACAATGCACAGACTCCTACTCCTACTAAATTTATGAACCCCCCCCCCCCCGAAACATATGTTGCATTAGTTGCATTATCATAGCCTAATATATTATAAAGTGTGTGTGTTTCATAAGTTTCATTGACGTTTTATAAGTAATTCGAATGTAGAAAGCCATCTAGCTATTTAATGACCAATCAACGTCACTCTGATCACGTAAAAGCGTGACGCGTGTGTCTTGTTGACAAAACAAGTAATGGCTGAAATGGGCGTTAATTATAATACAAGGCATGCCAAAGTTAGCGTCACACTTGAAGTCAATGAGGGCGTCGTCGTTAGAGTTACAATGTGTGGTGGGGGGGGATTCGAGCAATATGACAGGGTGCGACCGTCACACAATGTCACGTGACACAAGCCATACCCAAGACGAGGGAGAGGGGTTTGCAGTGGGGTATATACCTCCCTACTCCATGCAGGAGAAACAGTATATCCCCAATTGCAGGCCCTAAAGAAAATATCATGTAAAAAATCAAGCGGAGCAAGCTCGCATGGTTCGGTCATATGTTGCGGCATAACCTGCCAAAAAAATCCTCCAAGGCACTGTAGAAGGTGGACGTCGGAGAAGCCCGTCAGCTGAAATGCTGGTTGGACAATATAAAAACCTGGACAAAGCTGCAAATGACTGAACGATTGACAGCCGCGCAAGATAGGCAAAAAATGGAGAAAGATGACAGCTGGGGTGGCCATTCGCCCCACCCCTCAACGACCATAACGATTGATGATGATGACATCGCTCCGGGGCCCATGCGGTTTAAAGTAACCCCATTAGCGAAACAATGCATATAAACGAATATCTTCAGGCCCCAACATTTAGCTTTAAGAGGGCCTAATGTCATAGTCATAGTGTAATTAGAAGGGCCTGATGGGGCGTCTGCCCCCAAGGCGCCAGAGTTTGGACTGCTAATGAATGAAAATTAACAAGCTAGATACATGCCAATTTACCCTCCGTCCCAGGTGCCAATTTACCTAGTTACGCCACTGGCACATATAATCCCTAGGTGACCCTGGCCTTGTCATACACACAATGTCACAAGATGACAACGCGGCCAATCGACGCTGTCGCAAGGATGTGTAAATTGAACACTTGTCACAAGGATGTGTAAATTGAACACCTAGGTCCGAATTGTTCTACATTCGTTTGTTCTGATTTTTTTCGAATATTTTCTCGTAGTAGTGAAATTTTAAGCTGCCCTATATGTGGCCTAGCCATAACTTGCTACATAATTAATTCATATAGGCTACAATTGCAACAACTGTCACACATTGGAACCCATCATAGAGAAATGCACGGTCACAGAATGGAATATTAGACATCCCAAACTTGGCACATGGGGCGCAGCCCGTTCGACTGGCGTACCGAAGGTTCTGGGTTCGAATCCTGCCGAATGCTAGGGCTTTTCCCTGGGACTCGAGGGTGTCACTGAGTCTACCCAGCTCTGATGGGGTACCTGACATTCGTTGAGGTAAAGTCAATGCGGTTGGGGATTGAGCTGGCCACACAATCCCCTAGTATGCCGTGGCCAGAAAAACTGGTAAACGCTGCTTCATCGTCCTATGATCGATTTGCTCCGAAGGGTACTTTACTTTACTTACTAACTTAGCACAGAACATGACAGAAATAATAATCAATATAAAATCCTATAGTTTAAAGTTCAAACTCTTCAAACATCAAGTTATCAGTAAAACATTAGAATGATATAATTAATTATAAATTTTGTGTTCTGTACCTGCCCGCATAGCGTTCAATATTTCCAAATCACGACACAACAAAAACTCAATACATCCAAAATCAAGAAATCCATGTTAAAGTAAAGATGAATAAGAAAACACTCCGAAAAACTCGTTCTTATATTTGTCACAATAAAAATATCCACCGTAGAACTACAAAAGAAATACCTACACAAACATAAATTCCAGAATGCAATATTAAACCTGGACAATTTTACAATAGTACTGGAACGGTTTAACTTTGAACAAAAGAACAACAAATATAGTGCATCTATATAAAAACTTGAATCTTTTTTTTTTAAAGAATGAACACACAATAAATTTGACCCTAGTGGTTATAGCCGGCAAAAACCAAATTAGAACCTACGTGCTGTTAGAGAGTTGAAATATTTGAACGGCGATTCGCCGATGGACGAAGGCCTCGGAGTAACCGCCAGAGAGAGGGAGGGAGAGGGAGAAAGAGAGAGTGTGTCACAGACGGTTGTCACGCGCAAACACCATCAATGGAAGAATGCGATGGTAGCGCTATTTTCGGTGATGTTCCTTTATTCCTTTTTGTTTTTTTAAAGTTTCACAGTTACAATGAAAGAAAAAACTGCAGACGACCAAAAAAAGAACTAGCAGCATACAATTTTTTTGGCTACACCTACATTTTTTCCCTATAAAGATTACTATAAGAATTCTTACATTAACAACACTATTCCTAAAACTAGTTAGACCTAGACTATATTATAATATAGTATTATATTATCTGTATGGGACCCATCAACTAAATAAAACATTTAAAAAATTTGAACAAATTCAGAAAAGAGCTGCAAGGTTCATTACTGGCGAATATTCCCAACTGACAAGAGTAACACCAATAGTCAGATCTCTAAACCTAGAAACACTAGAGGACAGAAAGTCAAAGAGTAAAGTAGTAATAGTACATAATGCATTAAACTCTGAAATTAGAAAAATACAACCCAAAGACAACCTGTTGCAATGCTCAGATAAACTAAATTACTTATCCCTTATGCGATAACAAATACATATAAGGGTAGTAATCTTTCATCTCGAGTGGCATTCGGGCATGGAATGGGTTGCCTGAATAAACCAGGAAAACCAGTAACTTTTCATTTAAAACATTAATTAAGATGCAAGACTAGACTCGGACCACTAATGAGCGTAGGACGCAATAATCTTCTTTATAGAATATGTAATATATTAGGTAAGATAGGCTTTATAATATGGAGAAAAAAAGAAACTTTACCGGACACAAACTTACAAATTAAAACAATACTATTGCAACGGTACCTATACTAAGAGGAATAAATAAACTGTTCACTGAGAATGTTTAGATCTCTATATATCAACGGCACACCACCAGTGAAATAATAACATTCCAGTGGTCATACAACGTCTCTTATTGTCTTGGTGGGGGGGGGGGGGGGGACTGAAGCCGATAACCTCCCCACTATCGCTCCACCATAACTCCCTCCCTTCTCCTAGGCAAGGAAGAAAATGAGGTGACGTTTCTCGTGGGAAGAAGAGAGTCTATTCCACGGGGCGCGTTCCCCCCGCCCCTCCTTCTCTGCCCGGCAGACGGTTGGGGAGGGGGGACCAGGCAGTTCAAACAAGTCTATGCTCTCTATTTTCTACGTGGTCGCTGAAACGATAGACCCCCCCCCCCCCCACACACACTCCACCCCCACCCCCGATCAAGAGGGATGTCCCACTCTCCCCCTTCCCCCCCCCCCACCTGTCTCTCCCTACAGTCAAGCGACCTGGAGGTGTAACAGCCATATTTCCCACGCTGCAAACGACGCTGTACCTGAGAAAGTTGAAAAAAAAAACACGAGTATTATTATACCCGAGTCTACGGCTGCTTTTACGATTCCCCATTCACCGTTAATGTTAAAATGTAGGCATTTAAACTTAACATTAACTTACATCATTTAAAACATTGATAGAGATGCAAGACTAGATTCGGACCACGGATGAGCGTTGGACGCAATAATCTTCTTTATAGAAGGAGCGTCTGTAATGTATAAGAGATAAGATCAACTGTAGGACATTTTAAGAAAACATTTAAATCGTGAACTAGTTCAGAATGAACCCGCTATTGTCTCCCCCGCCTCCCCATCGTGCACTATTTCCCGCTTGCACTAATCGACGCCCCCCCCCCCCCAACTGTATACTAATTGCCCCTTACCTACGTCTATATACATAGCAATATCTTCCCCCTCCACCGCGCCACCAGTCCCCAACCTTGCAGTCCTGGCCACTGTGCGTGTGTGTGAGTTATGAATCGTGGCGCGTCCGCTTTGCGATTGGCGTAGTTCTTTATTCTCGTTTCATTTATTATGAACCCACCTTTCCATTTACAGCTTGTGAAGTAAAACAGTACTAACAAACCTTCCCCTGATTCATACTAATTGAAGCAGGAAGTTTAGTGGACCCCCCCCCCACACACACACCAACCAGGTGGACAGCCAAAGGTCAACGATCAGGATCGGTCAAGCACGAGTTGGACCAACCATGCATCGAGACAGCAACCCTCACGCTAGCTCTGAAACGTGTTCAGTCACGTGACGGACGTGCGCACGCATCTCATTTACGCATGGAGCGTTTCGATAACCACATAAAAAGCCTAAGTTCACAACTTGAAAGAGAAAGGAGCAAAACAACCAATAATAAGGTCCGCATCTCAAGATTACGGCTGGTCCTGTGGTTAGTTCACCGGTCAACTGACATGTCGCTGGTTCGATCCCTGCCGCCAACCGATCCCTTCTGCCCTGCAGGAGTTTTGGGCCTAGTAGACATAGTAATCTTCTATCTAGAAGGAACGTTGGTAAAACTTATAACTTATAACTCTACGCAGTTTACAATTATTTCTCTGATGCTTGTTCATAGGTTACGATGAAGACCATCCCCGTGACAAGAGTCATAGTGGCTTGTGGGTACGGAGATGAAGCCGATGAGGCCTGTTCTTGCCCGAACGTGTTTTGCCGAAACGGGAGCGCACGGATGAGTGGCTTGATGGCCAGTGGTAGCGGAGCTGACTTTTGCTGGATATTCTGAGGTGGCGCTTTCCAATTGCGACCTTTCGCCACTACTCCATAATCTCGAAGACCCAGAAATAAAAACAACAGCCTCAAAACAAAACACTCACAACGTATAGCCCTCGGGCTTGTCTCGTGTACCACGTGTTCTTTTTTTTAGTTTAAAGTAATTATCACACTTTAAAACATATTGTAGTTTAAAAAATAAAAGCGACAACAAAGAAGAGACACCTGGGCTGAATAAAAACCAACAACAAACAACTAGACTACATACATAGAAAAAATTGCAACAACACTAATACAACAAACAAATATAAAAATAAACAAATTAAAGACGAACAAAAGAGCTACTCACCCCCAAAGAAAACATCAACAAACACACCAAAAACAATAGACATAATAGGCATAATGCATATAATAGACATAATATGCATAAGCCTAATATAAGAAATAATATGTCTTCACCAGATTTAGGTCTAAGGAAATCGTAAGGAATCGGACTTTGATACCTAGCTTAGCCTACTATTAGGTTATACATCTCCATGACTTATTATTATTATTAGAAGAAGATTATTACGCCCAGGACGGCAGAGATGCGGATTGAGTCAAGACCATCGTACTTACGGTGGTCTTCATTGGGTAGAACCCGGACTTTTATTGACAGTCGGTGAAATGACCACAGGACCAGCAGCCGGCCTCATAGATAATTCGAGTTAGTTTACTAACGGTGGTCTCGTATTAAATCATGTGTAAATACATCCATTGTTCAACGCAGACTCTTTGACTATTCAGTAAATACATCCATTGGTCAACGCAGACTCTTTGACTATTCAGTAAATACATCCATTGTTCAACGCAGACTCTTTGACTATTCAGTAAATACATCCATTGTTCAACGCAGACTCTTTGACTATTCAGTAAATACATCCATTGTTCAACGCAGACTCTTTGACTATTCAGTAAATACATCCATTGTTCAACGCAGACTCTTTGACTATTCAGTAAATACATCCATTGTTCAACGCAGACTCTTTGACTATTCAGTAAATACATCCATTGTTCAACGCAGACTCTTTGACTATTCAGTAAATACATCCATTGTTCAACGCAGACTCTTTGACTATTCAGTAAATACATCCATTGTTCAACGCAGACTCTTTGACTATTCAGTAAATACATCCATTGTTCAACGCAGACTCTTTGACTATTCAGTAAATACATCCATTGTTCAACGCAGACTCTTTGACTATTCAGTAAATACATCCATTGTTCAACGCAGACTCTTTGACTATTCAGTAAATACATCCATTGTTCAACGCAGACTCTTTGACTATTCAGTAAATACATCCATTGTTCAACGCAGACTCTTTGACTATTCAGTAAATACATCCATTGTTCAACGCAGACTCTTTGACTATTCAGTAAATACATCCATTGTTCAACGCAGACTCTTTGACTATTCAGTAAATACATCCATTGTTCAACGCAGACTCTTTGACTATTCAGTAAATACATCCATTGTTCAACGCAGACTCTTTGACTATTCAGTAAATACATCCATTGTTCAACGCAGACTCTTTGACTATTCAGTAAATACATCCATTGTTCAACGCAGACTCTTTGACTATTCAGTAAATACATCCATTGTTCAACGCAGACTCTTTGACTATTCAGTAAATACATCCATTGTTCAACGCAGACTCTTTGACTATTCAGTAAATACATCCATTGTTCAACGCAGACTCTTTGACTATTCAGTAAATACATCCATTGTTCAACGCAGACTCTTTGACTATTCAGTAAATACATCCATTGTTCAACGCATACTCTTTGACTATTCAGTAAATACATTCATTGTTCAACGCAGACTCTTTGACTATTCAGTAAATACATCCATTGTTCAACGCAGACTCTTTGACTATTCAGTAAATACATCCATTGTTCAACGCAGACTCTTTGACTATTCAGTAAATACATCCATTGTTCAACGCAGACTCTTTGACTATTCAGTAAATACATCCATTGTTCAACGCAGACTCTTTGACTATTCAGTAAATACATCCATTGTTCAACGCAGACTCTTTGACTGTTCAGTAAATACATCCATTGTTCAACGCAGACTCTTTGACTATTCAGTAAATACATCCATTGTTCAACGCAGACTCTTTGACTATTCAGTAAATACATCCATTGTTCAACGCAGACTCTTTGACTATTCAGTAAATACATCCATTGTTCAACGCAGACTCTTTGAATATTCAGTAAATACATCCATTGTTCAACGCAGACTCTTTGACTATTCAGTAAATAAATCCATTGTTCAACGCAGACTCTTTGACTATTCAATTCTATTGTTAAGATAAAGGAATATATTATTCTAGTTTGCCATGTACTGAAATGTATTGAACTGTCTTACCTTACCCTTTATGTTCCGTTTGTTACAGGTGCCCCTTCTACAGGGCAATGAATAGATTTTAATATTTCCCCCCCCCCCCTCTCCTCCCATTAAACAAGTAATTGAAAACATATGTTTAAACAAGAATAAACCATAAAACTCTTGTTTGTGTTTAGATTAGGTCTACAATTATAACAAAACGTGCAGTTATTTGTTTCATTGTTGTATACTTACACAGTTTATATTATTGGGAAAAGCCTGCTCCTAATTTTTAAAATTGCACATTCTTTGATATGATTTTTTATACATCATTATAGAAGCTGTGACAGATTAGTTACACCTAGGCTTTTTCGAAGCAGCAATATTAACCATATAATCCTATAATGTTGAAAGGAAAATGAGTGATTAAGTCAAACTTATCTTACCTATTATAGAAAGATAAAAATAAATATATATACATTTTAATTCTAGATATCCCTTATCAGTTAATTTCTTTTACTATAGTAGCGCCTCTAGAGGCCGCTGCCTTTAGTTAAAAGAAAATGGCGGAAGTCGAGCTTCCATTGTAGAGACTGCGAATATAGGGATTGCGCATTTTGTTACATTTCATTATGTGGTAAATACTAGGCCTACATTATTTTGCTCTTTTTAATGTTATTTCGTAAAATTCTGAGATGATCAATTATACTATATAGCTTTATATCATTTGATGTAAAAAAAAACACAATGTATTTATCGATACTTTTTTGGCCTAGAGTATATATCATTATTAATGCATTAAAAAATGGCTCTATGAGTCTATGCATGTTTTCGTTGCTCAATGTTTATTGAATGTGCTCTCTGAGTGTACATTATGTTTGTTGGCAGCGCTATACAAAAAAACAGATTATTATTCAAATTTGAAATTATTGCCCAAGATTGCCAGTGACGTTGAGAATGTATACCTTATCTTAAACCACGCAGACAATGTTGATAATCTAAATATTTACATTCACTATTATTTACCAATAAAAAAAAAATATATTCTTACGAAGGATATGCATTGATTCTTGCCAGATATACACATACAGACTTGCAGACGATAGAGAGACGCTCATTTGTTTACAGTCTTACATTTCATTATAAAAAATAGCTCTAGCTTCCGCCGGAAGTAGTTCGGTTCATTTCCTGTTTAGCAATCGAAAGTTAATGGCTCATTGCCGAAACGTGTGTTCTTGATATGTAGTCCTATATTAGCGTATTCTAAAAATAAGATTATTGTGCTCTATCCTTATTTATAGTTTCTGTACAGTCTTGAAGTTAGAATAATTTGTTCATTCTCCTGTTTAGTCCAGATTACATATAAAACAAGAAAACCATAAAAACAAAATTTCATTATACTCCCTTTATTTGCAAACTAAGTATACCATCATGTAATTAAATAATTGATTGACTACTGCAAATGAAACGTACAGAAAAATATCTGTGTCGCAAATCTCAAAAATATCTACTCACTCCGTATGAATGGGGACTATGCACAAGTCCTTAGAGATAGATGTTTGGTCACGTGATGCGGCTTAGACTAAGAAAAAACATGGCGTTTTACACATCTTGGAATAGAGAGAAATGATTCGTAAAAATATCATTTTAAGACATTCTAGATTATTGTGGTGTCTAAATCACCACACAGGCTTGTGACAGTGACTCATGTACAAGTAATAAATAAGGACCAGGCTTTGTTTAAAGCGTACTTGCTGATAGACATTAATTTTAAACTACTTATTAACTAGACTAGTCGAGACATGTTTACATGTTATGAGTTATGAGTGTTATGAGAGATTTTCTGGTTTACGACAGTTTAGGCTTACTATTCATGAATGATTGGAAGTAGCAATCAAGAAATGGTCTGCATATAATGTGAGCAGTATAATTGACGATTCACGAAAGGTAGGTGTTCTTTTTTTTTATTGTCTTCCACTTTTACCTTGTCCCATTCTTAAGCAACGTCAAATATCATGTCATAGCCGTAGCCTATGACTATGTTTATGTCCTATATAGGCTCATAGAACTCATAGTGTAGTCATAGTACTCATAGTCATAGAGTCATACTCATAGGACTCATCATAGGCCTAATAATAATCGCCATTTAGGGCATAGGCTTAGACTTAGAATGGGCTAGCCTAATATCAGTATTATTATTAGTAAACTGTCCTAGCCATTCCATTAGTAATATGCTGGCTGGCTGTTCTCTTCTTTTAACTGATATTATTTTAATATAATAATTAATAATAGGCCTAAGTGATACTTCTATTTTAAAATTATTTGAATTATTTTATTAAAATTCATTTATCATTCAGGCTACTAACTACTATCAAGTAGGCCTATGACCTATGATGATTTATAATTAGGATCAGGGTTAGCCTACCTTGTTTCACATAATATAGCCTACATATTAGACATAATATAATATATAGGCCCTATATTAATTGAGGCCATTTTAGACCTTGGCCTAACTGATTCAGTAATTGTCATTGAGATTAGATAAAGGGCTAATAAGCTTATTATTTGTCAATTTGCATGCTTGAGCTTTTATATAATTATAGTGTAGTAGGCCTAAGTAGTTTGCTATTATATTACTATACTATGACCATACTATATATGATGCAATTTGCAATACTGTTTTGATTAATCTCACAACTCGATCATTATAAGTAAATTAAAACATGCAGGACTGGGGCAGATAAAGTAAAAGTATTAAATATAGGTCTACCAATGTAAATATTGATGCTTGTTGAGCTAGTAGTCTGTAGAATAGAATAAACAGTTTAATGATTGAAATGTAGGCCTAATTTCATTCTCTCAATACCTAAGTAAACTAAAGGACATGCATTTCTGTTTTACAGGGTATTAAAAAATTAACATAAAATATTTTAACGTTTATTTGTACTGGTATTGAAGTAAAATAAAATTGCCTGACAATATATATTTGATGAAATGTTAATTTCTTTTCTCCTTTGATATTAGGTCAATGAAGTTGAAGCAGAATGTGAATGAGGAATGAAGTCAACTTGTTGCAAGCCCATATTAGGACTTATGGATGCAGTGGAAGGCACCCATAGACCACATTCATGCATGACATCAGTCTACAACAAATTAAAGTATCCCATCTGATCGAATTGATCCATGGAGCCTGTGAAGCAGCTGTCATCACTTTTGGTGGCCACAGCATACTTGGGAATGTGTGGCCAACACAATTCCCAGGCACCTTTAATATACCCACAGTAAAGTCATCTTCTGGTACCCATCAGAGCTGGATAGACTCAGGGACATCCTTCAGACCAGATAATAAATTCTAGCCTTCACAAAAACTCTAACTCAGAACCTTCGGAATGCGAGCAGAACGTGCTGTCTGCCACCTGGCCCCATGTCTGCACCAAAACATTCAGGGCACAGCATGTACCAAAACATGAGTTTAAAAAGACTGTTATTCAGGGCACAGCATGCACCAAAACATGAGTTTAAAGACTGTTATTCAGGGCACAGCATGCACCAAAACTTATGTCCACCAAAATAAGGGCACCCTATTTGCTAATGCTAAGAATTAAACAATTCTACATGACATAAATATTACCTTGTGCCTACTCTGACAATATACACTACAATAAACACAAACATGAAATGTTAAATAATAAATATTATTATTTGGTAGACTTGTTTTTCATTTTTATATAATATTTACAAATTACCAATACTAATGCATTTTCAATTATTTTTACCATAGGCCTTCATATTCTGGCATGATATTCAACATGGTTTAATATTAATATAAAATAAAATACTATAAATTATAAAAATAATGCTAATAATATATATTTTGTTTATTATTATTTTTTTTTGCAATAAATTAAAACATTCATGGATGATGTCAGATAGTTTTCCTATTTTCAAAATATTTAACGTCATGTCCTTTAACCAATCAAAACAGAAATTCTCCTTTAACAGACAGTAAGCGAATTGAAAACTCCAATGTGATATTGTGAACAATAAGTTGACTTATTTTAATCTCATTTAGCAGTGTCAATTACTGATACAATTCTTTTTGCCATGACTTGCTGCTGACATCACTTTGCATCTGATGATCCACAATAACATTCAATTCCAGTAGTTGACACATTCAATCTACATATGAAAATAATAATAATAAGATTTTTTTTTTTAACATGTTTTTATTTATATCATAACTTTTTTGTTACTCTTATACCCACTACTATTTACTACCAGTACACAGTTTCCAACATATTAATACAGTACAATTTAAGTGTGCTAAAAAATATAAAAATATCCATACATTGAGCTACTGTATGTGAATAATTTTATATAATACTATTATAGTAATAATTTCAACTAAATACAATTCAGATAACACAACACTGTATCGGTAATCATTATAATTTATAAATTATATACCGGTATTTAAAATTTAAAAAATTACCAAAATTCATAAGATGTCTTTTTCTGTAGGCCTGCTGGTATATGGGTACTAAGTGGTATATGTGAGAGAATACAATTGGAGCTGCTCTAGTTGATGACTATCTGAAATAAGTAAACAATAATGGTGACTATACCATGTACCAATGTGTTAAAATTAAAGATATACAGAGAATTTATAATTATTTATAAATAAATAGCTTTTATAGTTATAAATAGATTCACTACCATTCACTATAATCAGTCCTATTTCTATTGATGATGATCCACAGACAACATAGGCCTAGACTATCAGATTATATTGTAGGGGTTGTAGGCCTAGACTATCAGATTATATTGTAGCTTCAACCCAATCCCCCCCCCCCTCATCCATCCTATATTATAGGCCTACCCAATTAATGCAAGCTAATATTACTAATAATAAATTACACATTAAATGCAAAAATACTGCTCAGTTATTAATTTACAAGTAAAAGAGTAGGCCTATGCCTACATACATACTTATTTATATGCTTATCCGGTTTTAGGGACAATGAGGCTAATACTAATTAAATTAATGACTTTGGTCATGGTGTAAATCACTTCTTAGAAGTGTTCAATTGTTATAGAGTATTATACTAAATTACTGAAAAAAAAAATAATTGGAATTAGACTATTATAATTAGGCTAATTATTTATGGCTATTCTAATAGAGCTTATTAACTTAAGATATTATATGCCTACTGGACTATATTTAGTAGTCTTAACTATTATAAAAATGATTTGAAATATTTAAATAGCCAATCAATAACAAAGTAATATGCCTACACTGTAGGGCATATGATTTGCATGGCATATAGGCATAAGGCCTATCATAGAGAATATAATTTTAATATAGGCCTATGTATTAAAATTAAAAAGCATAGGACTAGTAGACTGTAGAATAGTGAGTAGGCTATTATAATTATAATAGCCTATATACCGTTGGCCTTAGAGCCTTCTCAGTATCCGGTCCGAAGGTGTGGAATCAACTTCCCATTCAACTGAGGCGAACAAGCTCTACTGTTACTTTCAAACAGAACTTAAAAACTCATTATTTCAATATTTACCTTAGATAACATTTAACATGCTTTAGAAACTTACTGTCTTATTTATGGGTTGGGTCGGTTAATGCTACATTTATTTCTTTTATCTTTTTTTAATCATCAATTTAGCTCTGTCACCTGGGCTAGGGTAATATCCGTATTCTTAGTTGTATGTTAAACGCGCTCTGAGCTTACATTATGTTTGTTGGCAGCGCTATACAAATATTATTATTATTATATGCAGGCATAGAATGATAGGCCTACATGCAACAATATTCTTTATTATTATCATCTAAAAATTAACTATATTTGTCTATATTACCATATTCTTCTTGTTAGTCGGTTTATTTACTTATTTTATTAGTTTATTACATTATTAGGCTAGGTTTAAAGTTTAAGTAGTTATTATAATATTTTGGCTAGGCCGCTTTAGGCTTTAGCTCTGCTAAGCTACGAGTTACTAAAAATGTGAAACGATATTTATAATTAATGAATTGAGTATTAGGCGTATATAATCATAGATAAAAAAAGTTTGAAGACTTAAGCAAAAAACTCTATGCCGTTGTATATTGTATGGACTTACCGTGGTTAACCATTGAAGGCAGTGAAAGTTTAAAACACGGAAGTCATTTTATTCGATGTTTTAGGAACATAATATTAGGTTGTTTTGCAACAAAATATTGGCGTCGTCTTTTGACATGCATTTAAGAAGCTTGTATCTATCAGCGAAAATAGATGAAAACATACTTTAACTTCACTGCGTCTTGATTTTAAGTCAAAATGTGAGCATCCAGCTACAGGAAAATGAATGAGCACTTCCATGTTTATCAATCTATCTAATCCTCATCACGTGACCGGAAAATACTTCTGCATAGTCCCCATTGTTCTAATAAAAATAATCTTAGCACATAATTTTTTTTTCTAGCTTTGTGCCAAAAAACTATAAAAAGTTGCACAGGCATTTTTAAAGTGAAACCAAAATTTTTCTTATACTTTCCTTTTAAGAAATGAATATTGTCATAAGTGTATTATTATTAAGTTGTTTTAACTGAAAATTTGATAGAATGTATTGTTAGTTAGGGCAAGTCTGTTGTCCAAATTTCAGCTCGATTGGACCACGGGAAGTGGTCGAAAAATTGAAGCCAATTCTTGCTCCCACGACGCTCCCACGACGCATGTTTGCAATCAGACAGAAAATGCAACTTAAAATAAAGGAAGTAATAAGTGTGC
The DNA here is from genome assembly GCA_949126835.1 of Anisus vortex. NCBI lineage: Eukaryota > Metazoa > Mollusca > Gastropoda > Planorbidae > Anisus > Anisus vortex. The sequence continues at coordinate 1,646,641 of OX421495.1, forward strand.
TACATCCGAATAAGTCTAGACCGAGATTATAATGACTTTATGTAATGTTTCATACGGATATCTTATCTTATACATTACAGACGCCCCTACTATAAAGAAGATTATTGCGTCCTACGCACATTCGTAGAGTCTAGTCCTGCATTTCTATTAATGATTTAAATGATGTTAAGTTACTGGTTTTCCTGGTTTGTTCAGGCAACCCATTCCATGCCCGGAGACCACTCAGGAAGAAAGAATACTTATATGGATTTGTTCTTGCATAAGTGATACAGTCTTTTTTTTTTTAAATAATATTTTTGTTTTAATGTAAGTGCTTCTAACCTTAGCGATGTAACAATTAATGGTATTTTTTAAAAATTAGATCTAGTTGTTAGTTATGGCCACACAATTGGGTCTAGATATTTCAAATGTTCTTCAGTTGATGATTTATTAAACTGTAAATGTATATTCTATTTTTAAAAAAAAATAGTTTTAATAAACGTTTAGCTTAACGTTATTGTTGAATGTCTAAAAATTTCGTTTTTTTTTTTAACGGCCAATGTCTTATTATATAATAATAAATAATATAAAGTACCCTTCGGACCAAATTGATCATAGGGCCGGTGAAGCAGCGTTCATAAGTTACTGAGGCCAGCACAATGCCCAGCCGCCTTTACTTTACCTAAACTAAAGTCAGGTATCCATCAGAGCTAGGTAGACTTAGGGACACCCTCTAGTCCCGGGAACAAATCATAGCCTTCACCAAGATTCGAACACAGAGTCTTCGGAACGCCAGTCGAAACTGCTGTTTGCTCGGCTACAGTGACTTACGTCTTAATGTCTTATTATAATCGTAATGTTTAACAAGACATTTTTTGTTTAAATTAGAAGCTTTGGACAACTTTTAAAGTAATTATTACACATTTAAAATTATTTTGTTACAAAAAAAAGCAACAAGACAATAGAACCTTATAGTCTGGGCCATTTAAAAGACTACTTACATAAAAAAATACAACACTACAATAACAAGAATACAACAAAACATGCACAACAAAACATGCAACAATTGGACAAAGAACAATTGCATTGACGTTTATTTGGAGTTTAAAACAAAGCATACTAGGCAGATAAAATAAAAAAATGGATTTTGAACACTGTGTATTGGGATAAATTTAACACTAAAGGCAATTTTCAAGTCAGCACTTCTGTTTTAAGTTTTAGCACTGGCCAGTGGGCCATGCAGTGGCGAATTCAAAGGTGTGTGTATGGGTAGAAAGGGGGAGAAAGCGGGTGGGGATGAGCTGTTGACAGACAGAATGGTTTATGAACCTCACACACCCTTTGACCAAATCCCTAGTTAAACACAGGACCATCCATCTAAGACTAAGCCGGAGGGGAAGGGGGGCAATCCAATGTCAAATTTTGGCGTTGTATAATAATATGGCCATTATATTGACAGCGACAGCTATACTGAACGTATCGCATCATAACCATTGGGCGACCAGGAATATTTTTTTCGTAAGGGACGGGTCTGCATTAAGCTTTTTTTTTTCATGAACAGTTATCTTATACATTACATACGTTCCTTCTATAAAGAAGATTATTGCGTCCTACGTTCATCCGTGTTCCGAATCTAGTGTTGCATCTTTAATAATGTTTTAAATGATGTTAAGTTACTGGTTTTCCTGATTTGTTCAGGCAACCCATTCCATGCTTGAATGCCACTCGGGAAGAAAGAGTACTTATATACATTTGTTCTCGCATAAGGTATAAGGAAAGTGTTTTTATCCTTATGTTCATCTGAGCATTATCTGTTTCTTGGCTTATCTTATATAGTTTAGGCCTATTACAGACACACCTTCTATAAAGAAGATTTTTGCGTTCTACGCTTATCCGTGGCCTGAGTCTAGACTTGCATTTTGATTTTTGCTTTAAATGATGTTAAATTACTGGTTTTCCTGGTTTGTTTGACTTATAAGATTACAGACCTTCCTTCTAGAGATAAAATTATTATGTCCTAAGCCCAAAACTCCTGCAGGGCGGCAGGGATCGGTCGGTGGCAGGGCTAGGGCCCGGGCCGTTTCGTTGACAGTTCGGTGTACTAACTTCAGGACCAGCATGCAACCCATTTCACTAACTACTGTAGCCTACTTACCCCCCCCCCCCTTCTTTTCAAGGACACCAATGTAATAACTTAATGGCTAAAATTATAATCTAAATTCCAGCGTGGCTTTAATGGAACAAACACATTGAAACTATTAAAAAATAAACTTTTTTAACGACCAACACAATGTTCCTTTCACTCGTGGGCGAACTTCTTGACACCTCCGCCCCTCCCTGGTCCCCGGTCTTTAAGCGCGGCATGCAAATTAAATTCCGTGTGGACTCAAGCGTGACTTGGCATACGTACTCCACCGACTCCTCTGGCAGATTTTCCCCGCGGCACCAAACAACCAAACATTTGGATTTCTGGTCAGTCGGTTGACTTCACTTCCGGTACTGCACGGTACAGTGCTGTTTGTTTGTTTGTGTTTGAAACGTGACCAGCCCAGCGTCGGTAATGGTCATTTTTTCCTCTCTCTGCAGCAATATGACCAACAACAGTTTCGTTTTCACATGTACTGGCGAATTGAAAAAGTAAACAAAGGGGTGAACTGGACGAAACTATTTCTGTTGTATTGGATAGTTCACTTCTTATCTTGTTTAGAATTCCCAGCTAGAGTAGACATGAGGCCGTGTTCAAATTGGTCCATTTAGCTGAGCATTGTCTTAAATTCTAATATACATCGGACGCTCCTTCTAAGTGCAATCCCTTCGGACCAATTTGATCCATAGAGCTGGTGAATTTACAAGTCTATAAGAAACTGGACGAGACTGAAGGGCCACACAGATAGATGGGTATGTATGGTGTACCGAGTGTACGTTTAATACGTTTCATACTAATTCCAACCATCAGCACAGAACCAAGTAGGAACCAGACAACTGGAGATGATATATAAATGGGGTGTTTGAGTATAAGCAGTAGGCCATGGCAAGTCAACGCGTTCTTACTTCTTCATTCCGGTGTTCAAGATAACGTTGTGAAGAAGATGGATCTCCCAGCAGGGAGGAATAACATTAAAACTGCTGAAAGCTTTATGGAGACTGATAACAAAAATAACTCTGCTCGCCATTAGTTTTGTTTCTTAAATTCCTTCTTGCCATCTGTCTTTATTTCATTACTTTCTCAATATCTTCTATTTCATTTCTTTTTGAACTTTTACGTCTTACAAACATCTTATATATTACAGACGCTCCTTCTATAAAGAAGATTATTTCGTCCTACGCACATCCGTGGTCCGAGTCTAGTCTTGCATTTTTATTAATGTTTTAAATGATGTTAAGTTACTGGTTTTCCTGGTTTGTTGACATAACCCATTCCATGCCCGAATGCCACTCGGGAAGAAAGAGTACTTATTTGCATTTGTTCTCGCATAAGTGATAAGGAAAGTGATTTTGTCCTTATGTTTATCTGAACATTGCAACAGGTTGTTATTAGTTTGTATTAACATACTGTCACTAACCAATTAATAAGAGAAGTTGGCAGCACCAACAAAACACAGGGGAGGTAAACACGGTGACCAGGGGAAATGTGTATCGAGCGGTCAAGAAAGGGATTGTTTTTGTGTAGTGTGTAAGATCGTTGTAGAGATCTGAAGTATGGTGTTGAAATTTGAAATAGAGGTTGATGTTGAGAAAAGGAGAAAGGAAATGTGCTTAAGGTATATCCTGTAATATGGACATTGTTTGTATTGTTAATATAATTAAATTGTTTGCGGAACAGAGATTTGTTGGAGTTATTCATTGTGTTCAGGAGAGAATGAAAGTCGGCACGTTAGTAGTACAACGTCTCTAATTATGTCACATTGGTCACGACAAGATCGCTAAGAATAGTGGCAGTGACACATACCCACCGAATGCCCCCAAAAACCATTGTTCTGTTGTTTTTTAAATTCTCTTCTGTTTGGCTATGCTATGTAAGTAAAGTACCCGTGACCCGGAAGAACACATTGATCCGTAGGGCCGATGACGAAGTATACTAGGGGAGTGTGTGAACAAGCACAATGCACATCCGCCTTCACTTTACCACAATTAATGTCAGGCGCCTATCAGACCTGGGTAGAGTCAGGGACACCCTCCAGTCCCGGGAACAAATCAGAGTCTTCACCAGGATTTCGAAACCAGGACCTTCGGTAGGCCAGCCGAACGCGCTGCCACTCGGACACCTTGCGCCTAAGCTACGTCGTACACGATTCACTAATTCATTAGTTGAGAAGAAAAAGAATGTTGATCTTCAAACTTCAAACCACGGATAAATAACTGCAACTGACACCTGAACGTGATGTATGACAGACTACAACGGTTTTAGGGCGATAAAGGGCGCCGCCTCCCCCTCAGCCAAGGCTGAGTGTGGTGTCTACATCAAAGCGGAGGGGGAGTCGCTGTTGAGCGCCCTATCCCAGGCCTTCATGAATCACCGCTGTAGTGTTGACCCAAAAGAGGACTGGTCAATTCATCAAAGTCCGTCCTCCGTACCACTTGTAACTTCGAGGAGGTGGAGAGGGGTGTTAAGGAGGGGGGAAGGGGTCAAGGTCGTACAGTAACTCACCAAATCCATCAATAAAACGTCACACACGGAGAGAAAAAAAACACGTTCAGTCCATCACGTGACGATAGTATTGCAAGTTCGTTTGGGCTAATGGTGGTGTGGGGGGGGGGGAGGGGGGAGCTAGAAGCCTTTACTTCCTCTTCCTCTAACAGCCCCCGCCCCACACACCCACACACACACACGATAATGGAGAGTGGGGCAATGGCGGTCATCAAACCCTCCCTCCTCCAAGGTCTTTGAATGAAGCAGTGACTCAGCCGGGGAAATAGACTTTTTTTTTTTAAATGCCTAGGTCTACTCCTCTTTCCCCGATTTGCACTTTCATTTTGGTTTCACACTTTAGATCTACACCAGGGGTCGGCAACCATTTGATAATGCGGTGCCAAAGTAGAATTTCTAATTCATTCAGCGTGATAATATTATAAAAGTCATCCTGCGCTTATTATGTTCTAGGATTCTAGGCTAATCCGTAAAGGCATTATATTCTATATCTTATAGGCCATATTTAAACATATTCTTCTTCTTCTTCATTGTAGGCTACTGTAGGGACCCGTTAGACCCAAGGTTGGTTTTCTCATATTCTACCCACTTTGTCCCACTCGCCAACCGGACACTGCCAACAGGGTCAATGGCCAATGTGCTAAGGGCATTAATCTTTTCAGTAATTTCTACCAATCACAAACAAAATAAATCGAACTCGAGAAAAGCCATTCGGCCTGGTACCGGAAGTTCACCGAGATTTTCAGCGGAGAAGAACATGACCTCCCTCACGCGCATGCGCGATTAATTATATCAATGCACGCACACAGTTAATATAATAATATTACCAAAGACTATAACAAGATGGACGCTTGTTCTATTTTTAGAGCTTAACACTTGTTTTTTTCCATGCGCACACTATCTTTAATGACTCCGAAACTTCCCTAAAGTCTTCCGCTGTACACAACTTTCGATTTTAATCCTAATTTTCCACTGAGAAAATCTTAGCGAATTACTAAACCGGAAGTCTAGAGGACGTAGTGCGATCGGAAATTCCGAAGAAAAGATATTTGAGTCATCTAATAGAAGAAATATTAAAGCAAGCGGTCCATCTTATTTTAATTTTTGGTATTACTAAAACCTTAAATGGTGCTACGAGAAACTCGATGAATACGAAATTTGAGCGTCATCTTATATGTTGGATATCGCCAAATAAAGACAAGTAAAGAATTTTTTTTTAGGACGCAATGGTTCAAGATGGCACCGGAAGCAGCTATGATGTTCCAACTTTTTATACGTAACCAGAACCAGCGTTGGATGCAATTAGGAAGGATGTGAATATAGGTTGGTATTCGATGAACATTGCTCTGACAGGAAACAGATTTATGAATCCAGTTTTGGAGTCGAAACCGGAACCTATTTGTAAGGGTACGTTCTGTGGAACCGGAAACCGGAAGTAGTGTTTATTTTTAGATATCCGAGATCATCTGTTAAACCACGGAGAAAAAAAACAAGGTGATGTAGTAGAAGATTGAGTATTCCAGGTACCCATTCTATGGCCCTATATTTGTATCAAGGCTAATTCAATCAAACAGAGGACGGGAAACGGTATGGAGCCCCAAGTCTTTGGTAAATGGAAGAAAAGTCAACAAGTTAACGTGGAATGCACTCAGATTGGTCGGACATGTTGAAAGGAAACAAGATGGCGCAGGAGGAACGCCTCGTGGGTTGTTCACAAAAGGCTGAACACGTCACAGCTGGGAAATGTTATTGAAGACATCAGCAGGCGTGATTAGCGCGCCATACTTTCTGGGGAATCCAACACGAAAAGATGGAACATTCCGGATGTGAGATCTATAATGGAATTTGGAAATACTTTTGTAAACTTAGCGAGCAACAGGACTGGCCTGCTATATCGGAAACAAGCTAATTTGCCCGGCGTTGCCCGGGGGGAAATAAAACTGGCCTATATAAGCAACTGATACACATTTTATGAACTACAATGAACAGAAAGCTAAAAATTTAATAATTAAACAAAAATTTACTGAAGATTTTTAGGAAAGTAATTTAAAATAAATATTGTAATCGGGTAAAATAATAGGTATGTCCTTTTATTAAAAAAAAAAAAGCTAAATTGCCCGGTGTTGCGCGTAGATTTACAATCTTTAAAGAAAAAATATAATATTTGAATAATTGAAATGAAAACAATTTAGAAAAAAAGTAATATTAGAATAATTGAAATGAAAACAATTTAGAAAAAAAAGTAATATTAGAATAATTGAAATGAAAACAATTTAGAAAAAAAAGTAATATTAGAATAATTGAAATGAAAACAATTTAGAAAAAAAAGTTATATTAGAATAATTGAAATGAAAACAATTGAGAAAAAAAATAATATTACAATAGTTGAAATGAAAACAATTTAGAAAAAAAAGTAATATTAGAATAATTGATTTGAAAACAATTTAGAAAAAAAAAGTAATATTAGAATAATTGATATGAAAACAATTTACGTAAACCATTTAGCTAGCGAAGACACATTTTCGAAGGGAAATCACAAAAGTATAATATGAGACAATAAAGTCACGTGTCTTTAAATTAACTAATATGATTGGTTGAACAACACACACACAGTCGACTTTATATATATTTTTTTTTTTCCAAATATAGATTTATATAGACATACATTAGATCTATTTAGGCAATGTAAACGTTTTACTTCTGCAGTCACAAAAGCTATTTAAAAAAACAACTTACTTTTTCATTTTCTTACTTATATTTATGGAAAAAATATATTTAAAAAATTTATTCAGAATATGGAATATATAATTTTATTAACATTATTGGTCAGCGCAATATTATTGGTCAGCGCAATATTATTGGTCAGCGCAATATTATTGGTCAACAAGAAAACCATTAGATTGTCAGTCCAAATGTCCGGAATTTTTACCGGGTGTAGTGAATCAGCCGGATTTTAAAGGGGGAGGAGGAGTAAAGGCAACCAGGCTTGTCGACAATGGAGTGCGAAACCGGTTAGCGTATGGGTCAGAATTGGACTAATACACCTTTAAATGTAACAGGTTAGTCAAAAATTGTTAAGTAACCGACCTTCAAGTTCAGGGGGAGGCCACTCGGCGTGCTGGCTGTAGTAGCGTAGAAGAAAGGTGAGTGGCGAGCCGCTGCAATTCCAGATTTGGTACAGGAAAGTGAAGGCGTTGTCTCCCTCTTGTAGAATGTATTCTGATTGGGGAAAGGGGAGAGGATTAAAAAACAAAGTTGTACAGTAGCTTATAACTTCGTAGATGAAATTAATTGCGAATGTTCACAAATAAAACAAACAAAACACATTCATACGCATAGACAACGGATACATAGATGGATGGATGGATGGATGGATGGATGGATGGATGGAAATGGATGGATGGATGGATGGAAACGCATGGATGGATGGATGGATGGATGGATGGATGGAAATGGATGGATGGATGGATGGAAATGGATGGATGGATGGAAACGCATGGATGGATGGATGGATGGATGGATGGAAATGGATGGATGGATGGATGGAAACGAATGGATGGATGGATGGAAACGCATGGATGGATGGATGGATGGATGGAAACGCATGGATGGATGGATGGATGGATGGAAATGGATGGATGGATGGATGGAAACGCATGGATTGATGGATGGAAATGGATGGATGGATGGATGGAAACGCATGGATGGATGGATGGATGGAAACGCATGGATGGATGGATGGATGGATGGAAACGCATGGATGGATGGATGGATGGATGGATGGATGGATGCAAGACTAGACCAAAAACATGGACGAATAGTAGGACGCAATACTCTTCGGTATAGAAGGGGCGTCTGTACCATATAGGTTGTGATAAGCGACGCAATAATCTTCTTTAGAGGGAAGTCTGTAACATATAAGCGACAGACGCAATAATTTTTTTTATAGAGGGAGAGTCTGTAACATATAAGCCTAAGCGTCAGACGCAATAATCTTCTATTGAAGGACCGTCTGCAACATATAAGATAACATAATATAAGATACTGACCAGTGTCTCCTGCCACCGCAACCAGGTAACCCTCACCACGGACCGGATCCCGGACACAGTCCAGCACATCGGACACTGTCGTCTCCGGAGTCAGTGGCACCTCGATGCTGGTACCATGGTTCTCGCTGGTGTACACCCATATTGAAGTCTATAGGAAGGAAGAATACAACATTGAATCTGTATGGTATGGGTTCAATACTTTTGTCCCTTGTGTTAGTTATCTTATAGACAACTCGACAACGCCCCGTGCAACAGACGAAGTCACCGTAATGCGTATCAATGTACTTACATACATCTTAATGAATTGGTAGGATGGACAGAAGGAAGTATCAACCTATCTACAACCTATCTACAACCTATCTACAACCTCAGCAATGTAGGAACTTGGTGGTGAGAAAGAATTCATTTGATTAGAGAACGAAAAGGGGGCGGGGCCTTGAACTAACATACTAATAATATGTATCCAGTAGCCTAAGGCCCTCTAATTATAACCAATCGGAAAAGACTTTACTGAATGGTAGGCCTATGCAACTAGCCAATTGTGTGGTCCTTTAATGGCGGAGACTTCTGTAGCCTACGTCTGACGAGTTCAAACAAATCTATTTCCACATTTTGTTAAGTTTTGTTACTTGTTTTGTTTTAATAAACATCGTTTAGTGCAGGTGTGTTTGATTTGTTTCCCCACGTTTTTAGACACACGAAATTGAACAGAACTCGAGACACGCGCATTATGAACAACAACTGGCAGCTAATTAGGGGCATAAAGGGAAAAATGAAAAAGCAGACGAAGAAGTCAGGGGGGGGGGGGGGGGTAAGGCTGAGATTTGTGGAAAGAAACAGCAGTTATACACATCACAATAAGACTTTCTCTCTCTCTCTCTCTATCCTGGGGGAGAGAGCTTCAGTTCACAATACAGGGTTAGGCTAATTAATTATGTAGGCCTAAGGTTTGTGTTTGGAAACAGGTAGGGATGGAGAGATAGAGTGTGTGTGTGAGAGAGAGAAAGAGAGAAAGAGAGAGAGAAAGAGAGAGAGAGGAAGAGAGAGAACTTTTGGCAACAACATCAACTGCGAAATACATCATGGAAGTCAAACTAAGGGGAGAAAACTTAAATCATCAGAGAAACGTTAAATTAAGTTTGTTAAACTTAATGTTTCACTAAAGTTTTGGTAAGACTGTAAATAAGAGGCTAGCCAGTATTTAAACTGAAACATTATACAATAACTTTGATATCAACTGACATATTAACGTAGTGTAGGGTGTAGGTCCAACTTATCCAACATTGAAACTCTAATAAACCTTTAAGCTTTTCAATTGTCTAGGAGTTTACTATATACTTGTCTAATTTAAACATACGGGATGGTTATAGTAATAGCATTATATCTCGTTAATTAGAGTAAACAATCGTCGTTATTTCTCGGTAGTTAGAATAAAACAATTATCGTTATTTCTCGGTAGTTAGAATAAAACAATTATAGTTATTTCTCAGTAATTAAAATAAAACAATTATCGTTATTTCTCGGTAGTTAGAATAAAACAATTATAGTTATTTCTCAGTAATTAAAATAAAACAATTATCGTTATTTCTCGGTAGTTAGAATAAAACAATTATAGTTATTTCTCAGTAATTAAAATAAAACAATTATCGTTATTTCTCGGTAGTTAGAATAAAACAATTATAGTTATTTCTCGGTAATTAAAATAAAACAATTATAGTTATTTCTCGGTAGTTAGAATAAAACAATTATAGTTATTTCTCAGTAATTAAAATAAAACAATTATCGTTATTTCTCGGTAGTTAGAATAAAACAATTATAGTTATTTCTCGGTAATTAAAATAAAACAATTATAGTTATTTCTCGGTAGTTAGAGTAAAACAATTATCGTTTTTTTCTCGGTAGTTTGCTACAATAAGCTGAACTTTAATCAAAGTAAGGAAACGCCCAGAGGCCACACCACGTCGTATCGACGGGGAAAAAAACGTGGAAACCACGAAGACACGTGGAAACCAACTTTCATAAAACCAACACGTTCTATTTTCGCCAATGAAGGCGGAAGTTATAAATTTATGCGCAGATCTGGCCAATAGAAACGCGAGGTGCTGATTTTTTCTGTTTGTTTGGCAGACGAGATTTGGGCTTGGCGCCAAGTGATGATTAGAGCCATACGTCTTAACCCAATTAACACAACAATGGGGAAACACTGCCAGACAATGTAAGGATAACAAACGATACATTTACTCTTCTTTTTTTTTTCTCTTTTTTTTTTCTTTTTATCTCTTTCCTTTCTCTCTGTCTCTTTCTTTCATTAATAGAACCATGGCCCCTGATTAGGATTGTAAGACGAGTGGTGCCTACTTTCTTTCATTAATAGAACCATGGCCCCTGATTAGGATTGTAAGACGAGTGGTGCCTACTTTCTTTCATTAATAGAACCATGGCCCCTGATTAGGATTGTAAGACGAGTGGTGCCTACTTTCTTTCATTAATAGAACCATGGCCCCTGATTAGGATTGTAAGACGAGTGGTGCCTACTTTCTTTCATTAATAGAACCATGGCCCCTGATTAGGATTGTAAGACGAGTGGTGCCTACTTTCTTTCATTAATAGAACCATGGCCCCTGATTAGGATTGTAAGACGAGTGGTGCCTACTTTCTTTCATTAATAGAACCATGGCCCCTGATTAGAATTGTAAGACGAGTGGTGCCTACTTTCTTTCATTAATAGAACCATGGCCCCTGATTAGGATTGTAAGACGAGTGGTGCCTACTTTCTTTCATTAATAGAACCATGGCCCCTGATTAGGATTGTAAGACGAGTGTGGTGCCTACTTTCTTTCATTAATAGAACCATGGCCCCTGATTAGGATTGTAAGACGAGTGGTGCCTACTTTCTTTCATTAATAGAACCATGGCCCCTGATTAGGATTGTAAGACGAGTGGTGCCTACTTTCTTTCATTAATAGAACCATGGCCCCTGATTAGGATTGTAAGACGAGTGGTGCCTACTTTCTTTCATTAATAGAACCATGGCCCCTGATTAGGATTGTAAGACGAGTGGTGCCTACTTTCTTTCATTAATAGAACCATGGCCCCTGATTAGGATTGTAAGACGAGTGGTGCCTACTTTCTTTCATTAATAGAACCATGGCCCCTGATTAGGATTGTAAGACGAATGGTGCCTACTTTCTTTCATTAATAGAACCATGGCCCCTGATTAGGATTGTAAGACGAGTGGTGCCTACTTTCTTTCATTAATAGAACCATGGCCCCTGATTAGGATTGTAAGACGAGTGGTGCCTACTTTCTTTCATTAATAGAACCATGGCCCCTGATTAGGATTGTAAGACGAGTGGTGCCTACTTTCTTTCATTAATAGAACCATGGCCCCTGATTAGGATTGTAAGACGAGTGGTGCCTACTTTCTTTCATTAATAGAACCATGGCCCCTGATTAGGATTGTAAGACGAGTGGTGCCTACTTTCTTTCATTAATAGAACCATGGCCCCTGATTAGGATTGTAAGACGAGTGGTGCCTACTTTCTTTCATTAATAGAACCATGGCCCCTGATTAGGATTGTAAGACGAGTGGTGCCTACTTTCTTTCATTAATAGAACCATGGCCCCTGATTAGGATTGTAAGACGAGTGGTGCCTACTTTCTTTCATTAATTGAACCATGGCCCCTGATTAGGATTGTAAGACGAGTGGTGCCTACTTTCTTTCATTAATAGAACCATTGCCCCTGATTAGGATTGTAAGACGAGTGGTGCCTACTTTCTTTCATTAATAGAACCATGGCCCCTGATTAGGATTGTAAGACGAGTGGTGCCTACTTTCTTTCATTAATAGAACCATGGCCCCTGATTAGGATTGTAAGACGAGTGGTGCCTACTTTCTTTCATTAATAGAACCATGGCCCCTGATTAGGATTGTAAGACGAATGGTGCCTACTTTCTTTCATTAATAGAACCATGGCCCCTGATTAGGATTGTAAAACGAGTGGTGCCTACTTTCTTTCATTAATAGAACCATGGCCCCTGATTAGGATTGTAAGACGAATGGTGCCTACTTTCTTTCATTAATAGAACCATGGCCCCTGATTAGGATTGTAAGACGAATGGTGCCTACTTTCTTTCATTAATAGAACCATGGCCCCTGATTAGGATTGTAAGACGAGTGGTGCCTACTTTCTTTCATTAATAGAACCATGGCCCCTGATTAGGATTGAAAGACGAATGGTGCCTACTTTCTTTCATTAATAGAACCATGGCCCCTGATTAGGATTGTAAGACGAGTGGGGCCTACTTTCTTTCATTAATAGATCCATGGCCCCTGATTAGGATTGTAAGACGAGTGGGGCCTACTTTCTTTCATTAATAGAACCATGGCCCCTGATTAGGATTGTAAGACGAGTGGTGCCTACTTTCTTTCATTAATAGAACCATGGCCCCTGATTAGGATTGTAAGACGAGTGGGGCCTACTTTCTTTCATTAATAGAACCATGGCCCCTGATTAGGATTGTAAGACGAGTGGGGCCTACTATAAGACTTTTGGGCCAAGTCATCGGTGTCTTGAGCAATGTTTTCAAGAATTGTGGATAGTGGTGGTGGGGCTTATGCTTATGTCTATATTAAAACTGGTTGGAAGGCAGCAGATCCTTTGTAATATTAGGCCTACCTATCATCCACCTCCTCGTTGCGCCCCGTTCGTTTTCGGACCGCCACCCTTCTTATGCGTGTAGCCTATGCAGATTAGCTTCTCTACCCTTACCGTCTTATTACTAAAAAAAACACATTGAATAATATAGGAAAACAAAAATGTGCGAAATTGTAGGTCTACCGCCAAAACTTGATTTACAAACACAATATATTTTAACTGCTGCCAATTTGTTTAACTTTCTGCTGGGATGCGTTAAGCCCCAGCGGGTGAGTATGTATGGAGATTGTCGGTTTAGGAATGTGTAGGCGGCGGGGTGGTGTGGTGGGTGCTGAGGAATTTAACCCCCACACACTTCGGTGTTTAAAGTGAGATCAATAACTGATGGCATGAGCTCCCCGCCCCCTATCCCTCCCACTGTGTTTACCTGGAATACCTTTCCACCAAAAACAAAATACAGTTAGATATTAGCTGTTTATAAAATAAATATAAATGGATAATAGAAGAATGCAAGTCAACGCCAATCTGTCTGAACAAGGTTAAACTAAAATTAAAACATTAATTTAATTTCACGTTGATTCTGTTTATCTTATACCTTACAGACGCCCATTCTAAACAAAAGATCAGTTGCGTCCTACGCTTATCCGTCGTTTGTCTAGCCTTGCACATTAAACGGTTTTCAATAATGTTCGTGTTCATTTTCCTGGTTTTGCTTTAAGGGACATCCAAATATAACGTACGTGCTGAAAAAGTGGGTGGGTTAGTGTTCTTGACTGAATGCATACGTACGCAAACCCTTTTATGTATAGCATACAAGCTAAATTGCCCGGCTTTGCTAGGGGGGGGGGGGGGAGATTACACTAAATATAATTATTATCTAATGAAAACATTTAGGAAAGTAATTTAAAATAGATATTGTAATCGGGTTAAGAATAGAGATGTCTTTTTATTTAACAAAAATGTAGGACAATCCCTGGCTGAGAATCGAACTCACATGCGTCTAAAATATAATTATTAGATTTTTACCTATTGAAAACATTTACGAAAGCCCTAAGTCCTGAAATTCTTTCCAATCTTTTTTTAAGTAGGCCTAATATTATTGGTAATACAATAGTAGAAAAAAAAATGTTATGAGTGGGGGTTCGAACCCAGGTCACCCGCATGGCAGTCGGAAAGGCCTACGCTAACCACTCAGCTAAGGAGGACGCATGCCGGAAGCGAGATCGCAAAAGTAAAATATGAGGCAATAAGGTCACGTAGCTTTAAATTAACCAATGGGGATCGGAATTCACACACACACAATTGTTGTTTGTGATGTGTTTTTTTTTAATGTGTAGTTAAATTGAGGACTCTTTCCTCGGTCCTAACGGGGTCTCCGAAGAAGAAGAAGACACACAGTCTACTTTATATATAATTAAAAGTACAGTAACGGTTCGGGTAGAAGGACCGATTTTTCAAAAGGTTGAACGAAGCTTCTTCAACAGAGAAGTGGTGGTTTAAACAACGGGTTGGTTTTATTGCGAGACGCTAACTATCTAGAGTCTAAGAGCAGTAGCTAGAAAATGTCTCAACGATGATAAATAAACAACAACACACTATTGGGACAAAGCACATCCGTAGCTCTCCGCTGATGAAAAAACTGTGCGCATGAATACGGGCGTGACCAAGGACGTCAAGGGTAAAGGTCAGATAAGTAGATGCACCCAGAGAGTTAACTCCCATGCTATCGTCTTGACATGTAACTTTTTCCTGATAACAGTGTTTTATGAATGATAACTTTGTATCAAGAAGGACACACTAATTGGAAATTACGATACAATGTTTCACGCAACTTCTCAAACTGTCTTGACAAAAGCTTTTTGATAACAAAAATTCTCTTGAAAAGGACCCGAACAAAAAATACTGGCGTTTTTTTTTAAAATTAAACCTGGATTTAAAATATAGACCTTCACAGAGGGAGCTGCATGTTTCGTTTAAATAAAATTACATAATGCGGCACGGTGTTCTTGGATCTGGAGGGTGTCCTCAGTTCGGATGAGTGGGCAACCTGACTGTGGGTGCTGGCCACACAATCCCCTAGTAGCCTATGCCGTGGCAACAGAAACGGATGAACGCTGCTTCATCACCAGCCCTATTGATCAATCTGGTCCGACGGGGAACTTAGCCGTAGTTTGAGTAGTTTTGCATTTTGATCATTTTTTTATATTATGTTACAATGTTGATTTTGTTGGTTCATACAACCCATTCCTTGCCCGAATGTCACATTAAATTGACAAGATTGTCATTCCTATATATAGCCTATACAACTAGGCCTAGTCATACAATAAACTTACATGTATAAAATCTCTTTATGCATGCATTTATGGCTTGCAACATGCAACACATAGGAAGTATTATAGGCTATCTATTGGCGTTTAGTAGTAGACCTAAGTGCTTTTTTTTCTGTTAGAGGCCTACCTTGATTTTACATTCTTAGCTTTAAATGATTGTTGTAAGCGGACAATACACGCTGGGAATCCTTAGATTACGTAATAGTTAGCCGTGTCATTCTCACCCCCTCTACCAGTTGCTTTTATTCCTCGTGTTTAGGAAATTATAAATAATGAAAATAAATGTAAAAATTGCCTCAACTGACAACACAATAATGTTCATAAAAATATAAATTTGGAAAACGAAAATGTTAAAACGCTGAATCATCAGTTTTTTTTTAAAGTGTTTTTTCTTTCAACAAAATTAATCTCCAACAACCAAAGCATACCTTTTTGTCGTCTGCTTCCTTGTCTTCCCCAGATTTATCCCCCGTCACGGCTGACGCATCGTCTTGGCCAGATTTAGCAACAACTGCAAAATACATTAAGTGTCTATTGTTGGCTAAACATATTTTCTTGCTGCTGTCTTCTTTCTCTCAGTCTCTATCTATTTTTCTCTGCCAAGTTTATTCCTTTCAAATTCTTTTTTCTTCTTCTGTCACTTCTTTTATTTTTGTTAATGAATTGCACACATCGGTTCGTATAGGCTACTGAAGACAAAATGTCCTGTTTAAAAAAACATAAAAGAAATTTCTCGTATCTGTTTCCTTTTCATTCCTTTCATTTTCTTCCAAACAAAGCTTCATTTAAGTTCAAGACACCCGGATTTAGACATTTTTTTTGTTCAAAATCTTAAATTCCGTTAATTTTGGCGCTAAACACAAAGTAAATTTGACATTGATTTGAATTACGTTTTTTTTAATGTTTATGTTAACTGTGTAGTACCATGGAGCTTCAGTAATCCCATCTACTCCCCCTGGCAAATTGGTCATGTGATTTGAACACGTGACTACAATATTCACGTTCAACCAATGATCGTTGTTTGATAGAAGCCACACACACACTAATAACAGCGCACTACATTGGCCCAATATACTGCCAATATGTAACTTTTAGCCAAACGTTGGACAAATACAGAGCGAAAAAATGTATCCGGTATGCTGTTAGGGCCCTTCCAGTCTAGGTGGACCCTTTGTCATGGCATGACCAGTTTCTGTAACATTGATCTAAATCCATTTCACAGTTGCTTTCTAAGATAGACCCTGAGGCCCTGAGTTTATAGTTTGAATAAAGCCACCAATATATTATGCACACAAAAAAACGAGTCTATTATATAAATCTAATTTCAAACCAACCTAATCTAGTCCAAAGAAAGCTATTCTTTAAAATGTAACAACTATCTAGTAAACTTCCAAAATACAGATGAAGTTTGTTGTATAACTATAGCCGGAAAAAAAGATTGAGTCTGTTAATATGAATCTGATCACGAATCACCTCAATACACGAACTTAGCCTAGGAATCAGCAAGGCTCTCTACCATATAACGCCACTATTACTCGAAAATAGAACTCGTTCATGGCGTCTCTCCGCGGGGGTCTCACACACACACAAATATTTACAGCAAAATCACCCCTTCCTCCCCCCAATTCCAACAACAATAACTAGACACGATATGGCACAAGACAATAGCTCATTAAGTAGTACACCTGGATTACACTCAATGGATTAAAGGATTAAGTGCTCTGGAAACTTCAGCAGACTTCCAGAGTTGAATTCTGACATACACAGAAAGGTTTTCTTTCACTGATACTGTTAGGAAAATGCTAGGTTATTACTATTTGCATTTTAAGTATGGCGACAACGAACACATACAACAAAAACAACATATGTGCCCCACTATCATGTCGAGGATTTTTTTGTATATAGTAAACCATTTAAACACAACAATAAGATCAGAAACATTATACGTGAACCCCACTTCTCTTTGAGAATGCGAGCTGAGATTATTCTCTTATGACTCGGAGAACGAACTCTGCTGTATCACGAGACACCATACATCATCGTAAAAGTTCGGCACAAACGGTTGACTTAAAACAGTGTTGTCTGTAGGCTAAGTCCAATACAATGACACACATACATTCAATCGTCAGAATTCACAGCTATCGACTTATCTTATATATAACAGACGATCCTTCTATTAAGAAGATTACTGCGTCTTACGATCATCCGCGGTTTGAGTCTAACAAATGCAGAACAAATGTTGCGCAAACGATGGAGTTTGACGTTAGCGAATATCTAAAAAATGTAGACGTAGGCTATAGCTGTTTGTGCTGCATTCAGTTGGCTCGCCAAAAAGGGTCCACCCATTTTTGAAGGCCACAATGTAGGACTGCAGATTGTGTATCCACAACAAAAACTTTTACTAGCTTTGCTGTGGACTTAGACAAAGGGCGAACATGTGGGAAATAAATAACAAAATAAACTGTTTGAGCAACAAAATGATGCCGTTCTATCACTCCTTGCCCATAAAAAATACCTGGTTATAATAGATATCAATTAATTTAATAGATTCTATATTGAAACAAAAATTAAACATAAATACTGGAAAAGTTATAAAACAATACTTTATAATTACTGGAGGAAATCCTGGTTGATTTCGCTAAGACAATAAAATTCTAGACAGAGACATTAACCAAGGATAAAAAACACTTCAAGACTGGATGGCTGCCAATAAGACTGTGTAGTTTAAAAAAAAAAAACTATCTTCATCAACAAAGTCAGATAATATCCAATAACCCCTTGAAAAAAAATGAAACTCGTAAAGTTATCCGACTGTATAAAAAATTTCTCTGGCGCATACAGTCGAGTGTTTTAAATAAAATATGACTGGTGTTCGGTGCCACTCCAAAAAACATCTTGACAAATAGGTAGGTTAACAAGATACAATTTCATCGTTGGTCTAAAAAACCCAGTGAAACTGTTTTGTTTCTCTTATCGTGTGTTTGAACATTAGTTTCAAAATAAAGTAGAAAACTAAACCAACAATATGAAGAGAACATTCTAATTATTACATGAGGCAAGGTGGCCGGGCCGGCAGCGCGTTCGGCTGGCGTAACGAAGATCTTAGGTTCAAATCCTGGTAAACGCTTGCAGTTTTGCTGGTCACACAATCTACCTAGTATTTCGTGGCCTCAGAAACTGGCGAACGTCGCTTCACCGGCGCTAAGATCAATGACAGGATACTTTATTTATTTTGATGAATTACCAGTAATTGTATTTATTGACTTGATGAATGATGAATTGCATTATGTGAGGGATATTAGTTTTACAGATGTTCCTTCTAGCTAGAAAATTATTACGTCCACTAGGCCCAAAACTCTTGCAGGGCGACAGGGATCGGTTGGTGGTAGGGCTAGAACCAGGGACGTATCGGTTTACAGTCTGGTGAACTCACAGAAGGATCAGCCGTTTGTGTATATCTATTATTATATATTTATTATTATATATCTATTGTTATATTATATTGCTTACATTATGTTTGTTGGCAGCGCTATACAAATATTATTATTATTATTATTATTATCTATCATTATATATATATTGTTATATTATATAGGCCTATCTATTATTCTATATCTATTATTCTATATTTAAATATATATCAAAGGTTACTTTTATTTTATTCTAATTATGGAACTCGGCATCGGAATTGTGGAGAATTGAAAATTCTGGCTGCACGGAGTCATCCTACAATGTCGACGGCAAACGGTGGTACAAATTAAGTAGGTTGCACTGTTATGAAAAGGTCAAAGGCCACCTGCGGTACAGACAGACTTTTCCATTTTGAATTTCACGAAAAGCTCGGGCAGTCGCAAGGCACGTGCCGACCACCTTTTCTCGTCTGCTTCATCACACAGTCGACGGATCACGGATCCTGGGCCCACCAATGAGTCAGTGGCTGTTAGAGGTAAACTCCCATAGAACAATGTCTACTTCAGAACGTTACAGTGGCACGGTGCGTAATACACCCATACCCGTTTCCTAGACCAGTGATCGGCAACCTATGGAACGCGGGCCGGACTTGTCACACAGAGCAATATCCGATGGCAGGCAAAAAAAAACAACAACCCACAAAAGGCAATTCAAGTCTCTTCTGCAAGAAATTTCTGTGCTGAACGAGTTATGTGGCCTACTTTGACACACAGTTATTAAAATGTTGCTGACCCCTGTCCTACACTTTAGATGGACTCACGTCGAAGTAACTTATTATACAAGGAAGTAGGTCTACACAGATTCAATGTTAGTGGTATCACGTTTTGACTATCCAGCAAATAGCCCGAAATAGCTGGTGTGTAATTTCATTTTGAACAGATTGTGTCACGCGGTGGACATTTGGAAGAGCTTCTGCTACCAAAGACTATAATACGATGGACCACTGAAACTGCTTCACTGCTCGTAATAGACAAACAAGAACCGGTAAACACAATCTAATACTTACTACAATCCATGACGAGTTAAATGAAGAGATATTTTCATTATGTGAATCCCAACTCGCAGTACAATAAACATCACAACAGATAATAAAAGTGTTGTTTTATAAACATAAAAGACCAGCAACTCTTATAAGTCGTGAGCGAACAGAGTTATCAAATACACAACCTACTGGCTAGTAGTAAGTAGACATGCGTGACATTTGTCTCTTGCTACGGCACACTCTCTGTCCCTCATCACCCTCCTCTTTCCATCTGAGGTAAATAGACCGACACACTACCAACAAATACCGCAAATACTGCAACACGATACGGAGTCGCCCACTATAAGTAGTGAAGTTAAAATATCCAGTGAACTTTTGAACACCAAGCCGTGAAGGTCAAACTAGTTGCGGAAGTACTTATCCAACACAATAGAAATATTTGCACACCAACTGATAATAACAGAAGCACTTCAAATCATACATTGTTTAGTATATGATTTTTTTTTACAACTATAATATAGATGTGTATAGTATATAAATACACCGATACTATTTATGCTGTGGCTAACAAGAACGGCAACTCTAACAAATCTTGCACGAAGTAACTTTATGCTGATTGGTCAACTTTGTCGTCTGCTTTCAAAAAAAAAAAAATTCTTATAAGTCAAATATGAATGAAATGTAATCTTGTTTGCGCCGGTTGAATAGACGGGAGACAAAAATCCATTAATTTTTTTTATATTTATTTATGTAACGTCTTACTGAAGGTACCTTATACGTATAATAATGAACCAGGTATACATACACATACCTATGTTACACGCATATACACCAGACGTGACTGGGTTATTAAAGGGAGAAAACCCATTGAGCCGTAAATTCTTAGCTGACAAGGGGAACAACTCTCGCATGTTTGTATTTTTTGTTCTAATCAGACTACAAGATGTATTTTCTTTATAGACAGTGTCTCTCAAGCGTTGTTTAAAAATGGCAATGTGGTAATAGGGTTTATTTAGTGCAAACTGTGAACACACCTGTCCTCTACCGTTAGAGAGTTTTAACCAAATATCTTGTTATCTGGTAGAGTTATCACTACAAAATAACAACCAATCCCTTTATGTTTCCTGTACAGACTTGCCTAGAGGGCCTATGTAATGAAAGTAAATTCAGGGCAGGTTTGTATCTTACAAATGCATCTAAAAGCTTTAATACAAAAAAAGATTATCATATTTTAATATTATCGCAGGAATTTAAATATAATTGGTGAAAATTTAATACGGTACATTGTTTAAAGTAAAATGAGTAAATACGCACTTGCAGACATCTAAGACATAGAGCAGTGGTCGGCAACATACGGCAAGCGTTTAAGATTGGGTACGCAGAGCAGCTTTCAATGGCACGGGGAAGACCCAAAGCCCCTAATACAAGAAATTGATTGATGGTGCAGGTCGATTTTTAATCTGTTGGTGCGCTGAACGAATTAGAAATCCTATTTCGGCACTCTATTATCGAAAGCTTACCGATCTTTGAACTAGTGCACACAAAAATTTACTTTGAGGACACGTTACAATTTCACTGGATGGTGGGTGACTTCCTAATTTTGTTACTTGGTATGGAGAAACAAACAAACAAAGGATATCAATAATTATAATGACTAGTTACGATTCAAACGGGGAGCGTTTTCTTAGTAATACAACGTAAGAACCGCCGTTACAGTGGGTTGTAACTTCTCTTAACTATGTTTGTCCCCCTCCATGATGTCGCTTAATAGGTTTCAGTGTTGTACCACGTCATCAAAACCGGAGTTCAACAAGGGAAAGCACTCAAAAAAAATCACAAGCTTATGTGTTCCCTGCATTAGGCATGCAAAGTAAACTTAAATAGACCTAAACTTAAAGACGTAAACTTAAACAGACTGACTATTGTAACTTGGTGATTTCTCAAACCATAGACCAAACCCACATAGCCTCTGTCAATATTTAACTAAGTATCGATATAGATGAGAATGGATCTAAATTAGTTGACATAATATAAAAGAAAAAGTGGTGTATTCCTTACTAGTTTCTGCTTAAGTAAGGGAGATAAGCAGTGGACTTTTATTAAGGGATTTTTTTAGCGAGGGGGAACACTTGTAACTTTTTTTTTTCTTATGTTTTTAATACTAGAATCTAGATAGTGCTGCTGGAAAATGACGATTTTTTAAACATACCATGATAAGATAATTAAATAACATAATTTCATTTACAATTACTCACACTATTCCCATTATTGCAGCTTGTAAGATAATCTCGTGAAAAATAATAATATTTGGACCACAGCCTTTATGGGGCGCGGTGTTCGAGCGGCAGAGCTTTCGGCTGGCCTACCAAAGGTGGTCCTGGTTTCAAATCCTGGTGAAGGCTAGGATTTGTTCTCGGTCTGGAGGGCGTCCCTGAGTCTACCCAGCTCTGATGGGTATGGATTTTAGTTGGGGTAAAATACAGGTGGCTGGGCATTGCGCTGACCACACAATCACCCTCGTATGCCACAGAAACTGGTGAACGCTGCTTCACTGGCCCTATGGATCAAATTGCTTTTACTTTTACAGTCTTTATTGTTTATGTTTTTTTTTTTGTTATTTTATTTTTTTAATTTCTTAACCCTTCTCGTACCGACCTACATCTATCTATGCTGCCTTCAGTTCCGCTATATACGCGCCCGGGACTGTAAGGGTTAATATATTTTTGTGCATATTTTAATTTTCAGCCATTTACTGGTCCAAGACAAGAAAAAAAGGTTTGAAATTTGTGGTCTCGTTCATTTGAGTTCATCTCTGTTTAATTTTCTCGAATTTTCTCGAATGTCAAGTTGAATCTGTTCTTTCTGCTTCGTTAAAACGAGTGCTTCGTCTTACCGCTCACCGAAGCGAAAAAAAATCACATAAAGAAACATCTTCCCCGAGTAATTAGCACAGAGTTGATTGGAATCGTTGAGTTGTGCTGATTTAAAAAATCATTAAAGTACGTTTGACGGGTGACTTATGCCTTTTGCTTGTAAAACTAACATCTGCATGAATGTGGGCACTAAGAAACTATATACCTAGCAGTGGCATAACTAGAGAGAAGGGGGGATGAGAGTGGATATGCGCCAAACTGACACTTTCTTCACCATAGCTTACTAATAAATCAAAACTAACATTCTTAAAAAGCGTCGATTTCGACCCCCCTCCCCCGGCTGCAGGCGCCAGTTACCATAATTACGCCTCTGATACCAAGAAAAGTTCCGAGAGTGCATATCTTGCGGATGGATTCCGGTTTTACTTTCCTTCAAATATTTATTCTGGATGCCTGGATCTGAAGCTGCTTTTTTTTAATGTGAAACTGATAAGTTCAAACAACAAACTAAAATTATAACAAATGTAGATCATGAAAGTGAAATTTAACACCTCCAGACCTCCACTACATTTCTCCTTCTATTCTCTCTCTCTTTTCTTTTTTTCCTCTTCTCCATATCTTTCTGTCTCACACACACATTCTCTTTAAAACACTTCAAAATATTTATATATTTGTAGCCTATGCATATTTAAATGTCCCGAGATACTAAATTACTAGATCAGGGATCGGCAACCTACGGCACGCGTGCCAGACTTGGCACGCCGAGCAATTTCGAATGACACGCGGAAGACTCTGAGAAAGACAATTTGAGTCTCTTCTACAAGAAAAAAGTGGGTCGACTTTTAGGCTGTCGGCACACTGAGTGAATTAGAAATCCTACTTTGGCACACTATTATCAAAAGGTTGCCGTTCACACTTTTCGCACTTTTTCGCACGTTTTCACACTTTCCCTCCCTTAACTTACTAACTTATTGGTCTACAAGCCTGTCAATAAGACTCTCTCCACTCTCTGTGTATATTTCTTCTTGTTGTTTTTCTCTGGTGATGTTTACCAGCATCAGCCCACCCCTCCCACCGTTTTGTCTTGTCAAGTGCTTAAAACGACTACACAGTATCAATTACCACTCACTAGCAAAACAAACACACCGAGAACCAGTGGGGTGTAGGGATCGGACTGATGGGGGAGGGAGTTGTGGGGATAGGACCTCCCACCCTAAACATCTGCACCCTGTAACCTTTCCCAAGAAAATAAAAGCTTAATTAGCTGTGGAAGCAACTCAGTGAAAACGTGCCGAGAGGCTGAAGGAGAGGAGAAAGGGGAGGGGAGGAAAGGGGAGGGGGAAGGAGTGAAGATTGGAGTAAGCAAAATATAGTAAAAGAAAAAAAAGAAACATTGATAGTATACATAGCTGTTGTTTTTTTAAAGATACGACACACAATGGGATTGTGCACACAGTGCAATGCCCGCGCGTATATAAGGCCTACTCTCGTTTGCGGATGACATCATAGTAGTATATAGTTAGGGATTGACCAAATTGTAAATAAAAAGTGTATACGTAGGCCTATGTAGCTAATTATCTATGTTTACAATTATTATAAAAATATGTAACGATAATGTATCGTTGTAATTATGTATTGTTTGAAGGAGCCAATCAACCAATATAACAATATGAAATTGTCGTACATTTATATTTTTAGTGGCTAAAAGCTGGAAATTGTCATTGTACCACGAAGGCTATTCAGTCGAATTAGTCATTTTGAGTAACATGAAAAGCATTTTTTTATATTTGTAATGTAATATTGTAGCTTTCTCAATCAACTTTATTTACGACGACAAAATTATAATGGATAATAGATAAACTTATACAAAGCTAGAAACCCAACAAAACCTTAAAAAAAAAAAGAAAAAAAAGAAAAATAAAGCAAATAAAAACTAACAAGATTTAAAACACAACAGTACTAGGCTATCTTTTATTGCTCTTACAAAATAGTAACAAAACAAAAACAACGTTCTCAAACTATCTTTGGATTTTTTTTTAAAGGTTAATCAATTTTTGTTTACAATTTAAATAGAAGTAAGAATCCGGAACATTTTTTGTAGTTAATTTTACTTCTTTCTGAATATAGAATGAGTGCTTTATTGGCAAAGCGAAATGAAGTTGGCTCGTACAGAATACGGATATGGGGAAGAAAATGTATTGCTACTTGATGTTTCACTGAAAGGAGGGGGGGGGGGGGGGAGGAAGACTGAGAAAATACACTGACATATGTGTGAAACAATTACCCGAGTTTCGCAATTCTAAAAGTAGCCAACGTAGCGTCAAATCACCAAATTTTAAACTTTTCTTTTTGAACAAAACAAGTTAGTTTAATAAATTTAAATACATGTATGAAATTTAAAAAAACAAAACAAAACCTACCATAATTAGAAACTAGAGAATCAACTTGTTCTTCCGAAGAATCTATAAGTCGTGCCGTGACACTCAATTATAGCGATCTAAATGTCCATTGAATCATTGAACCTGTAAGATAAAAATAAGTCATCAGTTAGACACATCACTATCAAAACAAAGAGGTAAAAAAGTATAGTATCCCGTTGGACCAATTTGATCCATAGGGCCAGTGAAGCAGCGTTCACCAGTTTCTTTGGCCACGGCATACTAGGTGATTGTGTGGCCAGCACTATGCACAGTCGCCTGTACAACTAGGACCAGAGCTGGCCTTCCCAGCTCTGATGGATACCTGACATTAGGGAAAATTAAAAGCATTGTAGCCTACTGGCCACACAATCCCTATTGATGAAATTAGTCTGACGAGATTGTTTTATCTCATTGAAAAAGGGGTGAATTTATGAAGTGCAGAGTGAACATAGCGTTGATATCAATGATGTAGAACAGGGGGTCGGAAACCTTTTGATAATGATAGACATCTTTGCCCAAGTAGGATTTTTAATTCATTCAGTGTACCAACATCTTAAGCGAGTCTGAATTTCTTGAAGAGACTTGAATTTCCATGAATCGGAGGTCTTCCGCGTGCCAATGGAATTGCTCTGCGTGCTAAGTCTGCCTTAGGTTGCCGACCCCTGATGTAGAATATATAGATCGCTTATAGCCCAGCTGCTGTGGAGATACATTTCAACTTCCGCTCGGGGGTTAACCAAACATCATTGGTCAGAACAAACAGGAAGTGTTCAAAAGCATTTTTTCAAACCAAACAACTTTTCCCTGCCAAATTAACACATTGCATTTTTAATTCAAGAAATTAAAATAATTTAAACGGTTGAAGGAGTTAAAATAGATAAAAATATATCGGTCTTTACTTATTCAAAATAGTAGCCTAATCAAATAATAATATAGCCATATGTACCACTGAACTATAAATATAGATAAGTGATACGCCACGACCGGAATATCAACGATAACCAATCCTAAATATTTGTCTTTATCTTTCACTAGCGATCAATAGACATACTAGTTCTAAACTCGAAAACCACTGTTTTTTGTTTTTGTTTTTTTGACAGAGTAGTGAGTTTTTAGTGGGCCTACAGCTCTCCGCATAATAAGAGTACGATACGTTAAAAATGCAATAACGAATAAAACATTCTTATAAGTTTTACAAACATTCCTTCTAGATAGAAAATTATTACGTCAACTAGGCCCAAAACTCCTGCAAGGATTTGTATGTCGCTATCAAGTAGTATCAAGCAGGTAAATATTGATCATTACACGATTGTTTCCCTTTTATGTATAAAGTTTCTTTTTCAGATAACATAAGTGCTCTCCTTTAATACACAATCGCAATCGTGTAAGGACAAATTATACACAAATTATACTCAAACGCCACCCTTTAACAAACAATATTTTTCTCATTTTAACATTTTCAAGACCGGACTCAAGACTCACCTGTTTATTATTGACTCCTAGCCCACTTACATTTGTAAACATTTGTCTGTTATTGTTATCATTGTTAATTGTAATTGTAATTGTAATTGTAATTGTAAATGTAATTGTTAAGCGCATAGAACTGATTGCGGGATATGCGCTATATAAGCTTCATTATTATTATTATTATTATTATTATTTTAATACTAGTTATTATGCCCGTCAAATTGAATGAATAAGAATGACACATCTAAATACAACCAAAAAGAAAAATCAAAGAAAAACAAACATGAATACAATAAAAACTGTAGAGAGAACTTTTCTTTCGGTATGTTATGTTAGAATTACATAAAAATAGTATTTGAACATTGTGTTAAAACATTTTCTTTATTACTTTGAAACTTTAGTAAGACCTGCCAGGCAGGAGTTGGTGATCAGTTACCGACTCATTATCCCCCGCCCCCCTTTTCACTTTTCTCTCATTACATTCAAATCTCAAAGTTATTATTTAGATTTTCGAAACAAAAAAACAAAACAACAAAACAACGAGACCACGAATGAAATCAATAACAAAAACTTGTATCATTAACCCACTTAAACAGATTGATAACATAAGAAACATAAATAAACCTTGATTATATACAGTCAAAGTAAAACAATCATAGAGTGGACAAGTGCTTTGTGTTGATATATATCCTGCTATCGGACAGATATGTAGGTCTAGGTCCAGTCTAGGAGCTCATTCTCGCAGATAAGCTGGGGACTTGCGCAAAGAACATAGATGGTTGGGGGGGGGGTGGACGACAGAGCCTAAGATACAATTTGTCTGCGCAGGAGATAATGCCAAACAGGCCAAGTCTGCTGATAGATTGACAGGTAAATTACTTGAATTGTTTCTCTCTCCCTACAGGTGGTGTAGAAATCTGTGGGAAAATATTGAAAGGTTTCCTCGGGAATAACGCTTTGTTTGTTATTGCTGTTAATCTTTTCTTATATAATACAGTCACTCTTATATATAGAAGATTATTGCATCCTATGCTAATCCGTGATTAGTGTTTTAAATGATGTTAAGTCACTGGTTTTCCTAGTTTGTTCAGGCAACCCATTCCATTCCCGGATGTCACTCTGGAACGAAAATTACTTATATGCATTTGTTATTGTATTATATGTGAGTATATAAGACCCTAATAACACCCTCTATTGGCCTCATGCTGGCCCAACATGTTGCCAAGATTTAAATATCGCAGAATATTGGGGCAGTAGTAGGTAGGCCTATTCCCAGCGGGCACACCACGTCGAATCGACCAGGAAAAAACATGGAAACCACGAAAACACGTGGAAACCTCGTTTTATTCCCGTCGATACGACGTTGAGTGCCCGCTGGGTTGGCTAAATACAGCGTGCTATTATATTAAATTAGTATAGCCTACACTAAAAAAAAACACGATTCTATTATTGAAAAATAATCTCACGGGAAATATAAAGTGAGTGGATCAGGCACCAAACTTACTTAGACTTAGATCCTCGCGCGCCGTTCGGCGCATCGGGCAATGAGAGTTCTCCAGTGGGCTATCTATCCTTAGCCGCTGCTGCAACGACATTGACGTCGTCCGGGGTACCAAATTGGCCACAATTTTAAAGAGGACTTCGGAGGATAACAAACAAGAGTGTCTAGTGGCCAGCGAAACTACCCGGTCAATTTTACATTCATAAACTGATGACAGGAACTGGATTTAAACCGGAGACCTTTGAAAAGACAGCCCAGCACACTACCTCTGGTTCCTTGATTTTGGGTATAAGTGTCGATTGTGTGACTACTAAATGAAAACCCTTTAAGAGGGAACAGAACATATATTCAACGGCCGGCTGGTCCAGCGGTTAGATCACCGGACTGTCAACCAAAAACCAACTGACACGTCGCGGGTTCTAGCCCAGCCACCGGTGGATCCCTGTCGCACTGCAGGAGTTTTGGGCCTAGTGGACGTAATAATTTTCTATCTAGAAGGAACGTCTGTAAACTTATAAGAAGATGTCTCATTGCCAAGTGTATGGTACCGTATATACTCGCGTATAAGTCGCACCGGTGGATAAGCCTGGTCACCCCTTTATCCCAAATCTTCTATTGTCCTTGCGAGAAACACAAACGCATTAACTCGTATACAAATAAATCCCTCAAAGCTGGCCCTACTTATCATACACAGGTAGGCCGACAACGTTTTTCAACGTGTCAAGCGCGCTGTTAAAGTATTTAGAGTTCACAAAGTCTAGCGTTGAAACAAATTAAACGCAGGCTTAAATACAACTCACGGACATGTAGGCGCTACACGCTAAACACACAAAGACACAGATACACGAACACCCAGACAGGTTTCAGTAAACGGGCCAATTTGTGTGACAGGTGAATTGACCTTTGACCCAAACACCCTTACCACCTGGGGCCAGCCGTTCAATAATTGTAAATGTTCCCTCACAAAAAGCTATCAGCGCTGACGTCTGTTTGATCACGACTGCAGCGAGACAACTTCAAATGCAACATCTGCAGACGACCTTCTTTTCAAGCTCACCTCTCTACCCCATCCCCGAAAAGGAAGACAAA
Organism: Anisus vortex; assembly: GCA_949126835.1. Classification (NCBI taxonomy): domain Eukaryota; kingdom Metazoa; phylum Mollusca; class Gastropoda; family Planorbidae; genus Anisus; species Anisus vortex. The sequence continues at coordinate 1,676,109 of OX421495.1, forward strand.
GAGTCAAGATGTTTGTGTATACTCTCTACTCTCTACTACACTTATGATTTTATAATTGATCAGAAATCACTGATTTTAGAAAGATCTACTCTTGTTCGCGGGACTGAAGGGTGTTCCTGAGTCTACCCAGCTCTTAAGGGTACCCGACATTAGTTTGAGTAAAAAAAAAAAGGTGAGTGGGCATTGTGCCGGCCACACAGTCCCCTAGTACGCCGTGACCGCTGCTTCGCCGCCCTAATGATCAATTTTTGTTTACCGTGTAGTTTACTTGTATTACTCTTCCAATGGAAACAACATCGGCAAGCAGCATCAACACAAAAATTAACAACAAGCAATAGCAACATATCAAGGTACAATCAAATAATATAATAAGATAGACCACTTGCACTATTTTTATAGCTGATATGTTCTTTTCTCCCGTGCGCAACCAATAATGCTGTCAACCAATAATGCTGTCTTAAATAATTTTTATTACTTCTACACTACTATGTTTGCATAAATGTTTCCGCTGTATGCAACTTTCTATTTTAAATGTTAATTTGTCAATGAGAAAATCATAACCATTAAATAAAACGGAAGTGCACAGCACAAAAGGGAATCGGGAATTCCGAAAAGAAGTCATTCGAGTCATCAAATAGCAGAAATATTAAAGCAAGCGGTCCATATTATTTTAGTCTTTGGCACAACAAGCAAAAACGATCAACAAGAGCCAAAATTAAAATCCCACACCAGCACCAAGTACTAGTCTAGCAACTAACAGCAACTAACAGCAACTAACAGCAACAACCACAGTACACAAACAGCAATCAAAAAAATGCAATAGGAGAAACATGCAGCAGCATCAAACGCAAACTCATACTTGAATTTCAGAGAAATCTACAGGGGAATTCAAAGAGAGATTTGGAACCGAATTAATGTCAAACCACCTTCGAAACACACAAAATAGTTTTCGCGAACTCTATAGCGCAGTATGTAGTCCTCTATGTTTTCTGTGGACTCTATATTTCGAGTTTCGAGGATAAACTAATTATAGAAAGTTGCCGCATGAGCAATCTGACGACAACAACCCCCCCCCCCCCCCCCCCCCCCCGGGACAGCCATTCAGAACTTAAATAACTCTACTGGTCTACTGGTGACCATGCTTTAAAACTAGGCTACTGCAATAACATGCTTCATGAAATCTGTTCATTCTGTATGAACTCTGTATACCTGGAGTCTGATGCAGGTAGAATCGCAATTGTACATCCACTAAATCGTTTGACTATTGTTTTTTGTTGTTGTTGAAAACTTCACCGTCACGTCTAATGTGTAGTTTTATTTTTTTAAATTACATACCACGCGCTACTTCACTAGCCTATATAACAAAAAATCCAAATTGACATGGTATTAACAAGGCTTCGGACAGGTTCATTCCTTTTTCTTATCAATAGCTTACTGTCAAGCGGGGAGAACTGAGATTATTATATTATCATAGGGGGGTGGGGGGGGGGGGGATAAAGAGGCTCGAAATGATTGTGTCTGTTGTTATTTACCAGACAGCTTTTCGCGTCACCATATTTGTGACTCATCAAGTTGGAGCGATAAAAAAATACTGGCCAAAAAAAAAACAACTAAGTTTGTAGTAGGCTAGGACTACGTTTTTTTTTACACTGTAGATTGTAGAATGTATGTAGACATAGGAATATCGAAGGCCAGTCTTTCACTAGCGGAATAGTGTTAATATGAAAATAATAATATATGAGCGGGCGATGGTATGAAACGTTAAACGGAATGGAGTCAGTAAACAATGTTTGGTAAATTTGACAACGGTACAAATGGCAAGCTTTAATTACGTCACTTTCTATTGAAACAGTAAGCCTACCTATCGCATGTTTACCATTTTTACCTTGCCATTTGTTTTTACAGAGATTCCAGTAGCCAGTAGGCCTAAGCATCTCTTCCAAGAATTACTAATTAGACCTAGCATTGAGAAAAAAAATACTATAGGACCTGTCGCCACAAATAAAATTCTAAAGTTTATTGCAAAAAGTCCATAAAGTCACCATGAATTTTACAAAGACAATATAATCCTGTGAGTCCTTTCATTTATTACGACACTATATTTATTATACAGAATAAGCCTTCAGCCCATGACATCATACCCGGGCCAATTGCGCAAGTTAGAAATTTTGGTTGGCATTGTCTTGAAAGTACGTCAGGGTAAACAGATCAAAATATCATTAGGCCTACACCAAATAGGCCTAACATCACACTGAGAACTAATTACAGAAGATTTTGAAACGCCAAGTACTGGAACAAACGATCTTGGTCTTATCTACATGTTATATACGCTCCTGCTATAAAGAAGATTATTGCGTCCTACGGTTATCCGCGGTTAGAATCTAGTCTTGCAATTTGATTGGTGGTTTAGATTATGTATTTGATTGGTGGTTTAGATTATGTATTTGATTGGTGGTTTAGATTATGTTAAGTTGCTGATTTTCGTGGGTTTTTTTAGGCTACCCGTTCCATGCCCGGATGCCAATCGAGAAGAAAGAGAACTTATATGAGTTTATTCTCACACAGAACAGCGGTGGGCCAAATTGTTCTAGAATGACACAATGTCCTAGATTCTAGAAGACCACAATATTATACACTGTCATTAAAAACTATAGTCAAAGTCTAGTAAGAACCAGTAATTAGTCAACCAGGGACACGGGAAAAGCTTAATGCTTACCTGTTTCCAAAATGTGTATATATTTTCCATGTGTTGGTATGCCATCTAACAATGCTAAGCTTGGATTTCTCGTAATAGGTTTACAACAATATACTGTGATACAGAATTAGCCCACAAGATGCAATATCTGCACCACAGGCTTAAGGTCACATTGTAAAAAATGAACGTCCTAAGATTTACTTATTGAAACCTTCAACGCCTCCATCTCTCCCCCTAAAGATCAAGTGTTTAATAAAGCAGGCCTGAAGTTGCCTAAACTATAGAGTCTGGTGAGGAAAGGGGGGGGAGGGTAAGTGAAAGCGTGTTTGTTGGCTGTTCCCACGGTTTAAAATTATGTCCCATTCAATGCCACCCCACAAGAATGAATTTAGAAGATTTCTTTATTTAAATATTAGACTCTCAAAATATCTACATAACAAAAAAGAAAGTAGAGGGGGTACCGGCTACTTAAAACTAAGCGCCACTAACTTCATTCAAATAGCTTCACTCGAATGACTTCAGTCAATGCTTTCATTGGTTTCTAGAATTTGATGTACTCTATAAACCTATGATGGATTTACGACACATTTTTGTCAACTTTGACCTATTTGCATACACTCTCTAAGTAAACTGCTTTATTAAAAAAACAATTAAGTCTATAGGGCGTTTGCAATCCCGTGACAAAAAGCACGTGATTTGTGTTTACTTTGAGTAATGGTGTACAATTAAATATGGCCGCTGTATTAATAAAGTTTCATATAGGCTCGAGCTTTTTTTTAAATGATGTGTTGTGTTTTAAGTCTTATTAAGATTTAAGCTGTATTATGTATGTTAAATAAAATAGGCTATTTTATTATTATCATAGACATAATAATAATAATAATTGGTCATTTATATCGCGCCTCACTCCATGCTAATGCAAGCATGCTCAGCGCGCTCACAAAAACGAAACGACAATAACACTCTAAAATAGTTTTAAACAAGGTTTCGGCCGATGGAGGCACGAAACGACAATAACATTTTAAAATAGTTTTAAACAAGTATTTTGCTGATGGATGTGTACTTCATCAACTTAGTTGAAAAGAAAAGTCTTCAAATTCTTCTTGAATGCTTTTTTTGACACAGAGTTTTTCAGTGTCTCAGGTAAGCCATTCCACAGTGTAGGCGCCACAGATTCAAACGAGCGTACACCAAGAGTCTTTTTTCTGTGACCTTCCAAACCTGGAATTTCCAGGAGAGATTGTGTTGAAGATCGCAGCATCCTTAACGGGACATGCTTCGGTATAAGCTCTTTGAGATATGCAGGTGCTGTGCCTTCCACGCATCCATAGGTAAGGGACATAATCTTATGATCGATGCGCTTCGTCACAGGGAGCCAGTGGAGCTCTTTGAGAATTGGAGTGATATGGTCATGCTTCTTTACTCGTGACACAATGCGTGCTGCAGTATTTTGAACTTTCTGAAGTCTATCCAGTTGTTTCTGGGGTAAACCCCACAGGCAACTGTTACAATAGTCTAGTCTTGACTGTATTGTTGCAACAGCAAAAGCATTGGCTGTTTTTTTATTAATCAGAGGTCGCAGCTGACCCAGGGCACGAAGATGGAAGGAGCATGCCCTAACCACAGTACTGATGTGTGGACCCATTGTTAATTTACTGTCAATGATAAAGCCCAGGTCTCTGACAGTGTTGGACAAAAAGATATCAGAGGCCCCTACTTTAATAGATGGAATATCGACTTTCCTAAGATTGAAGTTTGAACCGCACATAATTGCCTCAGTCTTGTCGTCATTCAGTTTGAGTTTGTTGGCAGTCATCCACGCTTTCACCGCTAGACAGCATTCTTCCACTGCATTAACAGCGGCAGCACAAGCATTATGATCAGGATGGAAGCTTTTGTACAGCTGGGTATCATCCGCATATAGTTTGCGAGATAATCCTTGGCTATCAATTATTCTGCCAAGCTGGCTAGTGTAAACAGCAAAAAGGATAGGCCCTAAAACTGAACCTTGAGGTACGCCACAGATGAGAGAAGTGGCTTTTGATAAGGTCTGATTGATAGAAACTCTCTGAGTCCTGTCTGCCAAGTAGGAAGTAAACCAATGAAGTGCAGTATCAGTGATGCCCATCTCGTATTGAAGTCTTGATAAAAGTAAGTCATGGTTGATAACATCAAAGGCAGCACTGAGGTCCAACAGAACTAAGATAGTCAGATCACCACGGTCAGCACTACATAGAACATCATTCATAACACGTAATATTGCCGTCTCACAGCTATGCCCAGGACGATAGGCAGATTGAAATTTATCAATCAGGCCATGTGTGGTTAGATGTTGTAAAAGCTGCTGAGAGACAACCCTCTCAAGAAGCTTCGATACATAGGGAAGGTTAGATACTGGCCGAAAACTCTTGCAGTCACTAGGATCGAGCCCCTTTTTCTTTAATAAAGGCTTGATGACAGCAGTCTTAAACATTTGTGGGACTGTGGCTGACTCCAGACTACCATTTATGATACGCACTAAAACTGGAAGCAGAATTTCAAGGCAGTCCAACACAATCTTCGTTGGAATGGGGTCAACAATTGAGGATGTAGGTTTAGATACAGAAATAAGACGCCTCAACTGCTCTTCGGAAACTGGGAGGAAATTTGACAAAGAAATTCCAGAAAATGACTTCTCCACAGTGGGTGGAGTAGTATGATTATCAAAGCTGTTTCTAATCGTCTCGACTTTTTCATTAAAAAATTCATTAAGAGCCTCCGCAGCCTGCTCGCTGCTCATGTCAGGCAAAATTGGACTTAATTCATTTTTTCCAAGAAGATTCTGCACTATGGAAAACAGTTTCCGATAGTCAGTGCCCGCAGCCTCCAGAGCAGACTGAACTTGCTTTGCTTTCGCACGTCTAATCACATTTGTAAGCTTGTTCCTTGCTATCTTAAACATCTGTTTATCCACCTCAAGGCCACTCAGTCTCCAGTGTCTCTCTGCCTGACGTCGGGCTAATTTAGCTATCCGAACGGAGGGTGTAAACCAAGCGGTATTGGGTCTATCTCTAACATACAATTCAGTCCTAGGGGCAAAAGTCTCCAGCATGGAAGATAGAGTATTATTGTAGAGTAGAACTAGTTGAGAGATGTCATCAGGTGGTGATATAACCAAATCTGATCTTGAAAGATGATCGCGAAATAAGTCCATATCTATATTTCGTAACTTCCTGGCCTGAATTTTCTTTATTGGAACAGCAGGCATCTCCATATCTGTGGTAAAGGTAACATAGATCATAGACGATGTGAGCCTAATAGTTACTTGACTAGATAGCCTATTCACCAACAATATCGCTTGACATCGTAGCCTAGCCTACGAAACATTAAAAGTGTAGGCCTATAAAGTGAAATTGAAAGTGTAAATAGGTATAGCCGGCCCTAGCCTAATCACATTAATCAATTAATCTACAGTACTACTATTTACCTCCTTATTTTTTAGTAGGATAGCCAATATTCAGATGTGAATTTTGCATGATAAAGAAGTACTTCACTTTCACCACGTTACGTTTGTACCTCAATTGGGTTCTTTATTTACACAAATACGTCACTAAATTTACACAAAAAAACTTAAGCTCCGCCTACTGAGAACGCTCTATTTAGTATTTAGGCCTATCTTTAAAACGACAAACGTATTAGTAATAAATAATAACACAATAAGGCCTATTTATGTAGGCTATAATACGAAGACTATAAAACTATAAAAATATGTTTAATAAGCCAAGGTAACTAGTTGATAATACTAATAAGTTTTCTTACGTTTTTTGTTGGTTATATTGAATATACAATCCCCAGACAAGCATACAAATACTGCAGCTAGCTATTTCTTTTGGCGAACAGACATAAAACTATTTTTAGCCATTTCGAAAATCAACGAGAAAACGAAATATCCCACTCAAGAAATGAGCAAGTGCACGACTAGAACTAAACGTCTGCTAGCTAAGATATCATGGATACGAGTTTACGTTTTTTCTTTAAAAAAAAAGGAAGAAAAAAAGGCAGGGTAGAAGAAGGGGAAAGAAGGGGGGGGGGGGCAACCAAATACAACAACAGCGTCTTAGCAGACGAAAGCTCTAGCTCGCGTGCCGATTGATGTTCGTCAATGCGCGTGCAGTGTTGTTCTTTCCGCGAAAAAAAACAAAAACAAGGGAAACAAGAAAAGTGTGCACGTGCTGAACCCGGGGCAAATATTTGGTAGTCCTTCACACTGCTGGATCGGGATAGTACGGAATTTACAGTTTTAGAGCGGATAACGGTAACACCAGGGATTTAAGTGAAAAAAAAAGTATAGGTTTTAAGATAGGCCTACATAAAACTGAATAGTCTAGCAACTAGCATTTACAGGTTCAGTCGGTTCAGTTTAAAAATATATTGAATGCAGTATTCTTTAATGACTTTAAGGTTCCACGCAGCGGTATCACTAGCATTAGCATCAAATTTGGATAATTTAATTGACGGGAGATAATTAACACGTTTTCTTTACATTAATATTTCTTAGAGACCGACCGAAACCAAATTTTTAGTTTCGGCCGAAAACGAAACCACACCGAATATAAGACATTGACTTTCGGCCGAAACCGAAGCCGAAACCAAAAATTAACTACAACTTCGGCCGAAACCGAAAAATATACCGAAAATGCAAAACAAAAGATTTCAAAAGACTGCACATTTATGTGTAATATTAACTAGTTTATGGTCACTCTATTTGAGTAAACCATTCTTTGGAGTGATTAAATAATTCGTTATTATTAACTTCAGTCTTCTACTTCACATTAGGGATGTTAATACACTTTTTTTTCTTTCTCAAAACCTATTAACGGCTCTAAATATCATATTGTTTTACCCATTTTTCGGTCCCCTCTCTCCGCCCCCGGGTAAAGTAAGTTATAGTTTGGAAAAGACAAATTTGCATTGATTATACTAAAAAAATATTACGAAGGACCATTGATCCTTAGAACGTGGTTAAATCTTTGAAAAAAATAAGTTGATTTTGGATTAGCAGAAGTCAAAAGCTGTAGTGTTATGAATTTAGACCTTTATAATTATAATATAAATCAGAGGATGTTAGATCTATATGTTACACCTATTAAAAGAATATTTGTAGAATATAAATAAAATCCCAGACACATCTATCTAGGGTTGACAGACGTCCGGCAAGAAAATTAACAGTTTTTGAAAAGAACCTCACATGCGCTGCAAAGTTGTTGTTTTTAATTGACCAAGTTGCTACATTAAATAAAATGTTGGGTCAGTTAGTTTTACTACTATACAATTATTGGCAGCTAATGTAACAAAACTGAACTGATTGTGGATTGTGAAACACTAAATATGTCATTCTTTTGTCTCTCTAAGTCCCCCTTTTGAAGTCCAAGTATCTCGCAACCTACGTCTATCGGTCTGTTTGTCTGTTAAAAAACGTTCAGCATCAGTGGGGAAATTCCAGTTTTTTTTTCGTTTCGAATACATTGCGTTAACATCTGCATTTGCTGTTGTATGTGCTTATATCGCAAATTTACAATCAATATTCGGAATTTGACAAAAAAAAACAACGAAAACACTATAATTCGCCTCTGACAAACGAGTGTTTGCAAGGAATATAATGTTAAGGAATTGTTTTGTGCTAATCAAACAGGGTTTACAAATATTTCTTCAGATAAAAAGATAAATAAATGGGGGACACAGTTATGAATGATTTCCTCCCGAAATCCGGTTTTCGTTTAACATCCCTACCTCATACAGATTAATTCACAACAGTTTAACTAAATGAAAGTATCAATAAGCAGAGTAATAGATGCAGCAATAGCGTAGCATTATGAATTTTGAAAGTTAAAATAGATAATCGGCTGATGACAGAAAGTCAATATCAGTTTCGGCCGAAACCGTAAACAAACCGAAATTTAACATTTTAGCTTCGGCCGAAACCGAAGACACGCCGAACAATGGGTTTTGCCAATTTTCGGCGCCGAAAACGAAGCCAAAACCGAATATCGGTCGGTCTCTAATATTTCTAATGTTTCTTTTTTGTTTCCTTTAAAAAAAATTAATGGCTTACAATTTATAACTCTAAAATGATCAAATTACACGAGATAGTTGAAAATTATATAAATATTTTATGACTAAAGAATGTACATGTACATTTTTAAACATTAAAAAAACTACCCAGTTTGTATGATTATTATGTATCTCTTCCTATTAATTGCAATATCCAATTTCTGTCGTTTTCGTGTTAAAATAATATGTTAACGTAAATCTCAGTCATTCTGAGATCAAACATTAAAGACATATCTATTACTAGAGTAATTTCTTGACAACTAAATTCAAATGTTGATAACTAATGTGTAAGTTGAGTAATGGAATTTTGTATTAGCTATGAATGGATTTTTTTTTAAAGCAGATAATAACAAACAGATTAATTTTTTATTAAATATAAAACGCTTTAATGATTTTCTATTTTACGCTTCTTTTCCTATGGTCTTGGTCTTGCTACGGTACTAAATAAATTGTCTTATAAAAATAATATAGTTGATCAGTTTGACTTTCACGCTGTTGGCACGCTGAATGATTCAAAATTATTGTAATAAATTAAATTGTTGAAATGCAATTTAAAGAAACAAATATTAGAAACAGCATAAATTATGCTTCGTGGCTTGTTAAAATTTTTAATTAAATAATTTGTTTCCTGAAAAGGCCCTTTTTTTCAAACATGGTCGTAGGGGAAGCAGGTGCTCCACAACTGGCTACGCTACTGGTTCCATGTTCTAGGCTCCATTCGGGTGTCAGTTTTCTCGAAGAAACTTAAATTTCTTTCTTCACGAGTGTCATTCTGACATTAAATGGGATGCCTTTATTTGTCAGTTATTTGAATCACTGAGCTATGGGATAATACGGAGATTTGAACTAATTCGGACAGATAAATCCACCAAATTATTGAATGGAAAACATTTACCCCAAACTAAATCTGCCAAATACTCACGAATAACTAATATGAATGACAAATTATTATAAAATCCACATGTTGATGAAATAATTAAGAAATCAAACAAAACCTTATAGGCTCCATAAAAAAGGAACTTTCTACAAATGTAACAAGAACATAATAAATAAAATGATACCCAACAGTCTTTAGATACTAGATATATCGGATCTTCTGTCTGGGACCCATCAACTAATAAAACATTTTCTTTAAACTAAAAAATATTCGGAAAAAGTTGCGCATTGCAAGGCTCATTACCATTGAACATACAAATGACAAGCGTAGCTCTAACAGTTAGGCTACATCACTAAACCTAGAAATGCTAGTGGAAAAAAGGTGGCGAAAAGCATATAAATTCTTGTTCTTCCAGAGTGGCATCCAGGCATGGAAATGGCTACCCGAATAAACCAGGAAAACAATAACCAAAATGCAGACTAGACTCAAATCACGGTTAAGCGATTGGTGCAATAATATTCTTTGATAGAAGCGTCTGTAGCATAACAAAACTTACATTTTAACTTTATTTTATATATATAGATCAGTGATGCAGTGCAAATAACTACCTTTTTTTGGGTTCCCTCCCTTTCCTGTTAAATAATAATTGATTTTAAAAGAATTGTTATAATTTATGTAAAAGTTAACATTTCTTTATTGAATCCTTGCCCCTCAAATAATTATTAATAATATTAATGATATTTAAATTATTGAAAATAAATGACTAATTTACAGACAACAACATTAAAACAAGTGTTCTTTCAAACAAGTGCATTTTTATTTATTCAAATGAAGACCTTCAATTCCATCATAATTATAAAGTATACATTTCAAGCAATATCCATAAGTGCCATAAGAAAAAGAAAACCCAACATGTTTATAATAATAAATATATCATAGCTCAACAATAAAAATGTATAAAAAAGATAGTTACATTGATATATACAGTAATGTAATAATTAAAAATTTCTAGCAAAATAAAAACATTAATACATAATTTAGCCACTAGATATCACATTTTTGTTCTTTTCATAATCCACGTTTGTAGGTGGCTAATCGCTTTGCCTGTTTTCTTCTTGTACATGAACTAATAACTCATTCTTCAATTCGGAAGTTTTGATATATATTTAAATAAAAAATAATAGATAAATAATAATAAACATACACAAACGGCTGGTCCTGCGGTTAGTTCACCAGGCTGTCAACCAACACGTCACAGACTCTATCCTTGCCGCCGACCAATCCCTGCCGCCCTAATCTTCTATCTAGAAGGAACGTCTAAAACTTATATCCCTCAAAGGATTGCTGCTGATGCAATTCATCAAGTCAATAAATATAATTGATAATTAATCAAGATAAGTAAATTACCAGTCGGACCAAATTGATCATAGGGCCGGTGAAGCAGCGTTCACAAAGTTTCTGTGTCCACAGCATGCTAGGGGATTGTGTGACCAGCACAATGCCCAGCCGCCTTTACTCTAACTAAAGTCAGCTACTCATCAAGATAAGTTGATGTATATTATATAGGATTATAACTTCTTTTGTTGTATTTTATCAAAGTTGCATTCTGTGAATTTTAGACCTTTTTGTCTTCTCCTGAAATTCTGTCCTGACTAATTACAAATCAATGTATTCAAACATCATAACTATGTTATCAAACATCACAACTCCCAAATTGCTATATGACTGCTTACTTTTAAATAACTTTGTAACAATTATTTTTGCTTTTGAAACATGCTGAAACAATTGAATTAGAAGTTTTGAACGTAATAAATAATCGCTCATTTTGTGTTTATTATAAAAAGTGATTGGTAAATATACATCAAGCATCACTAACTTCCAGAACAAAGTTCATAATTGTAATGTTCTTATATTATTTCATCATATCACAGTAAAGTAATGCAATTACACATTTAAACATATAATAACTTAGTGTCTTCCATCCCTGCAATTTCTATTTAGATGACGTCAGATGCAATTAATGATAAAAACTATTGCAGAAACAAGAGGGGGATACAGGCCAAGTTTTTTTAAAAATGTTTCATGCCAAATACTTAGTAAATGCAGACATTAAAGTCTGTCGAAATATTGAGTGAACAAAAAAAGATTAAGATATAATCTTGATATTTCGGATGAATTGATTGTGGGAGATATTGATAGTTTCCACAGAGAAAAATAAAAACAAACCTTGGATGCTGCCTTTATTTTTTACATATACAATTGAATGCAATATGTACGTATTGAGATCATTGCCTTATTTAGTTCATTCAATCTTCAGTTATTTCCCCTCTTCGCACCACCAAAGTTTTTGAAAATACATTCTCTTTACTTCAATGATCAGACAAGCAACTACTCTTCCCCCCCCTCCACACAGGTGTACATAAACCCAAGGTTGGGAGCTGCGATTGATATTATGAAAAGAGCACTAACTAAGAAAACGAAAACCCAATGACAGGCTTACACATGGACACCCAGCACTACAAGAAAGGTCGGCTGGTCCTGCTGTTATTACACCGGATTGTCAACATGGGTGAACTGAATTTCTATTCTTGCCGCAGTTTTGGTCCACAAAAACAATAATCTTCTATCTAGAAGGAATGTCTGTAAACTTACTAGTGTAAGAAAAGTACTATTGAAACGGGGAAATTGAGGACTATGAAAGGTAGGGAGCTGTTTACAAGATACAAGAGTTGGTAAGACACTGTAGATTACGATATCAGTAATCACATCAGACTGCTTGAAAATATAATGGCATTTATGACACTGGATCACAATAAGCTTTTAAACATCATATTTTAAACAAATCTGGCAAAAAACAATAATAATTATGTAATACATAGTTCACTTATTAAATAAAAAATATAAATGTTACTCTCCTTAATAAGAAATGTTATCTATTTGCAAGTTTCAATATGACATTGAATAAGTTAGTGTCCTCAGGTCCACTGGATTATTGAGATTCTGATAATAAATAACATGAACAGTTTGATGCCAAACTCAAAGAGTATTATAAGCCGCTGATCTCCAATACTGAACCAAACATCTATTGGAGTACTGCGAAAGCAAATATTAAAGAAGCATCACTAGCAAAGCTGTATTAGTCGCGTCATACATTGGTACATGTATGACAAATATGTACCGTCATTTCACTGATGGTCTAATGTAGGAATTTGAAACACCAGGTCACAGTGAAAAAAACAAACAAACAAAACTGCAGCGCCACACTTTTAGATTGTCAGTTCCACACTTTTAGATTGTCAGTGCCACACTTTTAGATTGTCAGTGCCACACTTTTAGATTGTCAGTGCCACACTTTTAGATTGTCAATAATTGTCATATTGCAATCGATTTCCAGAATCACCATTAAAAGAAAAAGTATAATTTAAAATACAAACAATAAGCACTAAATAAGAAAACCAACTGTATTAAATAAAAAAATTGCCAGGTCGGAGAAATGTGAAGAAAATTGACTGAACATGATAGATATAGTAAGTCTTTGTAGACTGAAAATTTTGATTTTTTAACAATTTGTATTCATATAGCTTAGAAAACAATTAGACATGAATTAAAAAAAAAACAATAATTTTTATCAAAGAGTTTTGAACCCAGGACCTTCAGTTTGTGCTCCAGCTCAAACACCATGCCCCATAAACATTTTAAAGACGTACAAAAATTCAAATAGTTTACTGCAGTTAAAAAAAAAAATGTTTTCAAATTGTCATTTGGTTAACTATAAAAAGGAACATATAATGTAAAATAAGACAATTGTACAGAGAAAAATAGTCATAAATTATTTGGATCACATAATGTATTTGGAGATGAAAGAAAGTTTCAGTAACGTTAATTAATGTTGACCGTAGCCTTTCCTTATCTTTCTGAAACTGAATTATCACAACTCAACACCCTACTTATGCATTAAGTGTAATATGGTTGTGATGTTTAAACGTCATACAAGAATACAATGAAAATGTGTGCAAGAAAATAATTGCAAAGGGCTTTGAGACCAACCCTGCACAAGCAAAAATAAATATTATTTACATAGATCCCTGATCAATATCTCCCAACTATTGTTTCTATCCCAGCCCCTCGATAAATGCTTTTTGGTACTGAATACCGCAACAATAACCAAAAAAAAACACACTGTGATTATTTAAAAATGAACCCCTTATGTTATTTGCTGTTTATATAAATGCTATTTTTCTAGCACATCCCTCCTGCCCTAAACAGCCCTCTGAACAACAGGAAGTGAACCCCTGGCCTAGATTATTGTTTCATATATCCACGAGCTCCTCCTCGATGCCTATCCTCGTTACCTCTTCTCGTATCTTCAGGTAAGGCAGAGGGTCATCGTTGGGTATACAGGCATCTGCAATGATGGCGTCAACGTCCTCCTCAGTCATCCTGTGATAGCCCGCCTCTTCTGTTGGTTTGGAGTAAATATAGTAAAATAGTCTTTGAACAGACACATATGGCAAAGGAAACTTAACAATTAGAATGTGTATTGGAAAGAGAGAGAGAGATACAGAGAGGATCACAATACCAAACTTACTGGGTAAATGAAAACTTTAAAACCAAGACAATTTAAAAACAATTGTACATTATCTTTGTGCATTTTTTTGGCCTTTTCAACTTTAAAGAATAGGGAAGGCCACAAAAAAAAAAGAAGAGAAATTTGGTGTAAATATGCAAACATGGTTTTTGCTTTGATCAATCAGCCTAATCCCCTAGCCCCCTTTACTTATCCCCAACTACTATCAGGTACCAATCAGAGCGTGGTAGACTCTGGGACACCCTCCAGACCTGGGAACTAACTCTAGCCTTCACCAGTAGGTATTTGAACTCATGACATTGGGTACAGCAGCCAACAGGGTCAAGGTCAAACAGCAGACATTATTTTAGAACTAAATAAAGCCAGCGGGCTATTATTGAATCCAGTATATTGTCTTCCTTATTCTAAATGATGCTGATGAACACAATACAATGCAGAAAGTTTACAAATAAATGCCGATATGAAACAAAAGATTATATAGGTCACATTAAAGTTTGTCTGTTATTTATTCTCTCTTGATTGATAGAAGTAGTGAAGTGTCACAGTCAGGCCAGTTTGAAATATAAGCCTAGGACGCAGCATTTCAGTGGCCATGGCATATTAGGGGACTGTGTGACCAGTACAATGCCCAGTTACCTTTACTTATCTTCAACTAATGTCACCCATGTCCCAGTGGTAGGACAGAACCTTACAAAAATCTATCTTTGCCAAAAAGAGGTCATCACAACAAAAAATCTACTATATCTTGTCAATCACTACGTCCATCGGCTTATGAACTTTCCCTAATACTGTCCTTGTTTTTACCTTTAATAGGAAGATGTCCGCCAAGCTCAATACAGGCCACGTTGAACTCATCTGAAGATTTCTTGCCTGTGAAACCAGACATATTTTTTTTACAATTTTAATACAATGAAACTTTATTGTTTTAATCTACCATTCTCTACAACTAAACCATGAGTCTCAAGTATAAATACAATACAGTCTCAGGGTCATTCAGGGTGCAATAGTAGCCAATGAAAAATGTGTCTTTAAATTAAAAGACAAGAATGAATGCATTCTTAGAGATGGGAATCGAACCCAACCCGACACACTGAAATCAAGCCCAGCTAACCGACAAACCAAACGTAAGTCGAATATTGCTGGAGACCAAACTGAACCCGAACTTCTAAAAGTGGTTTTGATTCCCATCTCTAATTCATGTTACAGCCATCATGTTACAGCCATCATGTTACAGCCATCATGTTTAGAGCCATCATGTCTAGAGCCATCATGTTTAGAGCCATCATGTTACAGCCATCATGTTTCTGCCTAATCACTTTCACAATAATTAGGTAGAAAAGTTTGTAAAGCATGAATTTATGCAAGAAACATTCAAGGAATAATGCCTGAAGTACAAAGTGGTTAAACTATTGTACTTGTAAACTTGTCATGGGAATTTAAATTAAATTTTTTTACTTACTTTAAATTATTCAAACTTACATTACGCAATAATAGGTCAGAAACTATTTAAAACTAAAAAATATCTAAACATATCTATTAATATAAAAAGTACGATAAAATCAAATCAGAAGACTAATTCTAAGCTATTGACTCTACAATATGTAAAATTCCTTAACTTAGTTTTAATATAAATTCTTAAAATGTTCTATGCATGCCCTTGAGATAGATACCCAATAAACCAAAGTCACAAGAATTTGTTTCAGATTTCATTGAAATAATCAGCACTATAAAAGAATAACCCAAAGATGAGCAGAACATAAAAACAGATCCATTGAGATATATTATATAAATCCTCATGTTCAGGTAGTAATTTAACACGACCAAATTTTCCAATGAACTCAATAAAATATTGTGCCATCTTTTTCTTAAAGCTACTGAGTTGTGGGTCAGAAATTATCCAGCTTTCCACTATGACCAGATGTTTAAACATAATTAATGTTTATAAAAGGAAAGTGAAAAACGATATCAAATCTACAAATAGATTAAAATGAATGGAGTTATGTTAAATAATTATGAGGACCAATTTAAATGGTACGACACAACACATTTATACAATTAACCATTTCAAAGTGTTGTTCTGATACTAGCTATGATACACTTTATTTGTCCACAGAATGAAAGGGTACAGTGTGGCCATCATACTACAATGACCAGGCTATTCTCAGGTAAAGAATCAGTGCTAGGAAACGTAGGGGCCACCCTCGATACACTGGGAAACAATATCTGGGATTTAAAACTTGGAATAGTCCAAGACCCTGTAAAAGGCATGCCGAAAGGCGCATGTATCCCACAGGGACATGCACTACGTTTCCTCACCCCTGCGGAATTCCCCTGGATCATTAACGAGGCAAAATTACCTAGAATACCCGCACTTTCACCCAGTAGTACAAATTCCAGACTTAAAGGCCTGGTCATCCAAACACCCGGCTTGGAGAGACGGGTATTGTTGTGCCTATTCCTTCCTCCCCAGTGAGTTTAGGTGGGGCCTCATCTGTACAATGATCCTCCGGTGCCCTCAGTTATAACTTATTTATTCATATTGTTAGTGTTAGTCAGAATCATCTTCTTGTTTTATCTATAGAATAACTGGTGCAATATTGTTTATGCTTTAAGACTGTGATTTTATAGTTAGAAAAATATCCTGATATGTTTGTATCATAGTTGTTATCGCTAGAAGAATAACATGTTATTCACACAGGTATTCAAAACAGATCATTAGAACAAATACCAAAGAAGAGTGAAATTGTTCGGGCTTTCAGGGTTCATACTCTAAAATCATTTTTAAATTTACCAAACTTTAAAAAAAAATTATTTCAAGCCAATTTTCAATTATGAAATTTCCTTATGTTAGCTGACATCTTATTTAGATAATCCAAATTTAAAAAAAATGTTTGATGATGTTTTTTTAATAATCTTGTATCTCAAATATCTTTTTTGAGATCTATGAAGGGAGTTTTATAGACTTCTCGACTTAGCCACATTGTTATTCACTATTCAAACAAAACCTTGTCAAGTATTTGTCATAACCTTTTTGTCTATTGTAGTAAAATTCAAACTTTTCCAAACCTATAAAAATCTCATGATTATGAATTATATCTATAAGAATTATTACATACATTATAGCCTTGAGGAAACATATATAGATCTACTATTACAACAGGGCTAACCATATAAATAGAGATGTATTTCAATAACTACATTGGTTGTCACAAAAATTGAGCTGTCTAAATTGAATGTGTCATCATTGCAAAATAAAATTATCACAAGAAGATCTAAATTCTAAGTATATATTATGTGTGTGTGTGTGTGTGTATATAAGTATGTTTATATATATATATATATATATTTAAACTTATTAAATATTTTGAAATTTTTCTTTAATGACTCACTTAGTTTATTATATAACTTAAATTTCTTTTATTTTCACTAAGTTTTTTTTTGTTCCTTCAATAATTAAAATGTACAATCTGTATATTAAATTAAACTAAAAAAATTAACATGACCAAGACTAAATAACCTGAGTTCATCTAAAATAAATTAAGGAATTTAAGAAAATAAATTTAAAAAGAACTAGATTATAGATTTTTAAAAAACACAGTCGGAGGTTCTCTTAGCATACATCTCTTTATACTCTCAGTATGTAATACCTAATCACTTATATTAATTTATATATATTAGATATACATATTAACACCGTATGACTAGATGAAGCAATGAAAGATATGATTGAATTAAGAGCAGAACAGGTAGCTAGGGCACACGTTAATGTGAAACAAAGTGGAGAGTTCATGAAGTCAAGAAAGCATGGATCATTATTTTCTAGCAAACAAAAAAAGAAGAGAGAGAGAATTCACCAGTTGAATACTTACACAGGTTTTCACTTCCCCCCTTCACACCGACATGCCCTGAAGAGCTAGCTATCATAAACAGGAAAATGTTGGGTCAAAAAAAAAATCAATAAACTAAAGCAAAGAATAGTTGTACACAGGTAGAGGCTTCACATCTATGGAAAGCTATTTCCTGGATACAAATGAAGCTTTCATTCTGATATATTTTATATTTGCAGCTAGTTAATAACACCAATGATTAAAGAACAAAATTATACTAAAGAGATAATTCTTTTTACCAATGAATATACATGTATTAACTTCACCATATGTGTGCGTTATATGAAAGAAGAGACTGCACGTAGTATATTAAAACTCAAACTCAGTAACGTAGGATTACCTATGAATTTTTTTCTTGGCCAGATGAAGAGCCGCACTGTTGTGTGAGGGCTGTCCCTCTCTTCCCCAAAGACTGTTCCGCGGCACAGGAAGATGTTGTGAGCAATCTCATTCTTAATGAAGTAATTGCTGATCCTGTATGTGAGCCTGTTTGACAGATAAAACAACCCTCAAGTGGTAAAATTTGCTGCGGTGCATGTGTCGATGCCTAGATTATTAGTAGGTGGCGCACCATGGTGACGTACAGTACCATGGTGACGTACAGTGTTAACGAAACACTGTTAAGATAGATCACCATGGTGACGTACAGTGTTAACAAAGCACTGTTAAGATAGATATGTTACGATATGCAACTTTAAACACACAAAAATTGTTCAACACACAAAAACAATAAGGGCAGATTAAAAAAATTAATCCGAGGGTTAGTTATAAAAATATGGTTTATTATCAATTTTCAAATTCACTTCACTAATTTTTTAAGGAAAACTAATTTTTTTTAAATTATACACAATTGTATTTAAGAGTCAGCTTCATTTAAATTAGTATTTTTCAGGCTATATTTGAGTGAAATTCACAAACCTTGGTCAGTTTCCTAAACTTTCACAAACTTCAAAAATCTGTTTTTCCTAAACTTTTTTGAACCAAATGAGCTGGTTTTTTTTTTTTACATTAAAACAAATTTTTGATGTCTTACACAGTATTCTAAATTGTAACAAACCTAGGTAAGGCATATTGTTTTACAGGCTCAGTTATCTTCAATGTCTACCCTGTATGTATATGCAGCATTGTAAAAAAAACAACCTCTTATGCTATGAACTATAATATATTTAATTAAAAAGCAGACAAAAGCGCTTTGTTTAGAAATGGTTTGGGTGAAAAACCAAATCCCTAGCTGCCTCACCTGGCTAACTTCTGGACTGTTGTACCATGAAGCTGCATGCCGAACCCTGGGCATGGCACCGCAGTCATCTCATAGACTTTGCCGCCAAGATGAGTAACTGGCTGTGGACAGAAAAGTAGCAGGATAGTCAATTTAGAGGTCTCCACTTTTGTGACAACTGACATGTTATAAGAATATACAAGTCAATGTATATGGTTAGCCCTGGTGTAATAGTATATACATTTCCTCAAGGCTATAGTACATGTAATAGCTAGCATTTGTCCATCTTTACACAGACTATTTATGGGGCATGGTGTCTGAGCCGCAGCACGTTTGACTGGCGCACTGGGTTCATATCCTGGTAAAGGCTAGGATTTTTTCCTTGGACTTGAGTCTATCCAGCTCTGATGATTAACTGATATTAGTTGTGGTTAAGTAAAGGCTGCTGGGCATTGTGCTGACCACACATCCCCTAGAATGCCATTACCACAGAAACTGGTGAATGCTGCTTCACCAGCCCTATGATCAACAGACTCAGACACATCCTCTAGTCCCGGGAACAAATCCTTGACTTCACCAGGATTTGTACCCAGAACCTATGGTCACTCACCTGGTCTATAATTACATTAAAATGGAAAATGCTAATTTCTAAAACAATAATGAATATGTAACTCACGCAATGACCAGCGATAAGCTCATGCTCCAGGTAATACAAATGGAAGTGCAGGTGATTGACTGATGCAAAAGCACACAGACTGTTAAATCCCATCAGAAGGCCTCTGTCAATATACACAAGTTTTATCTTCCATATAAAAGCATGACGCATTTGTTTATCTGACTGGAAACAGTTCAATGAAAGGGTTTTTGGATTTCATATCTTATAATTATTTAAATACTGGTAAACTACAAAATTGATGGTGAGGAAGGAACAGGCGTTCGGCCAAACCCGGTGTCTGGATGACAACCCACTCCAACTTCCATCCCTAAAGCGATATAAGCAAGTATTAGGGAATGGAGAGATGAACCCTTAGGGTGCAATAATGTTCTGTTTAGAACCAGTGTCTATCACATTAAAAATAAAACCCAAGTTTCCATGTCACTCACTGTAATGACTGGGTATACCAGGTGTTTTTTTAAATAGTCGAGGAATGTTTTTTGGTAGAATCCGAACTTCTATATGTTAGCACTATTAAGAAGAAGAGTTGTTATTAAAACATTTTTTTGTGGCCATTAAAAACTTTGAGCCAAAATTTAAAAAAAATTAATGCCAAATCTAAAATTGAAAGTAACAGTAATTTTAAATCTCCTTTCTAAAGTTAAAAAATGGTTTATATATCAAAATAATTTAAACTTGTAGCCTCCATATTTTGAAAGTCTTTGTATCATATTCATATTGTATGACTAGTAGTAGTGGTCTAGTTTACTGAATGAATTTATAATAGCCTACTAGTTCAGAATAATTGTAGGCCTATTTAATTTTTAAGGTACGTATAGCCAGTATAGGCATACATTGCTTTACACAAATAAATATTATTAAATCCCCCATGCCAAACTGGCAAATAAATGTTGTTTTTGCCAACTCTTATATAGTGAAATCTGTCACATATAGAAGTTCGGATTTAACCATAAAACCATCCCTTTATGTACTGTTAACACACCACTATTTACAGTGATGGACAGATATCTACAGTACACAGGCACAATTCATATATCGAGACTATTTTCAAAATTCCCAGAAAATCCACAATATATTTTCTCATATAATATATATCAAATCATAAAAATCTGCGAAGTCGTGAATCCGCAAATGTCGAACCGCTATGTAGCAAGGGTTCACTATAAAAAATAGTTTAAAGTTAAAAGCATGCCAAGAAAGACCATCATTTAAAATGCTTTATCAAAATGCAAAGACTAGATTAAAAATTTATTAAGTGTAGGACACATAAATATTTCAATAAACACCTTTGGTCTAAAAAAAATTTTTCAAAAAAATGTAGTGCTGTAGTCATGGCCGAAGTCACAGGGGGAGCTGAGAGCCCCCCCCCCTCCCAGTATTTTAAAAATAATATTTATTTCCTTAGGTTTTTGTTTAAATATGCACTAATTTCGCTAAAATTTTTTGTAAATATTTGTCACATGGAAGTTAGCACCCTACTGGAATTTACTAGATTTTTGTCAAGCAAAAGTTCAGCCCCCCCCCCCCCCCCCCCCCTGGAAAAGATTTCTGGCTCCGCCCCTGGCTCTAGTGCTTTACCACTAAGGAAACTAAATAATGGTTGGTAACATAACTTGTATTTCTTTTGTTTATAAGACACTGGTCACCTACCTGTGGTTACTCAGTAATATAGTTTCTAAAGCAACTCGCACAGAAACTTCAGTCAAGATCTAAACAAAACAAAAAAAGTTACATTTTAGCCCAAGCAGAAAACATTGTTTGGGGGAAGTGAATTGGACTTCAATGAAATATTTTTAAAATCCTTAACTTTTTTAAATGTATTTAACTTAAATACTTTTTTATTGTTTGAAATCTTAAGAAATTAAATAAAAGTTGTACATAGTAATGAAACGGAAAACACTGTCGTCAAATTTTAAAACAACAAACTATATTTAGCAACATCAAAATAACTTTAAAAAAATCGAATACAAATATCATAGATGACAGTAAAACATGTGGTATTGCGCTTCCAAATCAAATTAATGTTTCAAAAATGTGATCAAACTAAATTATTTTTAATCTTTTGACATTTTAAGTTTAAAAGATTTTTTTTCCAAAAATTAAAGTTAGCTGTAAAAGATAAATTTGATATTCAGATGTCTACATTTTATTTATTTTGGGGGCAAAATAATTTCAATAACAAAATTTATGCAGTATATTTCAAACACTCAAGAATATTGTTAATATTTCACTCAATATTAGTAATTCAATCATTCTATAGCATGCTTTTATTTAACAATAGCTCTAAAGGGAATCCTAATGGACCTTGTCATCTATCTATATACTGAAAAAAACAACATGCAGGGACAACAATGGATGTAGCGTATGAAATGAAAAAATAAAATCTCTGTGGATGTATGTTACATGAGTTACATGTTACATCCCCTTCCCATAAATCAAGTTTTAAAAAAAGACTTTAAAAAAAGTCCTTAGATTCAAGGTTAAATTAAAGTAAGCTACCCCTCGGACCAAATTGATCATAGGGCTGGTAAAGCAGCGTTCACCAGTTTATGTGGCTACAGCATGCTGGGTGATTGTGTGGCCAGCACAATGCACAGCCGCCTTTACTTTACCCCAACTAAGGTACGGTAGACTCAGGGACACCCCCAGACCCGGGAAAAAAATCCTAGCCATCACCAGATTTGAACACAGGACCTTCGGTACCTAAGTCGAATGCGCTGCTGCTTGGCCATTGTGCCCATTAGATTCAAGGGTACTTTTGCATTATTGAAGAAGTAGTTAGTCTACACGAGGTATTGTTATGCATACAAAAGGAGCATGCAGGAAAATGCTGTTTTAACTTACCACATCAAAATGTGGATATCTGTTGAATAGTTATGTCCCTTCAACATAAATAAGGTTTTTAAAATGTTAGCAAAAAAAAGGGGAGACCTTGAACTCAAAGGTACTCACACATACTTGAGGAGGCAATTGGTCAATTTGAGGCACTAAGAGGCAATGGCCGTACTCCATGGGGCTGACATTTACCGCCAGAGTGTGACGCTCTGGTCTGTCCACATGACCATCACAGCCTTCACCATCTACCTTTAGAACACAAAGAGAAACAGCGGCTGATACTAGTGTGAAGTAAAGTAAAGGGTTGGTGAAGCAGTGTTCACTAGCTTCCATGGACAGCTTGTGAATACTGCTACTTGTAATTAAAAAAACAACAACAAACAATACTTCTTCTCATTGGCAGCAATAAAGACAGCAAATAGCAAAGATCTGACAAAAATTCAAATACTGAAGCTTACTTCCCCATTGGCTACGCCGTTCTGAACACCATTTGTGCCAGTTTGGCCGACACAACACTTTGTTCCAGAAGCCGGAACCTTCTTCTGCGTTCTGTTTACCAGATTGAAGATGACTTCCTTAGGCTGGACGCGGGTGAAGTTGAAATCCCTGGGATTGAAGGGCTGGTGAACGCTTCTGATTTCCTGAGGTTTCCTTCTCTCGTGGGCTCTCAATGTATTCAACTAGTGATGGGAAAGATAACGACATTAGCTATTGAAGACAAATAGTTATTTGACTTTCAATCCTTATTTTTTTAAACTAACTAAGTCCTAGGACTTTTAGTGTAACATCAGTTTTATTACATATATACATTTCTTTAAATTAGTAAATTTTTTGTGTGGAAACTGTTTAATAAAAAAAAAAGAAACTTCTTAAAAAAAAACAATAGTATAGAAAAGGAGGTTGAACATCCTGTCTGACCAAAATGAACCATAGGGCCGGTGAAGCAGCGTTCACCAGTTTCTGTGGTCACAGCATACTAAAGGATTGTGTGGCCAGCACAATGCCCAGTCGCCTCTATTTTACCCTAACTAAAGTCAGGTACCCATCAGAGCTGGGTAGACTCATGGATATCCTCCAGACCCGGGAACATATTAAAGCCTTCACCAGAATTCAAACCCAGGGCCTTTGGTACGCCAGGTGAACGCGCCACCTGCTCGGCCACCGTGCCCCTAAATAATAGTATATAAAAGAAAACCAAACTAATGACTGTGGAACTAGTTAATGAAAGTATACCTGAGCTACATAATGTTTCTGGCCTGGAAGAATTTTAGTCACGATGTGGCCAATGTTGTAGCGAAATACTCCAGCATCCATTGCATCATCCCATCTGCTCCTCAGCTCAAGATCAAACTACAGTACAGAACAAAGCATTATGTGCACAGATTCATTCAAAGACATGTACAATCAAGGCATTAACACAAAAGAAACAACACTTTAATACAACATGTAATCAAGATAGTTTTATTCAAAACCTTTTCATACCTAGAAACATGTTTTCTTATTACTCTAAATAGCCCTATGAGCATTCTAAATGTAATAACATGGAGAGAAGCAGACTTTAAGTAACCATCATTATAAGATCATTTTAAAACTCCTGAACTTGTCACAAACCTTCCAAACTAATTTATACCGGTATGTGGAAAATATCTATTGTCTGGTAGGTGTATATGGATTATCCATAATATTTTTAAAATATTTGTGAATGTTTTTTTAAGTACCCATAAAATAATCAAAGAATAAAACATGATGGGACTTGAGGCGAACTCCTTTAAAACCTAACTACAGTAATTCACTTTGTAAAACTTGTAAAATATTTTTCGTGCTTCTTTGTAAATTTTGGCAAAATTTACACACTTACTCAAACTTGAAAAATCTATTTTCCCAAACTTGAAAAACCCAGTCAATTTTCCCAACCCGTAAGAACGTTGTTTCTTTCTGTTGACATAGCCATTACAAATAGATTAAAATATAAAATACATTTCTATATTATATTTATAATAATAATTTAATTGAAAATAACAAAAATGACAATCATGATTGGTCAATTCATGTTCAGATATAATTAAAGGACGTACTTTGCTTAATTTCTGTGGAGAAGCATCTGACCATGAGGCAGTGCGATAGTTGAAGTCATCTTCTGTGTACTCAAAGTTATCTGTGTTGTCCCAACTGTTGCACTGTGTAGAAAACAATGAATCTTGTTTATAATTATGTTTAATTATTTACATCTAAGTAAATACTCATAAGTCATTATAAAAATGTGCAAGCTTTATATTTTAAAAAAAGCTTGGTTGCTATTATAAAAATAATGAATTTTTTTGTATAAAGAGTAAAGCTTATACAACTTATACTTTTGATTAAGTCTTTAAGATTCAATATTTCATTTTTTAAACTTTATTACACTTTTTATCCTAATACTAACAGAAATAGAACCAATATTTAATAAGGAAAATCTCAACCAATAATTTGAAAGATGTCTAATTTATAAACACTGCAAAGCTAAGCACAGTGAGGCTGCTGGTCCTGCTCAGTGAGTCCGGCTGGTCCTGCGGTTAGTTCACCAGACTGTCAACTGACACGTTGCAGGTTCTAGCCCTGCCGCCGACCAATCCCTGACGCCCCGCAGGAGCTTCGGCCAAGTGGCCATAATAATCTTCTATCTAGAAGGAACGTCTGTAAAATTTATGACATAATAAACTTATGACTTAATAAATTGTTTCATAGGGATAACCCAGGTTAAAACTCTTTCACTATGGGTAAAAATGCTTATCGTAAAAAAAAACACATCTTGAAAGCACAATGAAACTCTTTGAATGAACGACCAAACTTTTAGTTTTAATATGCGCAAACATTAGTTCCATGAATATATTTTTGATCTACTTGTGTTAAATAGTCTATACGATTATGATCAAAATGTAATAAAAATTAAAGTTCTCCAATATGCTAATTTTTTTTTACAACTTACTTAAAATTACTCAAATAAGAGGAAATAACCATTTAGAATAAAGCAGAGACAGCATTTTTTTTCAGAAATATAATTGAAATTATTATGAAAATAAAACTTATATTCAACACAGACGTCCTATGCAATGAAATGAAAGAATAAAATCCCAGCCATACCCATGTAAAATTAAAACATCGACATACCACATGAGGAGCATTTATTCTTGCATTCACTATCTCTGTGGATTCCATTGTCCTACGCTGCAAGGTTATTGTCCTTTTTGAGAGCCCCCTTACCAACTGGAGAGCAAGCTTAATCTGATTTTGTACCAGGCTCTGTAAGAAACTTCTGCAGTGTGGTGATTTTCTTAGAATACTTGGCTCAAAATGAAACACTTTGATAAATATTTGTCGAGCTGCAAAGGAAAGTTAAAATTAAATATGGCTCATAGTCAAGATCCTTTATGGTAAAAATGCAAGACTTATTTTTTGTTTGAATGTTAAGATAAGGGTGTTAATAAAGGCTAGTCCTATTGTCTATAGCAGGGATTGCAAAGCACTATTCAATGGCAAGCGGAAGTCCCATAAAACTGCAATTTAAGTCTTATCTACCAGAAAATGATTGTTGGCGTAGGTTGATTTTTAGGCTGTAGGCACACTGAATAAATTAGAAATCCTACTTTGGCACACTATTATCAAATGGTTGCCGACTATGGTCTATATTATAGTATAGTAAGGGTTGGCAGGTTGAACCATAGGGCCGGTGAAGCAGTGTTTACCAGTTTCTGTGGCCACGGCATACTAGGGGATTGTGTAACCAGTACAATGCCCTGTCACCTTTACTTTACCCCAACTTAAGTTAGGTAGGGTATTTATTAGAACTGGGTAGACTCAAGGACACCCTACAGACCCAGGAACAAATCCTAGCCTTCACCTGGATTTGAACCCAGAACCTTCGGTCAATGCGCCAGCCAAAAGCACCGCCTCTCAGCCACTGTGTATAATAAAGTATGCAATCTTCCCATGGGCAGGGTACGCAGGCGGGGAAAAGCAGAAGTTGTGCAGTATTTTCTGAAGGTATTCTGTAGACTTTTTTTTATGAAACGGTATCAGGCAACCCTAAGTAATAGTAAGTATAAGTAAAGTAAAATTATAATATAATAGGCCGCCTTATGATTATGCCACTTATTTATACTGTAGGCCTAGCTGTAATACTGGGTAGGCCTATATTTATAATATAAATTATAATAATTCAGCACTAAATCTAGACCCAAAAACTTTAAAATAGCCTACTAATTATACTTATACTATACTTATACTAATAGGCTATCTGATATCATAAGTAGATCTATCTCACGTCAATTCCTAAAAACGTTTGTGACAAAGCCAGGCTTAAGAAAGCCTTCCGAGTGTAACTAGGCCTACCTCAGTGATGCAGTAACTCTGAGTAACAGTAACTTTCAAAGTAAAACTTAGTCTACAAAAAGTGGGCCACAAATTTTAGAAGTCTTGTCTGTTGTCATGACTCATGTCAGTAGGGATGTGACAATTTTTTTCAAAATCAAAATAATTCATTTTTAAAAGCAGCATCTTAAAGCTGATGATCTGAGCTTTCCAATGGTATATAAAACATCTCTCTATGACAAATAGTAAAAAAGTTACAAATTTTTTAGTGGTCATTTTTTTGTACATGGAGTATATAGGCAAAAGTGTGCCACAATTTTGAAAATCTTAGTAAAAAAATAGCATAACTTTGCCATTTCTTAACATAGAGTCATGATTTAACTACCATTGGAAAGGTCTTGATAAGCACTATAAGGCTATATTACCAGAACAACTAAATTCTTAAGCATCAATAATTGGCAGGGGAAATTCTGGTGGAAAATTGGGTACATTTTAGCTATTAATTGACAAAAAAAAATCATACCTTAATTATTACTTCACACAGAGTCATAATTTTACCACCAATGGGGAGGTCTTTTCGAGCACTATAAGACTAGACTCAAATAATTATTAAAAATTTAATTTATCAATTGGGAGAAGGATTAAAAATGAGAGAACTTTTTTTGCTGACTCGTCAAAATAACAATTTTCTTTATTGCTTGAGTTTTTTGTGCCTGAAACATGACAAAGTTGGGATAAAACATAGTCTAAATGAAGACACAAACAAACTGAACAAACCAATCACTGTGATGACAAAATTATGGTGCATTTAATACAACATTTTAGATTGGCTATATATAATTTATGTCGGATACATTTAAATATAGTATATTACTGTATATCCACATGTTTATTGCGCATTGATATATATATATACACATACAAATAATTACAAAAATTGTTAATGTAAGGCTAAACATTAATAGTGCTTTAATTTGTGTATATAAGAATAATATAAAACTTGTTTTAATAAATAAAGGTACAGTATTTGCAAACTTTCAATACATGTTGTGTTTGTCTTATATGTGAATATTTTGTTTACAATTCTTAAGTCAATTATTTGAGCCTTTACATATTTATATCAGGGTTGCATCTATTGGTTCTCCAGAAAATTGAGAAACTGTTTTGTTTTCAGCATTATAACCTGTCCACAGCAATTTAGAAATTGTTTTATAGCTGACTTATTGCGCCAAATTATACCATGTTGAAAGTGTTTTGCTAGGCACCAGAACCAACCAAGCACCTGAGCCTGGCATGACTGATGATGCTACAATTAACTCTGGCTCCAAAGA
This sequence comes from Anisus vortex, assembly GCA_949126835.1. Taxonomy (NCBI): domain Eukaryota; kingdom Metazoa; phylum Mollusca; class Gastropoda; family Planorbidae; genus Anisus; species Anisus vortex. Next base: position 1,704,654 of record OX421495.1, read on the forward strand.
GAGCTGCAAACTTAGATGATACATTTTTAGCCTCCTATCTCTGATAATATCAAATGACCAACAGTCCACTTACCCTGTGTACTCAGCGTGCACCTGCATTTCTAGAAAGAAAGCTAAATATTTTCCATACCAGACCTCTAAATCTGTTCCATGAAGTTTAACAGCCAAACAGGATTGCAATACATAGGTCTTACATACAGCAGGGTTTAGTACACATTCATATTATAATACTATCTGCTGGTTGCCTAAGGCAGCTGGGGTCCAACAAGCCAACAAACCAGAGCCAATGTTCACAAGATAGGGACTTAGGAGCCAGAGTTGCAGTAGAAAAGTCTGATAGCCTGCAAAAGAATATTACCAGTATTTATATACATATATGTTTGTATGTAAGTATGTGTGTAGGCCCTATATCTATAATATAATAATAATATATACTGGTATATTAAATATATATATATAATATAAACATAATATATATATATATATTATATAGGCCTAGTCCTATATATATTATATAATATATATATTTTTTTATATTATATGTATATAAAATATAAATATAGGTATATATATTAATATATATATATATATATATAGGCTATAGGCCTATATTTATATATATATATATTATATATACCTATAATAAATAAAAAAGGCCTGTGCATATAATCTTTTTTGATAGGCCTAAGCCTATTTTATAAGCTTAAATCTCTTTAATAGCATTTTCTTTCTCCTAATGTAGGCCTAATCCTCGAATTCATAATAAAACACATTAAGAAAGCCAAAGGTCATGACTGTGAACCAATAAGATAATAAGAAAGGAGTCACGTGACTATTTACACCCCTTAGAAACAAAAGATGTCAGGATCAATATGGCTACCAGCCCTTGTAGTAAAAATACATATTTTTTTTATAGAAAAAAAAGTGCTACCACAGATTTTGATTAAATTTGGCACAAGGGTATAAAAGTCCTTAATCTAAAAAGAAAACTTAGTTTCAATAGTGGCAAATCTTAAGGTTTGGCGTAGGACTTCTTCAAAAAAACGTAATACACAGGCCCTATGGGGAAAATACCCCTTAGTCTAGAAAGCTAGAAAAAAAAAGTGCTACCACAGATTTTGATTAAATTTGGCACAAAGGTAGAACAGTCCTTAATCTAAAAAGAAAACTAAGTTTCAATAGTGGCAAATCTTACCTTTAGGCGTAGCAATTCTTCAAAAAAACACTATATTTTCCAATGAAAAAAAAAAAAAATTTCCCGAGTTTGCAAATGTAAAAAAATAATCAAAATGTAGGTCAATATGAGTACAATGAACTTTCCAAGGCTGTTAACATCGGTCAATAAGTGCTTTAATGCAAATCGTATTCAATTAGTACCAGTGTTAAAAAGTCCGTAAAAAGTCGGAAGCAACTTTTACGACGCGCGTCACTCGGCAAAAATCGGATATTGTCACATACCTAATGTCAGGCTTGTCTTGCCGGGCCTTTGACTTTGGCTTTGCTATTACTTTTTAAGAAACTTAAAAAAAAATAATATAACTATCTAAGTGCCGATTTTGGTTACGTCTAATTTTGTAAAGTGTTTTACCAATTTTTTCTTTTACATTTCGGATAAATCTCAATCAAATCAAAAAGGTAAATTTGTTCATGAGGTTGCTTGCTGACTTGTCAATACTAAAATATAATTTAGATACAAAAATGCGAATGCGCATGTGCAATAATATCAGGAAGTGACAACGCGTCCTGCCTTTATCATCAACATAAACAACCTGAAGGCAGATACTACTACTGAGTCTACTGACACGGTATAGAAGCCTAAAACTCGTATAAAGTATTCATAATAGGCCTATTATTGTATTTAATATATAATAGTATGCTTAAAAAAGAATAAAATCTGAGCAGAGACCCATACCCACTCTTACTCAACTTCAAGAACTTGTCAACCGATGGCCGATGCACTGCGATACTCATTCATCATTCATTGAGTTGACACTGACACTACTCTACTCAATACTGTCACTACTGATACTAATAGTAATATAGCTATAAGTTGGTAGCGGTACTGTAGCTTTTTTATTTCTGTGAACCTAGGCGTATGGTGCGGTGGCCGAGTGGCAGCGCGTTCCAGGTTCGAATCCTGGTGAAGACCAAAATTTATTCCTGAGTCGGCAGTGTGTGTCCCAGTCCCTGACTCAGACTGAGTCTACCTATTTATTACCTAGCCGGTCCTAGCTCTGATGTCTGATGGGTACCTGACTAAACTGACTTTAGTGTCTTTAGTTGGGGTAAAGTAAACATGGATGGGCATTGTACTGACAAATAATCTTCTCTATCAAAGGAGCGTCACTAATGTTTAAGATAAGACACAATGATTGTGTGAAACATAGTATGCTATGGCCACAGAAACTGGTGAATGCTGCTTATCCAGCATACAGTGATACAGGCCATACATAGTGAATATTTATAATAGGCCACCAATTAATTATAAGGACAAAAAGATAAACATAGGGTCAATATACACTTTTCTTATCCCATAGGCCTATATCTCATGAGTCATATAATATATATATATGTAAAACATAAGAACAGATGTATATATATTATAAGTACTCTTTCTTCCTGAGCTACATCCAGGCATGTAATGAGTTGACTGAACAAACCAGGAAAACCAGTAACATTAAACATAACATCATTCCAAACACTAATCAAAATGCAATACTTCTTTCTTAAATATGGTTAGGATAGCTCAAATTCATGTTTAAATGTGTGCCTTGTCTTCATTTATTGTCAATAATAACTTGTGATAGTTAAAATTTCATAAAATGCATTACTATTCTTTTTCCCCAGCAGAACCTCAATTGAAAATGCATTAATTTACTGAGTAAATAGCCTTGCTCTGAGTTTCTTCACATCATCTCTAGTGTTGTTGAGCTTTACTTTGAAGGGGCAGACAATTCTAAGTGAAATTATTTTGCTCTGGATTTCCTTGTATAGGGCACTGTGATCGGAAATGACTCCTTCTATTTGTAAGGTAAGAAATATTGGAATCTTTTCTTTGTTTGGTTTCATCTAGTGTAGTGTACTTTTAAAAAAACTTAGCATGGAACACAAACAGAGTTCTATTAGGAGTTACCTTGGTTTTCTTTAAGCTTATGTTTATGTAACAGATTGAAACGTGGGAAGCAGGGAAACATAGTAATGCTTTTCTAAAAGTTCTCTTGTTCAAATTCTGATGTAAATGCCAGGTTTTATTTTTCATTGATCGTGTTCCGGAGTTTAAACTGTTCCATTGTTCTTAAGGTCACCTGGTTTCCCAACTGTCTAGCCAGTTTTAGACCGTATGAATCGGGGAACCCTTTTTTCATTAATCGCGTTGGGACCCATAACCACTATCTGCAACCTCAGGGTATTATTCAGGGCTCTTAGTTATGGTCACATGGCCTTGTTGAGAAGGTGTCATGACATTAGACTGGCTAAGCTATCAAAATGCATCGGCAACATAAACTGAAATGCAGTAATTATAAAAAAATATTAAAAAAAAATTTTGTGATTAAAAGGGTAAAATAAATATTGACACAAAGAGTTTTTCATTTTGTTTATAAAGTTCAATAATTTGAATGAATGGAATCTGTAGATATAAATTAACAATGTATTATCAAGTAAGTAAAGTATCTGTCCGACCAAATTGATCCATTGGGCCGGTGAAGCAGCGTTCACCAGTTTCAGTGGCCATGGCCATGGGGATGTGTGGCCAGCACAATGGCCAGCCAAATTTACTTTACCCCAACTAATGTCAGGTACCTAAAAGAGCTGGGTAGATTCAGTCTATCCTGGGAAAAAATCCTAGCCTCCGCCAGGATTTGAACCCAGGACCTTTGGATTGCCAGTCGAACGCGCTGCCGCTCGGCTTCTGTGCCCCATTATATTTTCAAGTAAAGATTTAAAATTCACCAAATGTAAATGTTTATATTGATATAACTATGACCCTCAATTGTTAGCCCTTCTAACACATTGTGCAATGAATCAAGATTTTAAAATATAATCAGCACCTTCATAATGATATTGAACTGTATGGTTTATGCCTGTGTGTCTACATGGAATTTTGTATTTTTTTATTTCCAGGAATGTGGTTGTCGCTGTGATACTTGTGGAAACCGATCAGATTCCTAGTGAGTTTAGATTGTCTTTTAGAAAGTAGCTTGTCAAATCTTAGCCAACGAATACAAATCAAGCTCTTGTTTTCAAAGGCAAGGTTCATTAAGTATGATTAAGTACAGAATGAGAATTATTGATACATGCATACAAGATGTAAAGATTGTAGAGGAAAAATTTGGGGGAAATATATTTAAAAGGAAAACACTTGTTTGCAATGTAATGGTTGTCGTGGGGTATACATATAAATCCTTTTAGGTTGCACGAAACCATAGTGCTTTGTTCTGATAGGTTCATTACATTCTTAAAAAAATGAAACAAGAGAAGACAACTTGAGGTTTTTGTGCCCATGAGTTATTTGACCTTGTCGTAATGAAAGCTTTTTCTAATCCCTTTATTTTCTCTTTAATTTATGTAAGAAATATATGGTAAGTAAGCTTCATGTCCATCCCAGAAAATTAAAGACGAAGTAGATTTCACTCATTCTTTGTGGCCGCAGCTCATTCCTTGTGGCCACAGATCCTTCCTTAGGCTGACCACCCTTAGACCAGTTCAAAGTTGGCGGTTGAAAGCCAAGTTAAAGCTACCGTATATACTCATGTATAAGTCGCACCGGTGTATAAGTCGCACCCCTAGTTTAAGATTGTTTTCCTTATACGTTGTCATTGACCCACGCATAAGTCGCACCCCGACTTCCCAGGTTACACTGCCTTTTAATATCTAAAAGATGCATACCTTTTAAACATAAAAGTTACTAAATATTCACCCTAATTTGGAAACTTTCCTTAAAAAATTGTTTTAATCGTGCATAAGGCAGACATAATCAAATAAAGGCATATCCTAAAAATTATACATAACTCCAATCAACTATAGGGTTATGTAGGAAACTTTATGACAGAGTAGTAATGTTTTTCGAACTTTTCAAAAACAGTGTCGGGTGTATAAGTCGCACCCCTACTTTTTGTCGAAATTTTATGTAAAAAAAGTGCGACTTATACGCGAGTATGTACGGTAATTTCCAAGCACAACCGGATCCACTGTATAATTTTATGGGTTTATCCCTGTCCCGCTTAAACAATGACCAAAAAACAGTTGAGCAGGAAATTTAGAAAGCTTACTTTTACTTACTCATTGCTTATATATGATTGCTTTGTTTCTGCATAAATCCCCAGTATACATTAAAAAAAAAAATATCTAGAACTTTTAAATTTATCTATCTTTAGGTGATGTTAAGATTAGTGTCATTCTCAGCTTATATATTCTTGTAGTATTACTCTTTGAAAATTTACTATGTTGATGTTTCATTATTTATAAAATAAAAGGTGGGTAAAAAAAATCAATGATTATCCTCAAGATTGAAGTTTTAAAGCTTATTGATTTTTGGTGATTATTTTGGTGGCGGTGGAGGTGGTGTTTTATTTGTTAATGGGACTCATCTCTGTTGGTCAGTTTCATTGTCAGTTTAGTTTTTAAAGTTGTATCTTGCTCATTAATGTGGTGAAAGGGAAAAAAACTATAGAGTGAAATTTCCAACAGGATAGACTCAAAAGGAAATTGTATTCGCTATTTTGACAATTTCTTTTTTGAACATTGTCTCCCTGGTTTCTTTGTAGCTTTTTAAAATGTATTTATCTATAATATATTTTCTGAACATTACATTAATCTTGATGAGCTATTTGTTAATTATAAAATTGTATGCACATTTATTGTAAAAAGTACATTTCTAGATATTTGAAGCAGATGTTGTTTATTATTGATTTTTTTGTACCAACAGATCTAGGTCAACATAAAATTTGTAAATAATAATAGACGAATAACTAAAATTTTAAATCTCGATAAATATTTAATTGTATTATAAAGAAAAATAGTTTAAATGGCCACCAAACACTAGACAGCACTTAATGAATGGCTCTTTCCTTTGTGATCATCCTTTTTCAAGCCAATCTTGTCCCAACAGCCTGGACCTCCACCAGCAGATAGCGGAGCTGCACAGCCAGCTCCACCGCAGCAACAGCCACATATCGAACATTGAGCACGAGCTGATAGACAACAAGCAGGCCATGGATGCAGAGCTGGTCAAGACTCGGGAGGACTTGAGCCGACTCAGGGAGAGATACGAAAGGTACAACAGAGAACAGAAAATTAATGGTTTTTATAAATGTCCTTAATTTTTTAACATTTTAAAGAAATAATTAAGTTTTTTTTAAAGCATTTCAGTATATTTATTCAATGTACTGATTTATATTGGGCATATTGTCTTTGGGGATAAATGTTTATCATCCACAAATTTTCAAAAGACTGGTATAAATAAAAGAATATGCCACATTTGTCATCTGCTAGTCATATTAGGGCCTTTTTTTCATATGCCAAAGAAACAAAGTAGTTTTATTAATGAATTCATTTGTGTGTATAGATATGTATATTTAAAATAGCAATTAACATTTGGAATATTTTAATTGATAAAAATTGTTTATTCACTACTAATTAAAAAAAACCTGGTATAATTAAATAATGATACCACACTCATGAAAGATTAATGTAAAAGCATTGTCTGCTGAACTCTTGGATATTGCATGTGGATTACATTTTGTAGAGGTTTACATTTTGTAGAGATTTACATTTTGTAGAGATTTACATTTTGTAGAGGTTTACATTTTGTAGAGGTTTACATTTTTTAGAGGTTTACATTTTTTAGAGGCTTACATTTTGTAGAGGTTTACATTTTGTAGAGATTTACATTTTGTAGAGGTTTACATTTTGTAGAGGTTTACATTTTGTAGAGGTTTACATTTTGTAGAGGTTTACATTTTGTAGAGGTTTACATTTTGTAGAGGTTTACATTTTGTAGAGGTTTACATTTTGTAGAGGTTTACATTTTGTAGAGATTTACATTTTGTAGAGGTTTACATTTTGTAGAGGTTTACATTTTTTAGAGGTTTACATTTTTTAGAGGTTTACATTTTTTAGAGGTTTACATTTCTATTATGGTTGTCCTTTTGTTTATGAGTACCTGGCCACAAATCACTGTGAGTAGCTGGCCTTAAATCACTGTGAGTAGCTGGCCTTAAATCACTGTGAGTAGCTGGCCTTAAATCACTGTGAGTAGCTGGCCTTAAATCACTGTGAGTAGCTGGCCTTAAATCACTGTGAGTAGCTGGCCTTAAATCACTGTGAGTAGCTGGCCTTAAATCACTGTGAGTAGCTGGCCTTAAATCACTGTGAGTAGCTGGCCTTAAATCACTGTGAGTAGCTGGCCTTAAATCACTGTGAGTAGCTGGCCTTAAATCACTGTGAGTAGCTGGCCTTAAATCACTGTGAGTAGCTGGCCTTAAATCACTGTGAGTAGCTGGCCTTAAATCACTGTGAGTAGCTGGTCACAAATCACTGTGAGTAGCTGGCCTTAAATCACTGTGAGTAGCTGGTCACAAATCACTGTGAGTAGCTGGGCACAAATCACTGTGAATAGCTGGCCACAAATCACTGTGAATAGCTGGCTACAAATCACTGTGAGTAGCTGGCCACAAATCACTGTGAGTAGATGACTAAGATTGAAGTTACACCTGTGTGAAGTGAGACAAGATTTATGTACATGGGAAATCAATCAAGTTGTTTTTATTACTCTTGTTTCAGGTTGTTGGAGAGCCATAAAAAAATGCAGAAAATCAATAATGAGCTAGAAGAAAAATTGTTGAAGACGGTAAATAATTTATTTGTTACATTTTAAAGTTTATAAAAACTATTATATCAAGTAATAATCTTGTTCTGAAAGATAGAATGTAGTTTAGAAGATAATAATATGATTTCGGCAAAACGTGAGCATAGCAAGGGTTGCTATTAAGAAAAACCAGCAACTTTATTGAAATGCAAGACAAAATTTAAATCATTGAAAAGTATAGGATGCAATCAGCCTGTGTGTGGAGGAAGCGTCTTTAAATTACAATACAATACAAAATGATGCAATAAAAATAATATATAATAATGCAAATATATATGCATACTTCTAAATATAGACATTGTATAACATTTTATTTATGTGCTGAGATGTTTCACTTTTATGTTTCTTATCCCTGTGTATTCTAAGGTTGGAAACTTTGAAAGTGAAAAGCTGTCTCTGCAGAACGAGATAACATCTGTGATGAATAAGTTGGTGGATGCCAGGATATTAATCAACCAACTGGATGAAGAAAGTGTAAGCTGTTTGAATGAGTCTTAACATCTCTGCATATTGTCTTTTGGCTCAACGTTGAACAAAGGAAATTATAGCCACTACTTATTTGGTTTGAGTAAATTTGGGTGAATAGTTTCAGTTTTATTTTCTTTACTCTTGAGTTGTTGTTTTTTTTTTTTATTTCAGGAGAGGTATAGAGTAGACTGTAACACAGCAGTTCAATTGTTGCAGTGTAAGCCTTCCAATTTTGTATCACATAGACTCAACACGGTAGGTGATCCTTCCATTTTATGAGCCTTCACATTTTATATCACTGATTCTCTCATTCTCTCTCTCTCTCTCACTTTCTATGTTTGTCACTTTCTTTCATTAAATTTAAAATATCATTTACTCGTGAAGAAGTGTTCAAATAGTAGACAGTAAACAAAGATGATCAAAGTCCCATAACCATCATTGACACTAGAGGGGAAGTAATTAGCCACCAAAAAAAAAATGTTTAATTGAAATAGCAGCTGTGCCCTACATTAATTTATTTCACATAACTATGAAAATAAAATATTTAAAAAATCAATTTAACCCTTACAGAATCAACATTTAATCTTCTTTTAAAAATACTCACGTCTTCAAAAAACCGAGTCATAAAAAGGTTCAAACGAGAATGAACTAAAGGGTTAAAACAATTCCTATGGGTTAAATGACTCTTACTGAAAATGGAATATTTTTAATTTGTTTACATTATCTTTATATTTTCAGCTGCCAATAGATCTACAAGACAGACTAAAGCAACACATGACCAGGGATCAAATTCTAGCTGCAGAGAATGGCATCCCTGCTCAAGAGGAGACGAAGCTGATAAGGGTTCCGATGGCTACTTTCCCTCCCTGCGCAATGGTCTTCTCCCTCAACCAAAACGTCAATAAGCCTGTTGACCAGCAGAATGAGTCGGACAGTAACAAGGGCTTCGTCCCCATGTCCTTGATAACACGTGTCCTCACCCAGAGAGAGTCCAGGAGGACGTACCCGCGGATGTTTCTGTGCATGTCCTGCAAGAAAGACGTTTTCCACGAAGACAAAGGCTCCCAGGTCGACTTTCTGCCTTGCGTTTCCAGAAGTGTAGAGGTTACCACCAGGCCGATGGTGGAAAGAAGCCAGAGCTTCATACATTCGTTAAGCCCAAGGACCTCTCTGCGTGATTCTAACAAATTTAGCTACAGCGGCAACACCAGCACAAGCTCTGAGCCAGACTATTGACAGTGTTACTGCATGTTACTTCCTGTTACTACACCGCAGTGTAACGACACCACATCTTGATGTCAAAAAACTTTTTTTTACAGACGTTCACTGATATCTGCCATTGGTGCTCAGTGAAGAAAAGCCAAAGAGTTTATTATTTATTTATTCAGTTGTTTTTTTTTAAAACAGATTTGGCCTCAATGGTGGCTTTGTACTGGAGTGCTTCAAAACGTCTTCCTTGCATTGATTGTTTAAAAACAAAACAACAATTATGCTGCTTGTTATACCTGCAGTTCATAGTCTGATAAACAAATAATGTCGTAATGTTGGATTAAAATGTCAATAACTTTGAAATCCACTCATTCTGAGCATGTTATTTTTTGTGATATTGTGTGAACAGATCGTGCTATCTCTATTTAAAAAAATCCCACCTACGCTTGATTTTGTACTTTAAACACAGCCAGGTGTTGCGTAGCTCCCTACCTCCAGACTGTCCTTTAGCCTAGCCATTCTTGCTCACCACAATCAATAACCACTGCTGGGTAGATGCGTACATGGTAGACTTGTATAATTACCAGTAATAAATTGACAGCTTGAGTCAATTTTCCGTTAGCTAAATATCGAGTTTTAGTTTGATGGAGATGTATATATAAATAAATGTGTAAATTACTGTAAATAATGAAACGTGTCATCAATCACGTTCTAGTCACAAACACGATCAATAAAATATTAGTTGTTTTCTTTTCTTACTGAAAAGTAGGTTATCTTAAAATAAAGAAAGGCTGTAGGCGTAGGTAACAGTAACGCATCTCTACTGTCAGGTTTGTAAGACTTAGGTCACATTACACATTTTCCTACATAGTTTTAAAGGAGGTAGGTTGGTTATTAAGTATACCTGTCAGTGTGATCCACACTGCAAGTGAAGCAGTGGTCACGAGGTTCTGTGGTCATGGCATATGAAGCATTATCAAACATATAGGTACTAACACTCTTGGTTCAAGGGGGCATGGTTGCAGAGTGACAGCGCATTCGCCTGGCATACCGAAGGTCCTGGGTTCGTATCCTGGTGAAGGCTATGATTTTTTTTCCCGGGACTCGAGGGTATCCCTGAGTCTACCCAGCTCTGATGGGTACCTGACATTAGTTGGGGTAAAGTAAAGGCGGCTGGGCATTTTACTGGCCACACATCCCTTAATATGCCGTGGCCAAGGAAACTGGTGAACGTTGTTTCATCGGCCCTATGGATCAATTTGGTACGACTGGTAGAGTACTTACTTACTCTTGATTCAACCTTAAGTAAAAGTAAAAACAGTCAGATCTAAAAAAACAGAATATATATATATTAACTTTTTCATTATAAACACTGAACAAAGAGGTCCAGATGTTTTTGTTGACACAGCTTTTATGTCCATATTGGGAAACTGACAATGTCTACAACAGTTCGTTTTTTATTTTATTTTACTGCTTATCACATCTGTTGACGTCTCGGGACGCCTAGTATAAATAGCCCTGGGCCAATTTGTCCATTTATTTCCTGGGGAAACCCATCTTTAAAGTTATTGTTGACCTAAAAAGGTATCAATAAAGCTTTCAAATGTTATTTAATAGATTGATACTGCTAATATTGTACAGAGCGAAACCATTCCTGATAGAAGTGCATATTTGAAAGAAAGTAATTATGTTATGTCCTGTAGTCTCCCTTTGTTTTATTACAGACAATCACAATAAAACCATAAAATAATTGATTATTAGTAATTAGAAGTGGAGATCCATGCCGAGATGGCATAGGCTATAATCCCCATATATAGGGAAAAAATTCATGATTATAACATAAACAAATATTTCTTTCTTACTTTTCTTTGTGACGTTTATGTCAAAGATGATCAACATGTGACTTTTGTCAGGTGATATTAATTGATTCCACTGATTTCAGATTACCCACAATTCAAACTAATAGAGCATTTATTGTTTATGATTTAACCTTTGCCTTCTGACCTCCAGCATAATCAATGTTTTTATCATTACACTTTTGTATTGGATATAATGGTGCACATTTTTTTATTTCCTACGATTCTGTATTTACATAAATTACAGGTGCTCTGCAGTAGCCTATATATATATTTATATATATAACGACCAGTGGTGCTCTCTTTTAAATTTTATTTCAATGTGTTTTTTATTTAATGCTTTTTTTTTTCAAAAGTATGTTCGTTATGTTATGGGGGCACGTTGGCTGAACGGCAGCATGTTTGGTTTGCTTACCAAAGGTCCTGGGTTCGTATCCTGATGAAGGCTAAGATTTGTTCCCCGGCCTGGAGGGCGTCCCTGAGTCTACCCAGCTCTGATGGGTACCTGACATTATTTGGTGTAAAGTAAAGGCAGGCGGGCATTGTACTGGCCACACAATCCTTTAGTATACAGAGGCCACAGAAACTGGTGGACGCTGCTTCACCGGCCCTATGGTTCTAATTGGTCCGACGGGATACTTTACTTTTTTTTAATGTTTGTTAAATAAAGAAAATATTACATACTTTAAATGTATAAGTAAACTTTCTTTCACAGCTGTGAAAGGTTGAAGGCCTCCGCGTGCACTTTTTTTTAATTCATGTCCTTTGTTTACATGGGAAGGGACCTAGTTGTCAGCCAAGCACCATTCAGTCTTTCTCCAATCAATGTTGTGTATGTGTTAGATGTTGGTAAAGTTAAAAATTACCCATGATAAGTGTCAAGCTGTACAGACTCCTCCCCTTATTAGACTCCTCCCTTCCCTAAACTCCTCCCCACAAGACTCCTCATTCACTAGACTCCTCCCCTCACAAGACCCCTCCCCACACTAGACCCCTCCCCACAAGACTCCTCCCTCACTAGACTCCCCTTAGAAGGTGGAAAATATATTATGTTTGAGTTTTTCCTTTTCCTACTCATTGAAAAAAGCTGCCAAACTATCAGTACTGGGGTCAGACTTTGGCACCTCTCATCCCAATATTGGATTATCATTCTTTTTTCAAACTTTTTTTTCACGCCATTCGGTTTCTGTAAACAATCTTCCTTTTCACACTGTAAAGCAAGACATTAAACAGACTGTCAGCTTTAATATCAAATATATTTGTTTTTAATGACCATATTAGCTAAACTACTAACCTGTATTGTCTATATTGAATTTTCTCATTTTAAACAATATAGAATATATAATTGTGCATATAGTCTTTCTGTTATAAAGTTATTTTTGTATATGCGCACACAACATTCACATTCTTTTTCCTCTGGTGATAGTAAAATAAAAGTAAGTGTGCAAGACTGGAAAGTAGGTCATTTGAGTCAGAATCTTTTTCCTTCTTACTTCATGTTTTTAGAAGAAAATAAATGTGGTATACAATTTGGAGAGTAAATGTAAATTATATAGGTAAGTAAGAGAGGACAATATGGTGGATAAAAATGCATTTCCTGTTGGTATGTTTGTTTACTCCTGCAGATAGTTTTTCGGCTATAAACATTTAACCTTGACATTCAATTGTATTAGTTATGTTTTGAATAAGCAAAGAACAAATGTGTTCCTAACACTTTGCATAGAAATTCTTTCTGTTCGTAAATTGTGTGCAGTAGTTTTTTTTATTGGCCATGCATAATGATTGTGTGGCCAGTTCAATGTCCAGTAATCTTATTTTACTCTTTTAAATTAAGTATTTTCCTGACCTATTTTCCTCAAATATTTTGTACTTAAATTTTTTTGTCTTATCAAATAGACAAAAAATGTTCCAGTATATCTTATTTTCTGCTGTCAACTGTTTGGTAAGAAATTTTAATAAATGAACTGTAATTTACTCATTCTATCAAATATGCAAACCTCATTGTTTTATAGTGTAGAGCATTTTTTTCTATATTATAGAAATTAATTAGGACAACAAAATAAGTGTTACATTAATTAACATTAATTGCTTTTATTAAACAGATAAATAGAGAGTACGTTTCCGTTTTTACTTTTGTGGAATTTAAAAACTTTTTTGGTTTTTAATTACTGCACATTTTTATAATTATTTTATAATTATTTTATTTTATATTAATAATTTTAAAATGTGATTAATGGTGCTGGTTGAAATTTTTAAAGATGAAATACTTACTTAGTAAGTATATAGGCCCCTACTTACCTTGCTAAATTTATTATGATTTTAAAAAGTAGGTACATTGTTTAGCTTACAATGCACTCTACCAATGTCTTGTTACTTTCCTTCGTTTCTGTAATATATTGACTGATATTGTGACTAAATTGTGACCTTGTATTAGTTTCGCTATTATTAGCCGCAAAACAAGTTCTGTTACCGCTTACCAGCTATATAAACTCTGTATTCAATATAACATTGAATAGCCTCAAAAGCAGTCCGGTATCACATCCTCCTGTAATTTTTATTGGTCTGTTAAACAGCTGTAGTCATTAATAATAATTTATGTAGATCAGTGCAAATGAATAAAAAAAGAAAAGTGTTCTTCTGTGATCTCTAAAAGGGCCTGGGGGGAGGGGTGGGATTACGGTGGGAACACTGTTCACTGCTCCTTTGTCCATAGCACACTAGGGCTTTGTAAACAAACAGAAAACAAAATACAGCCTTTTTTATTTTCTGCCTATTCAGAGCTTGGAAGAATTTGTTTTGTTCTCCAAACCTAGATAAAAACTAAATAGAACAAGGTAAATGCTTTATTCTGTTCTTTATATTCTCCTTCACAATGTACAGATGTAAAAATTTATTGGTACAGTATTAATATTAAAGAAATTGCATTGAGTACAGGTATTTTGTATGTTGATTAGATTTCTCAGAGACAATGGTCTGAAATTGTGCTTGAGTATTTTGCCTGTTGATTTGACTATAATTTTAATAAGTGTGTGCACACCATTAGTAATTCTCCAACAGTGGTTCATGGCATGTTCCATACAAAAAAGTAGCCCATTTCCGCTTGTTTCAGCTCTGAGCAGAGGTCACCAGCTGCATTTTTGCCAAAGCATATAATGGGATTATGTTGACAGTACAATACGCAAACACCTTTACTATCCTCAACTAATGTTTACGCACGCATCAGATCTGGGTAAATTTTTTGGGATACTATGTAGTGAATATTTAACCCCTTTGCATTTGTTGTAGTGCAACACTCATGCCAATAAACCACACTGCTCCTTATGAATTGTACAGTATTCATTGAACTTACTCAATGTCAATAATATTGAGTTATGAGATTTGACAACAAAAAGACTGTATCGCTTTTCATTAAAATGGGTAGATTGTTTTTTATTCATACTATTGCTTGAATAAAATAAACAGAAAAAAATTAGCTAAAGAAATGTTTGATTACTTTAATCATCAAAAAATCTGTTTGTCTCCCTTTCCACTTTATTAATAATTTAACTTGATACTTTATTCTGGCATTATTTATTTTATTTTTTTGTTTTTTCTATCTCTAAAAGTTTTGTACCAAAAAAGTAAAAAATGACATTTCTCTTTACATACCATAAAGTTTATGTTTCTCTGTATTCTTGGCCAGATGGTATGAAGGGATTGTGTAATCAGTGTAATGCTCAACTCCCTTTACTGGCCTCAATATTATGTTTTCATCATAGCTGGATAGACTGGTGTTCTGGTTGGCCCATTATATACCCACCTATAATGCATTCATCCAAGCAATGTCTTAGGACTCTTTAATAAGTGATAAGTAATCTTCGTCAGTTGGAGTTTTTAGACTCAAGGGGTGGGTAATCCCTGACCTTCCACAGTGAATGCTCCAAACAAAATCCTGCCTCAGTTTAAATTCTGGCTTGAAAAGAAACGGCCCCCCCTTGACTTGAAACAAATCAGGAACTATTTGTACACAGGATTAATAAAATAATAGCGTGCGTACACTAGTGAATTCTAAAGCTAGACGCTTCAACTTAATGTCCGTCATCAGGGCAAATTTTTTTTTTTTTAAAGTACCCGTGGTACCAACTCGGACCAAATAGATCCATAGGGCCGGTGAAGCAGCATTCACCCGTTTCTGGTGGCCACTGCATACTAGGGGATTGTGTGGCCAGCACTATGCACAGTCACCTTTACTTTATCCCAACTTAGGTCAGGTACCCATCAGAGCTGGGTAAACTCAGGGACGCCGTCCAGACCCATGAAAAAATTGTTCTAATCTATGGTTAGTTATTTCATTGTTGTTGTTATTCCTTTCACTCCTCTTGTTATTAAAGGAATTATTCTATTACACTTATAGTGATTAGCATGTTAGAACAGCAAAGTAAAAGGCTGTGTTTGTTCATTTGTATGTGTGCGCATTCATTTTGTTTACTTTTCAAATCAAAATGTTGCCCTCTGTGTTTAGTGGGACAGTTTGTTTTTTTAAATCATCCACACAAACACATTTTATTGATGTGGATTTCAGTTTTATTTTTTAACATTTGTTTGTAATGATGTTTTTATCACAGTTTTAAAATTAAGTTTTACATTTACATGAAGGGATCTCATTCAGCTATGGTGAAGACAGTTTTAAAATTAAGTTTTACATTTACATGAAGGGATCTCATTCAGCTATGGTGAAGACAGTTTTAAAATTAAGTTTTACATTTACATGAAGGGATCTCATTCAGCTATGGTGAAGACAGTTTTAAAATTAAGTTTTACATTTACATGAAGGGATCTCATTCAGCTAAGGTGAAGACAGTTTTAAAATTAAGTTTTACATTTACATGAAGGGATCTCATTCAGCTAAGGTGAAGACAGTTTTAAAATTAAGTTTTACATTTACATGAAGGGATCTCATTCAGCTAAGGTGAAGACAGTTTTAAAATTAAGTTTTACATTTACATGAAGGGATCTCATTCAGCTATGGTGAAGACAGTTTTAAAATATTTTGGAATGCTTTTTAAACATTTACTGGTAAAAAAGGTGTTACATATATTATGTATAGTTAAAGCTAAAATGACTATATTTTGTGGATAAAATATGTGGGAAATTGAAAATGTATAATTCAAATATTATCATATAATTTTTTTTTAAATATTATCTAGGGTTATTAAAACTGTATTATTAATAAATATTAGGTGTAATATGAAAAGCAATGCACTTGGGTACTCAACTTAAAAATAAAAATATCAAAACAACAAAATTGTATCTTGATGTCTTTATATACTTATAATTGTCTGGTAGTAATAATAATTATTTAGTGCATACTTCCACGCTATTTCACTTAACATGCTCAGAGCCCTTTAAAAAAATCCACAATTCAGTTTGAGAGGGAAAAGCATAAAAACACTAGCCAAAGAGAAAGGTCTTCAAACTCTTCTTAAACTAGTTAAAGGACTTTTTGTCTCAGAATTCCTGAGTGTCTGAGGCAAGCTGTTTCACAGTTTAGGACTTTAGGTGCTGCAGATTCAAAGGAGAGCATTGCAAACAACTACTTTTTGTGTCAAATGGCGCTTGGAACTGGACTGTAACGAGGAGTGCAGTAAATAGTCATTGCAAAAACTGGCAAATTAAAAAATATTAATTTTGCCTTTTTTTAGGTGTTTGTTTTTTAAATTTTTATTTATTTTATCTTATATATTACAGACACTCCTTCTATAAAGAAGACTTGCTACGCTCATCCATGGTCCGAATCTTGCATCTTTATTCATTAGCGGATCCGAATATCACGGTAGTAAAGAATTACTTCAAAGTTCAAATACAAATAAAGTAATACTGTAGTATAAAGTAGATCAAGAAATATAAAATATATTAACAATACATATAACTAGGTAATAATTATAATAGATGTTTTAATAGATCACAACTTCCTGTATAATAAACTACACATTCGGTACACAGTTCACTTGGTACACACTTCACTACATCGACTACACAGTTCGTTGAACTTCGTTAAAGTTCGATCAGTGTAAGTTGTAACATGTCCATCTGTGAAGTTGACACAGTATACGTGACTTTCATTGTAGACTGCAGATACTCTCTATCTCTTGAATAATAAATACTTTAATAAATACTTTTGAATTCTAATCAGAAACTGTTGAAGTACACCCCCATACTTGTGGAAATGACATCCGGAAATATCCGTATCCGGCAAATATTAGGTGCCTACTATCCGGATCCGGCAAATAGTGAAAAAATCATATCCGGCCAATCACTATTATTCATGTAATAAAATCCTGTAAGGTCATCAAAAAGTCAAAGACATTAATCGTTAAGGCTTAAGATTACTTTGATAAAAAAATTATATGCTTTGAATAAAAAAAATTAACTAAATAAGTTATTCAAATATTTACATATAGTATATTCTTTATTATTAATTCAATGAAAACTTTAGTACCAAATGTTGTAAATAAACCACAGAAGAGAAGATATTATATAAAGTAATAAAATAAACCACAGAAGAGAAGATATTATATAATGTAATAAAATAAACCACAGAAGAGAACTTATATAAAGTAATAAAAAAAACACAGAAGAGAACTTATAAAAAGTAATGAAATAAACCACAGAAAGAAGATATTATATAAAGTAATAAAATAAACCACAGAAGAGAAGATATTCTATAAAGTAATAAAATAAACCACAGAAGAGAACTTATATAAAGTAATTAAAAAAACACAGAAGAGAACTTATAAAAAGTAATTAAATAAACCACAGAAGAGAAGATATTATATAAAGTAATAAAATAAACCACAGAAGAGAAGATAATTTTTTATAAAGTAATAAAATAAACCACAGAAGAGAACTTATATAAAGTAATTAAAAAAACACAGAAGAGAACTTATATAAAGTAATGAAATAAACCACAAAAGAGAAGATATTACATAAAGTAATGAAATAAACCACAGAAGAGAAGATATTATATAAAGTAATAAAATAAACCACAGAAGAGAAGATAATTTATAAAGTAATAAAATAAACCACAGAAGAGAACTTATATAAAGTAATAAAAAAAACACAGAAGAGAACTTATATAAAGTAATAAAAAAAACACAAAAGAGAACTTATATAAAGTAATAAAAAAAACACAGAAGAGAACTTATATAAAGTAATGAAATAAACCACAAAAGAGAAGATATTACATAAAGTAATAAAATAAACCACAGAAGAGAACTTATATAAAGTAATGAAATAAACCACAAAAGAGAAGATATTACATAAAGTAATAAAATAAACCACAGAAGAGAAGATATTATATAAAGTAATAAAATAAACCACAGAAGAGAACTTATATAAAGTAATAAAAAAAACTCAGAAGAGAACTTATATAAAGTAATGAAATAAACCACAAAAGAGAAGATATTACATAAATTTAAAAAAAAAGCACAGAAGAGAACATATATAAAGTAATAAAAAAAACACAGAAGAGAAGTTATTATATAAAGTAATAAAATAAACCACAGAAGAGAAGATATTATATAAAGTAATAAAATAAACCACAGAAGAGAACTTATATAAAGTAATAAAATAAACTGTACCATGAATTCTACAAAAAGTTTTTATTCAAAAAAAAGCATTACAACTTTCATTCTATCAAATTTCCCCTAACATTAGCCACTGTTAAGTTGAACAAAAACAACAAGTGCAATACAGATCAGGCTAATTAAAGAGTCTGACAGTGATTGTAATATCTTCAAAAATAACAATAAAATAAAACTCAACTTGTAGTAGTTACACAAAAACAAACACAGCAAAAAAAATTATCACAGAAAAAGCAATCAAATGAAGATTGACGTAGCCTCTACTAGACAGTCAATAAAACAAAAAAAAATCTTTTAAATCTATGCACAAATTATACAAGAACAATAACTCGTATATTATGAGCTATGAACAAACTCTACAAGAACAATAACTGCATGTGATCTCTGCAGAACAATTGACATGGATGCACAACTCAAGCTTCTGACATAGCATTACATCTTAACTTAATTATCAGTTTTTTAAACATTTATCTTTCCTAGTGAGCCAACACTGAACTAGTGCTGCATCTTTTGTCGGGAGTGTGATCCAAATATCAGATGCAGAAAATATTTGTCTAAAATTGTTTGGCTTAACAAAATGGGAGTCTTATCTTGTACTAACATTTTCAAATGAAAACTAAATTCACATTGCCTTGTTCAAATAGCTTTGTATTTTCAAATGAAAACTAAATTCCCATTGCCTTGCTCAAATAGCTTTGTATTTTCAAATGAAAACTAAATTCACATTGCCTTGCTCAAATAGCTTTGTATTTTCAAATGAAAACTAAATTCACATTGCCTTGCTCAAATAGCTTTGTATTTTCAAATGAAAACTAAATTCACATTGCCTTGCTCAAATAGCTTTGTATTTTCAAATGAAAACTAAATTCACATTGCCTTGTTCAAATAGCTTTGTGTTGAAATTATAATCTCTATTGGTTGCTTGATATGTTCAGGCCCTCTTACACATGTAGAAACATGGTAATGAGCTTGTCAAAAACGGTTGAATGGGTCAAGAGATTTTAAGTTTAATGAGGCTGGACGGTCCCGTGGTTAGTTCACCGGATTGTCAACCAAACAACCCCTGCCACCCTGCAAGAGTTTTGTGCCTAGTAGACGTAATAATCTAGAAGGAACGTCTGTATAACGTATAAGCAATAAGAATACATTGATATTACTAAGAAGCACAATGCATTCTTATATCTATATATATATATATATATATATATATATAAGTTTCATGATAACATGTCTTTAAGTACCAAAGTGTATTTGTACACAGTCAATTTTAGTCTCGTAAGAATAAATGCACCACAGAAATATACATTATTAACTTTTAATATACAAAGTTAACTTTTCTTAGAAAACAATATATGAATTAAATATATAAAAAAATGTTTTTAAAACAATCTTTCTATACAAACATTTTGTCATAATAAATGTAAACATTTTTACAACTAAATTTAACAACAAACTAATACTTAGGCTGTAAACGCTATATACAAAATATATAGATGACTATTGACTATAGGAAGAAATATTAAAAATGTATTTTACTTTAATCTAATATTTGAAATTTGTATGCCATTTTCTTTTTAAATTGACCAATTACTTGAGTTTAGTTTTGTGAGGAGGTGTAATTGTTGTGGGCGAAAACCTGGCATCACATATTGGGAACAAATGCCTGGCACTCGTGGCATTCTGAACAACGGACAGATCAGTTCATATAGCGGAGCAGTTTTTAACTTAAATAAACGCTTTATCTACAAAGTTTAAAATGTACTCCTCTTGCTGTTCACCATTATGAATGAAAGTCACTTTATTGGAATCAATCAGCTGTAAATGGAATGCCTCTATCTGCTTAAGTTCGCTGTATCGCTTGCGAGTCACGCTGGCCAGGGAGCCGTACCTGGGTTGATTAAAGGAGGTCCTGATGATCAGTTGTCGCAGGAGCTGTGGAGGGAAAAATTTTGTATACTAATTAATAATTATTGTTATGTTTGTCGTCTAATGTAAGGGTTTCACTTGTTCATTCAAATTTGAAGTCAATTAAAGGCTCTTGCTTATCAAATGAAAACAATCTTTAAATCAAATAACAACAAATAAATTATGAGAAATACGAAGGTGATCAAAAAGTTAACACAGCTGTCTACGACTAAAACTCCTTCTTTCTGTCCCACAAAAACCAGCAAGTCTAGCAAGTCCATTACTTCCGACCAATGGGGGTGGGACGTTAGGACTCCACACAAGATGACCCAGTGACCTCAGTCCACGTGGAAACAACAAACTCCAATGGACTGGTCATCATGATCCAACTTTTACATAACACTATACCCATACATGTTTTAACTACAAACATACAAAGCAGTTGTGGTTTTCTCAATAGGCCTCGCCTCAATAGTAATGAAGTGTTAAGGACTGGTTTATATGGGAATGGAAGATATAGTCAAAGGGAAATAATATCA
Organism: Anisus vortex; assembly: GCA_949126835.1. Classification (NCBI taxonomy): domain Eukaryota; kingdom Metazoa; phylum Mollusca; class Gastropoda; family Planorbidae; genus Anisus; species Anisus vortex. The sequence continues at coordinate 1,726,120 of OX421495.1, forward strand.
AAGTATCGGTGAAGATAGGCAGGATCTATACGACCAACAATAAATACTAGAATATTCTATTTACATTATGAACTAAGCTCACTTAATTAACTCGAGGTAACATGAACACAGGGGGTGAAATGGTCAGGGGATCTTGGCGGTAAAAGTTAGTTAGAGCCAAGAGGTAGAAGTAGAAGGTTGTATGATAAAGGAGCCTATATTTTATAATACCATACTAGTGACATGAACTTGTGTTTTGGATTTCATATATATCTTGGATGTACTGGAAATTTTTGTATCTATTCTTTCAAATGCGAGTAGTAATAAAATATATGTGTATTGCTGTAAGATTCGACTTATTAAACTGTTGAGTAATAATGAAGATCCAAGAGGAAAGAGTTAACTCAATAATACCAGTCACAGTCTTACCAACAGACAGCGACCATAGGTATTAACAATAAGTTTTCAGTTAAGTTTATAGAAATTTTATTTCCTGAAATCATTATTCTTTTTGCAAATAATATGTACAAAGATAGTTACAAAAAAGGAAAATGTTTAATTGTACATTTGAATAGATATCAAACTTATAAATTGAACAATTCATACTTGATCAATCAGTTTTATTAAATTCTTAACTACAGGTGTTGACCAGCCTTAACGATTATGCATGCATGGTGAACCCAAAAGGTTATAACGAACCAACAGTTCCGGTCATATTCGTTCATATACTAATGAAACATGTCTATGTGCTGCGTTCCTGTTTGTATTGCGAGTTAGAAGAGATGTAGAGGAGTACATTTTATTTCATTTCCCAAAGATGTTACTAAAAGAAAACGATGAATTGTGAATGTTAAAAATGGATCGCTCATAACCATTCTTGTAGCCTTTGTATATTTATAAATGAAATGACCAGAAATGGACATCAAGGTTGAAATAAATTGTCAAAAACCAGCAAAAGCTATGCCTGAAACAAACAGAAAACATCATGTGTCGCTGGAAATACACTGGATGTTCATGAACACAACAATCCCTGACCTATTGATATGGTCAGGCCTCATTATGACCGGTCTAGTGTTGCAAGTCAAGGTGTAAAGGGACATCGTGGGAGGGAGGATTAATGGGACATTACTCAGGGCATTAGCTTTGCATAGTATAGCAAAAGTCTGAGTAGCTGTTACTACTTTCTTTGTAAATGGATACAGAAAAAAGTACATCCAATTCCATACTCTGTTGAAATCACATACTCGGTTAGGCCATAGTAACAGAGCTGATAATCTATTGAATTACCTTAGGCAACCCTGCTTTAGACATGAACTCTATAACATCCCACGCCTGAAACAACTCAATGAATTACCTTAGGCAGCCCTGCTTTAGACATGAACTCTATAACATCCCAAGCCTGAAACAACTCAATGTACACGATGCTTGTGGCAGATTTCTCAAGGAGTCGTTCAATGTGAGACAAGGTGACCAGAGGAGATTTTGTTTTGTTTTCCGCAGATCTGAAACAGAAATTCCCACAAATATCTCAATGGAGTTTTTAATCTATAAAATGCCAGACTTTTCTAACATGTCACTACCAATGTTTCACACATGTACTTTTATTTTATTAACTCTTGCGCTACCAACCCAATATTTTGCTACACATAGCCTTCCTGCTCTTATTTTACCAATAATGCTCCTTTAAAAGAAGCCATGTTTTTGACAACAGTTACTTTTCCGCACTTAAAAGCTCAGTAATTGGTCAATATAAAATAAATCCATGTATCCTCTATGGACTAAACATTCTACTCAAGACTGTGGTGAAATGTTACATACATATGCTTGTGTTTAAATTAGATACCATTATAATATAATATGAGGGATAAATATCATACACATATGTCTAATCATATGGGAGTATAATCAGATGATTGATGATGGAAATATACAAGCCTAGGTATATGGGAATACTATTAGCTGGTGGAAATATATGCGCCAGGTACTGTAGGGGTTAATCATGCATCTAATTAGATTTCTGATGATGGTAACTTTTCTTTTTTTACGTTGAGTGGCTTTACATTTGTTAAAGCCCTAACTGTTCACAATAAACATCAATATATCTGTCAATATCATGAAAATATATCTGTCAATATCATGAAAATGAGAATTTCTATTTTCACCTATATGCGTTCTATCTCCTCAGAGCATTTTACTATTAAACGTTCAAAAAATAAAGCTAATTCTCAAAGTCTGATTTCCTTATAGCTGTCAATTAATTTAAAATTAGATATAAATAAAACATCTACAATACAAAAAAGTCTGAACATTTTCAACACAGAGATATTAAATAATTGTCAAATATCCAATTGATTCCTTGTATTGAAATACATGCAGACATTTCTTTAACATAAAGTTGATATAATTGTATGAGCTTACGTGGAGAAGAACTGTAAGTTTTGAGAAAGTTCATCAAAGGGAGCCAGCACCAGCTTGTGACTTTTACATCCTGTATTATGATGACTGGCATGGAAGATCAAGTCCTTATGTTGACTGTCTCTGAGGATAAAAAAATACAAAACATTTTCTTTTCCCATCTACCATATGAGACGAAATGCAACATAGAAATATATGTAACCCTTTTCAGCACAGCATCAGCAATGGGTACTAATAGGAAATATTGTTACCTTAGAATTACTATTTTTTATCTGCAATTTGACTTTTTTTTTTACGTGTATAAATTTAGTCAACTCTATTTCTTGCTACTGAAGATAGACACACATTTTGGGCAGACTGAGGTGAGCAGGACACTTGAAAAAAATGGCAGAAGGCAGAGCAGCCAGAACAGTACATCACCAGGGGGAAAAGGCTTAGGGGCAGACCATGACAAAGATGGCTCGAAGCTGCAGAAGCAGATCAGCAAAAGCTTGGTGTTTGGGCATGGCAGAGGAAAGCCATGGATAGGCCCGAATAGTAGGTGGTGGAGCAGGCCAATGCCCTACATGGACTGTAGATAGGCCCAAATGGAAGTAGGTGGTGGAGCAGACCAATGCCCTACATGGACTGTAGATAGGCCCAAATGGAAGTAGGTGGTGGAGCAGGCCAATGCCCTACATGGACTGTAGATAGGCCCGAATGGAAGTAGGTGGTGGAGCAGGCCAATGCCCTACATGGACTGTAGATAGGCCCGAATGGAAGTAGGTGGTGGAGCAGGCCAATGCCCTACATGGACTGTAGATAGGCTCGAATGGAAGTAGGTGGTGGAGCAGGCCAATGCCCTACATGGACTGTAGATAGGCCCGAATGGAAGTAGGTGGTGGAGCAGGCCAATGCCCTACATGGACTGTAGATAGACCCGAATGGAAGTAGGTGGTGGAGCAGGCCAATGCCCTACATGGACTGTAGATAGGCCCGAATGGAAGTAGGTGGTGGAGCAGGCCAATGCCCTACATGGACTGTAGATAGGCCCGAATGGAAGTAGGTGGTGGAGCAGGCCAATGCCCTACATGGACTGTAGATAGACCCGAATGGAAGTAGGTGGTGGAGCAGTCCAATGCCCTACATGGACTGTAGATAGGCCCGAATGGAAGTAGATGGTGGAGCAGGCCAATGCCCTACATGGACTGTAGATAGGCCCGAATGGAAGTAGGTGGTGGAGCAGGCCAATGCCCTACATGGACTGTAGAGCCATGAGATGGACGGATGGATGAAGATACTGATATATCTCATTAAGGTCTGATAGAACATTATTATTCTATTTATTATGGCTTAAAATACTCACAATATAAATATAATGTTACAAGGCTGAGCGTTGTTGCTTAGTAACAGTTTGGAAATGTGTAATAAAATATTATGCTGCAGACTCGTCTCTTTAGTGCTCATTTCATTGTGGTGATTTAACGGCAACAGCTTGAACTTGACAGGTTGAAACATATTTTCCTTAGCGCTCACATCTAAAAAGTTTTCCATGCGCTCCATTTCGTGTTGGACAGAACCTTCAATCAATTTTGTTCAAATGTTTAAGTATATATTAAGATAGTAAATATGTAGCAATTAAATAAAAGCATTTTATGTTGGAGAGCTTTCAATGAAATAGTTAAATTACAAAAGTATATATTTAGATGGTAAATAATAGGCAATTAGATAACAGTCAAAATTAAATTAAAAGTTTAAAGTTGCTGTTTTTTTACCATCAATGGCAGGAGGATACATCACAAATATGTGCGGGGGGAGGTCACGAATCCAGGACAGGTAATATTTGCAAGACTCCATCATGGTGTCCTCAAGACAGAGCGATTCAGAAGTGGCAGAGTGGTACAAGCGGAAGCCAGCAGTGTGGAAGAGAGCGTACAAGGCACGGTACCAGCTGTAGATGTAATCTTCTTCTAGTTTATCTGTTTATCAATGGAATTAAATCAACAATGGTCAGAAAAACACATCTTCCAACAAGAGACTTCAGGTTAACATAATTAAACTTAATGTTATATACATCTAAATGAGGGAGAAAAGAATGAGAAAGAAATAAAGAGTGAGAGAGAGAGTTAGAGGCTTTGACCCTATATTACATAGTGCCATAATGGGTGCTAGTGTCTTTTAGTGAGATCTAGTCTAGATCTAAAATATCTCTAAACCAAACAATGTGAATTTATAACTAGCATGTGATTTAGGGACTTTCTTTTATTTTGGGCATCGGTGATGCAAAAGCTGTTGTTTTTTTTTTGTTTGCGATGAGCATTCTGGACAGACACAAGGAAAGACATGTGGGAGCTTTTAATTTTTGGAAATATTAGAATTTGAAGTAGATATACACATTTTTCATTTTTATTAAGTTTCTACATTACTTTTTCCTTCAACAATTTATTCATACATTTTTTTTAAATTAGTTTAAAATATTTCTTAATAAGCCTGAAAAAATATTTACCAAAGACGCATGAAATTTTTGACAAACTAAGGTTATCTTATATATTACAGACACTCCTTCTATAAAGAAGATCATTGAGGTTGATTGAAATTGCATGCAAATTGCAAATATGATAAAAAAAATGATTAAAAACAAATACTCACCAAGCTTAATGACTATATGCAATTCCTTTACATTGAGAAGCACAGCATCAGCAATCAGGAACCTTAGCAATTCATATGAATAGACTGACTCCAAGAGAGTATCTATCTTCAAAACATCTATTTTAGAGTGCTTTAAACTTTGCATCATGGCATTCAAGGTCTGCGTTTCATATGAATTCCTCGCAAAGTCTGCCGGGTCATTGGGAACAATGGCTGTCTTTAAAATTGTATTGGCAGAAGGATTAAATTTGTACAAGAAGCTCAGCTTATCAGCTAAATGTGAAAAAACATACAGTCTTGTGGAGATATTTTTACTCACAAAATACTCAAAATTATAATCAGGAGTTGGTCTGAAAAAAAAAAGGAATTAATGAGTCAAGTAAAAATAATTGAGTAAATGTTGATTGGAATGTACACAAATTGAATCTCTTAAAAAAACAATACATTGGCGACGAGGATACATTATATTTAGGACATTAAAATATAGAAATTAAGTCGCATACTAACAATTATTCTTACCCAATGGAATAAATTAAAGGAGCTGAGCTCTCTTTCTCAAAGTCAGAAAACTTAATGCCAAACTCTGACTCTTGGCACAGCATCCAAATTGAAGCATTGTTAGTGGCTATAGAATTGTTGCACTGAACTTGTATCTGCCCCATAAACCTCAGTAGCCTGGAAGCTTCATTCTCCACGCTAGACAGTAGCTGCAGTGGGCTGTAATCATTGTGCAGATAAATCAACTGAATGCCAGCGTATACAAACACCAAGAAGCACAGCACCGACAGCAAGCTGCGTTTACGCTTCTTGAGAGAGTGGCGGACAAACTTGCTCAACGTCTTCATGGCTTGATTGTGAAATTATAAACTTGTTGTTACCCTTAAGCAACTAGCATTCTCTGAGTCTTTTACCATTGTCATCATCATGAAATGCATCAGTACACAAACTTAAGTTATCCTGTAATTACAAAATTAAATAATTACAAAGTTATTGTATTAATAAAGACAATTGTTAGACTATTTATAATTATAAATTGAGTCATACCACCATTCATTAGAGTCATTAGTCAAAAGTCAAATTTTAATTGTCATAAATAAAATAGTCAATGTAAACCTGATTTTGTCATGGAATAATGGACAAATATGTTGCTTGTTTAGCATTATTTATATAGGCCTATTAGGTTTTTAATTTGAAGGCTTTAAAAAATATGTAGACCATTGAATCATGCCTTATTGTCATTAGGCTCATTCTTACATTCAATACATTGTCAGACATTGACTATAAAACTTCAATATAATGATGAAAGTGATAGTAGAAAATGGTGATTGGAAGTTTCTACTAAGTCAGCAGCTTAGAATATACTAATCACTAGCTTAGTGACTAAGTTAGTAGTTAGTATTATTTACTTTTAGGTCTAGTATTAGTAGTAAGTTTTTAGTCATTTTTAAATGTATTTAGTTATTAACTTATTAGTAGGCCTATCCTATAATATATGATATATGTCAATGTTTCACAAGTCATAATAAGTCGGCTGTGACTATTCGTACACTCTGTGTACGAATAGACTACTGGTCTATCCGTACAAGACATGCGCAGTGATGATTATAATTGACTGTGCCTCAAAACCAGCGCTGAATCTATTTGCTGTGTGTAGTATAAAGAGGGGACAGGTTTTAACCACGCTGTCAGTCGTAGTTATAGTAGTTTTTTGTTTTTTTTAATTCAATTATAGTATAGCTTCTGGTCCAGATGAAATACCAGCAAGACTGCTTAAAGAACTAACCAATGAAATATCTCCAATCTTTAAAATACTTTTTCAGGCCTCTCTAAACCAGGGCAAAGTGCCCAGAGATTGGAAATTAGCTAATGTAACCCCCCTTTTCAAAAAAGGAGATAAATCTGACCCCGGTAATTATAGACCTGTTTCTCTAACTAGCATAACATGTAAATTACTTGAACATATTATATATAGTAGTATAGTAAATCATCTAGACAAACTTAATGCACTGTGCCCACACCAACATGGCTTGAGGAAAAATAGATCATGTGAGACTCAATTAATAGGCCTAATAGATGACTTGTCAAAGGGATTAGATAATAACAACCAAATTGATGCTATATTACTAGATTTTTCAAAAGCATTTGATAAAGTTCATCATTCTAGTCTACTAAAAAAACTTAAATATTTTGGCATATCTGGTCCCTTACATCAGTGGATTCAGGACTTTCTTATTGTGACCGTTATTTTGTAATTACTATGTATACAACTCTCAGGGAGATCACATTATATAATAATAAACAATGAACAAACTGCCGGCTTGTAGTAAAAATGAGAACTCAATATTTAATGCAATTTATGTACAAGATGAATTCAAATACTCCACAGTTTCTATAGCCTAGTCTAAAACACGTCCAGCCACTACCAAATTCTTAGGTCGTCTGTCTTTATCTTCAAAATGAACGCTACGTTCAATCTAACTCCTACGTCATTGTTTTTATCGTAAAACGTCACTCGTTTATTCTGTACATTAACACCGGGTTAGAGATTATACAAATTATGTCCCACTAAAATAACTATATATATTTTAAATCATCACACTTATAGGCAGAGAACAAACAGTGATAATAAATGGCTCTAAGTCATCACCAATAACTGTAAACTCAGGAGTTCCACAAGGAACTGTTCTAGGACCCCTACTATTTCTAATTTATATTAATGATCTGCCAAATTGCATCAAAACAGGAACAAAAGTAAGATTATTTGCCGATGATTGCATAATTTATAGAATAATAAAGACAGGAAAAGATAGTGAACTCCTACAAAAAGACCTAGATGAACTACAAAAATGGGAATCAAACTGGAGTATGTCTTTTCACCCAGAAAAATGCCAACTAATAAGGGTATCCAAGAAAAAGAAACAAATAATAGCAAACTACTTCATTCATGGTAAAGAACTAACTCAAACTAACAATGCTAAGTATCTAGGAGTAATAATAAATGATAAGTTATCTTGGAACCCTCATATTGATCAAGTAATAAAAAAATCAAACAAAACTTTAGGATTCATAAAAAGGAACTTTTACAAATGTAATAAGAACATAAAACTAAAATGCTATCTTACATTAGTTAGGCCTATACTAGAATATGCAGCATCTGTATGGGACCCATCAACTAAAGAAAACATTAAAAAATTAGAACAAATTAAAAAAAGAGCTGCAAGGTTCATAACTAGCGAATATTCCCAATTAACAAGAGTAACACCATTAGTCAAATCATTAAACCTAGAAACACTAGAAGACAGAAGGGCAAAGAGTAAAGTAGTAATAATACATAAGACATTAAACTCTAATTTAGAAATACAACACAATAACAACCTTTTGCAAAGCTCAGATAAACATAAAGGCAAAAACACTTTCCTTATCCCTTATGCGAGAACAAATGCATATAAGTACTCTTTCTTCCCAAGTGGCATTCGGGCATGGAATGGGTTGCCTGAACAAACAAGGAAAACCAGTAACTTTACATCATTTAAAACATTAATAAAAATGCAAGACTAGACTCGGACCACGGATGAGCGTAGGATGCAAAAATCTTCTTTATAGAAGGAGCGTCTGTAATGTAGGCTGTAAGATAAGAAAAAAAGTATTGTGCTAGCTATATATACCTAATGATAATACCTGAATACTCTAGTATGTCATGTCCCTGGAAATTAGTGAACGCTGCATCTCTGGAACTAGGAATTAAATTGGTGAAATGGCCATCCTTTTTTTTTACCTTACCAATTGTGTTACACTTGTAAGTTCTTAACATTTCCAGTCCTTGCGTGCAAGCCATAACATTATTTTATAAGTGATAACTTTGTTATAAATTAATTTTGCAAGACTAGACTCGGACCACGGATGAGCGTAGGACGCAATAATCTTCTTTATAGAAGGAGCATCTGTAATGTATAAGATAAGATAAGATATAGCCTATCCAGTTGAACGCGATTGTTTTTTTAAAATAATTAGCAAATTACTTTTATTGTTGTTTTTTTTTTTAAATAATAGTTTATCATTATATTTATAAATAATTCAGACGGGTCTTTTATGTCAAAATTTTTTATTTTTTTTTAGTGTTTCTTCTACAGCCTAGCCTACTAAACCAAAAAAAAGTCAAGATTTAATTACCAGTTGCCTTGGTTATAGGATAAGAATTCCAAATTCCAACTATACACACACAAATAGAATAGTAGGCTGATACGGACTTAATGATATTGCTCAATACTCCACCCAAGACAATAACATACATTTCATACAACAAAACCAGTTAAATCTCTTCACAACACTTTATTCAGTCTCGGAAACAGAACATCAAGCTATCATATATATAGCCTACCGGTACGGGTATATATATAGGCCTATAAAAAGGTTGTTATCGCCGGGGGTGGTAGTGGGGATAAGCTCCCACTTCCTATAAAATGCTCCCGCTGGCATGCGTCTCAAATAGCCTCTGACAACTAAGTCCAGCTCCTGGCCTTCCCGAGTGGCTTAGCTACTAAGCCCGGCAAAACCGTTTCTACTAACAGGAGAAGGGGCATGGGCGTTCCACTGGCGCCTCAAAACCAGTCGCTTCGGGCAGATGGGGCTCGTTAACCTTGGATGGTAGCCTATCTAGGAGAAGGATACTCTGACTCCAAACCACCGCTGCCTTGCGGCTTACCCTTTCATGGGAAAGGCAAAGGGAGTAAACCCTGACAAAAAATCAGGAGCTGGAGTCCCTAAGGCGGTTTGACTTTGTATCGTCATCACCGGCAACTCCTGCAGCGCATCTGAAGCCAAGATGTATCGACTCTGTCGCTCCCTTGGATCCGTCAGCTGCGAGGAGAGGGGGGGCCTGCTGCATGGGCACCAGCTGGCTCTCCATATTATTTTGCCCAGGCACTGTAGCTCAACTGGAGAGGACACTCCAGCGTCATCGCAAGATGCCGACCCAACACGGGAGGGGGCAGTTACCGGTTATAAGCTCGTCCGATTGGCGAAGGAAACGAGCGCCAGGGGTCCCCTTTGACGGTGGGAGAGGTCATCGTACCTCAATGGATGGCTACCGCCCGCCTCAAGCTGGGCAGCCCCCAGCCAGTTAGGTGTCGTCTCGCCATGGCTTACCTGCCCCACTGGGTGCGTGGGGATCAGAGAGGCATCTCTCAAAAAGTAGGCCAAAAAACAACCGCACCAGGCAACTCAAAAACAAGAAAGAAGTATCCAGCTCTTCGTTTTGCTAGCTGGAACGTCAGGACCATGTGTCCCGGCCTCACCCCAAACCCCCAACAAATAGACGATGCAAGAAAGACTGCCGTTATTGATAGGGAACTTTCGCGACTCAACGTTGACATTGCCGCTCTGCAGGAGACCCGGCTGGCTGACAACGGTACCATCAGGGAAGCCAACTACACCTTTTATTGGCAAGGGAAGCCTACGGACCAACCAAGACAGCACGGCGTCGGCTTTGCTGTGAGAAACACGCTTGTCAGCTCCACAGAGCCTCCCACAACAGGCACAGATAGACTACTCTCCCTCCGGTTGTCAACCTCTTCTGGCCCAGTCAATATCTTCAGTGTGTACGCCCCAACCCTCCACTCTACCGATGAGGATAAAGATCAGTTCTACCAAGCCCTGGATGAAGCGATATCCAGGATATCCAGCACTGAGAGCCTTTACCTTCTTGGAGACTTCAATGCAAGAGTAGGAGCTGACCAGAAAGCCTGGCCCACATGCCTCGGAAACTTTGGAAGGGGAAATATAAATGAAAATGGTCAGAGACTGCTTGAGCTCTCGTGCCATCACGATCTGTGCGTGACCAACACCTACTTCAAGTGCAAAGAAATACACCAGGTGTCGTGGAGACACCCTCGCTCTCGCCACTGGCATCAACTTGATCTTGTCCTAACTAGAAGAGCGGACATTGGCAGCGTCCTCCTCACACGTAGTTACCATAGTGCAGACTGCGACACGGACCACGCCCTCGTGGCGAGCAAGGTGCGCCTAACGCCGAAGAAGTTGCACCACTCAAAGAAGAATGGCCGCCCACGCATCAACACCAGCTGTGTCAGAAACCCCGAGAAAACCCAACAGCTCATTAGCATACTCGACGGTGCCCTCAAAGTGGAAACAGCTGATGACACCATCAACTCCAAGTGGCCACGCCTCCGCGACACCATGTACAACGCAGCCATCACTGTTTACGGGAAGAAAGAGCGGAAGAATGCTGACTGGTACGAGGCCCATTGGGAGGAAATGGAACCCGTGACAGAGGCTAAGAGGAAAGCCCTTCTGGCCTACAAGGCTAAGCCTAGCCCCAGTACACTACAAGCTCTACGGACTGCCAGAAGCAAAGCCCAGCAGACTGCCCGTCATTGTGCCAACACCTACTGGCTGAATATCTGTGACAGCATTCAGACAGCTGCCGATACAGGCAACGCAAGAGGGATGTACGAGGGCATCAAGAAGGCAATAGGTCCAACCCCCTCTAAGACAGCCCCCCTCAAGTCCAAAACAGGCGAGGTTATCACCGATCCGGAAAGGCAGATGCAGAGGTGGGTAGAGCATTACCTCGAACTGTACGCAACGCAGAACACTGTAACAGACTCCGCTCTCAGAGCGATATCAGACCTGCCGGTCATGGAGGAGCTTGACACTCCACCCACTTTGGATGAGCTCAGCAAGGCCATCGACCGTCTCGCCTGCGGTAAAGCACCTGGGAGCGACGGAATCCCACCAGAAGTACTAAAGTGCGGGAAACCAGCCCTGCTACAGCAACTTCACGACCTCCTATGCCTTTGCTGGGAACAGGGTTACATTCCACAAGATATGAGAGACGCTAACATCATCACTTTGTACAAAAACAAAGGTGACAGGAGTGACTGTAACAACTATCGGGGCATCTCCCTCCTCAGTATCGTTGGTAAAGCGTACGCCTGCAGACCCTCGCTTCACGCATCTACCCAGAGTCACAGTGTGGCTTCAGGGCTGGTCGATCAACGGCTGACATGATCTTCTCACTACGCCAGCTCCAGGAGAAGTGTCAGGAACAGCAGATGCCACTCTATATAGCCTTCATCGACCTCACAAAGGCATTTGATCTGGTCAGCCGAGGCGGACTATTCAGCTTGCTGCAGAAGATCGGATGTCCCCCACACCTGCTTGCGGTGGTCAGGTCCTTCCACGACAACATGCACAGCACTGTCTGCTACAATGGCGCAACCTCCAAGGAATTCCCAGTCAGCAGCGGAGTAAAGCAGGGCTGCGACCTCGCGCCTACACTCTTCGGCATCTTTTTCTCCATGCTCCTCCAACACGCCTTCAAGGACTGCAGCGAGGGTGTTTTCATTCACACCAGGTCTGATGGCAAGCTCTACAACATAGCGCGTCTTCGTGCCAAGACCAAAGTCAAAAAGGTCCTCATTCGAGAGATGCTCTTCGCTGATGATGCAGCCTTGACATCACACACCGAAGACGGACTCCAGCAGCTCGTCACTTGCTTCTCTCATGCATGCAAGGAGTTCGGCCTGACTGTAAGCCTGAAAAAGACTAACGTCATGGCTCAGGGCATGGAGACCCCTCCAAACATCGTCATCGATGGACACACCTTGGAGGTTGTCGAGAGCTTCACATACCTCGGGTCCATTATCTCGAGTTCACAGTCCATCGACTTGGAGATCAACAGCAGGATCGCCAGGGCAGCCACAGTCATGGCCCAACTAAAACAGCGAGTGTGGGACAACTCCAGCCTCACCGAGAGGACCAGACTGCGCGTCTACCACGCCTGCGTACTCAGCACTCTCCTGTATGGCTGTGAGTCATGGACCACCTACGCGAGGCACGAGAAGAAACTCAACAGCTTCCATATGAGGTGCCTACGGAGAATACTGCAGATCAAGTGGCAGGATAGGGTCTCCAACACAGAGGTGCTGGGGAGAGCCAACATGAGCAGCCTTCACGCTGTGCTCAGTGAGAAACGCCTCAGGTGGCTCGGCCATGTGAAAAGAATGAATGCAGGTCGCATTCCTAAAGACCTCCTCTATGGAGAACTGGTCGAAGGCCACCGGAAGATAGGGCGCCCAAAACTGCGATTCAAGGACCTTTGCAAAAGAGACCTGAACGAGAGCTCAATTGACCTTGACACATGGGAATGCCAAGCTTCCGACCGACCAACCTGGAGGCTCGCAGTCAGGCTTGGCACATCCCGCGCAGAAACTGGGCGCATGGAAGCTGCCATCCAGAAAAGAGCGAGGCGGAAGGTTCCTTTACAACAGCCATCCACCTTCAAATGCCTGAAGTGCGGCAGGGATTGCCACTCCCGAGTTGGCCTCCACAGCCATTCTCGGCGGTGCAGCTGGTCACCTTTGCCGTGAAGCTACACCATCGTCTCTTGGAGACGGACGGATGCCGACGATATATATAGGCTTATATATATATTATATAGGCTATATTATCATTTATAAACAAAGGTATCTATAAGTAGGCCTATAACTATAAGGATAGGAGTAGGCCTACATTATGATGCATAAAGAAAAGCCAAAGAAATTAATTTAACAAAACTACAAGTTTAACCAGGACTAACAATATTAGAAAAGAGTAAATTAAAAAAAAACAACAACATTCGCGTTTCACTGGATATACTAAAATGGAATTTTAAAAAAATTAACAGCGGCTGACCGGAGGGTAGAACCTCTCCCTCATATAACAGCGCACTGTTCTAACCGCTAGGCCAGGAATACTTCATTAAATACAGCAGTATATATATTGAAGATGTTTAAAAAAAATTTTTAATGCGCAAAAGAAATGCGCAGTCGAATTTAATTATCAGTGTGCATGCCGTGTACGAATAGCTATCCGTACACGGGTGTACGAATAGACACTTCCTAATAAGTTTCAATAACAATTTTTCAATACTCAATTAAGAGGCCAAACTATCTAAAATAATGAGTAATAAAAAGGACACATTAATAGTTATAAGTTATAATATTACTAGAGTAACTAGTTAAGTAGTATCAGACTAGCCTAGGCTAGATTCTAGATATAAACCAAAGACAAAGTTATAATAATAATAGCCTAGTCAGGCCTAGTCCTAGCAGTAATATTATAATATTAATAGGCCTACTTAGGCCTTAAGTCAGGCTAAGTTTTAGTTAGGTCCAGTTAGGGCCTAATAAATATAACAGATAACACATAACTTGTAACTCTAGTAGGCCTACTAGAATATAGTATATACTATATATAATTAATATACTTTACTAGATTATCTAGATTAGATCTAATCTAGTCTAGTAGATAGTTAAGTTTTGTAGTGAAGTCTACACACTAAAAACTTCTAAAGTTAGTAAAAGTAGCCTAATTTGACATAAACTTAAACCTGTCTTATAAGTTTACAGACGTTCCTTCTAGATAGAAGATTATTACGTCCACTAGGCCCAAAACTCCTGCAGGGCGACAGGGATCCGACTGTGGCAGGGATAGAATTGATAGAACCCGCGACCTGTCAGTTGGGAGTTGGTTTTTGGTTGACAGTCCAGTGAACTAACCGCTGGACTAGCCTTTTAGTTTTAGGTAGTAGTAGTAGTAGTAGTGACAGTGAATGTAGCCTACCTTGTTTATGCAGGGTACGGTTATACTAATGTAATAATCGAATCATTAGGGCCTAAATTGGAAAAATAAATACCGTACGAAAACTATTAGTCTAGTGACTCTAGTCTAGTACAAAGCGAACAAGAAAACGTATTTTGCATAAAAAACAATGAGAGTTGTTGAGTGGATGTGTATGATAGTTTGACTTTATACAAGAACATGGACCACTGAACTGTATAATTTATATCAGAGACGACAATCTAAATTAATATTCTTCAAAAATAAATACTGGAAGCATCGTATTTTTTATCACAACATTTTTTTGCGAATGCTTTGTGCATTAAAATGATTGTTTTAAAATCTCTGTCAAATTGAAATCTAATAATTTAACTAGATTTAATAAAATAAATAAATAATAATATATAGGTTTAGATAATAAAATATAGGGCAGTGAAGTTCAATGCTCTGCATCTCCTATGTCTGCAATGGAAGCCTCCGTATCTTGACACGAACTTTGTAATATACAAGTACAATAGATTTTAGCCTGCATTACAAATAAGATATCAACAATGGCTCTAACTTTTTTAAACACTAGTCTTCATTAACTTCATCGCAGGCAGCAAAAATGTCAACAAGAACGAAAATGTTGTGCATTTTCCTTCACGGCCGATCTTGTGAATATAATTTGCCTTCAAAGTGGTCTGCTTCAAAAACTTGGACAAAGCCCTACAGTTTTTTTGGCAATTCTATACGTTTTGCCATGCATAGGACGTTTGCTACTAGTTCTACTAAAGAGCACATTGTGCGCAGGGGAAGCTCTTTATTAAACTTTAGCACCAAGAGACAGTTAAATATTGAAAGATTAAATGTTCATTTCAATAAATTCAGTTCATTGTGGAAAAGACAAAAACTTTGTGGGCAAAGGTTGTCATATTCAACATATTTTGTTCAACAAAACTCTCTAATATTTGACCCTGGTACTGGTACTTATAGGCATTATTCTATTTTTAGACAGAATGAGTCAAATTCTGCTTCATTTTTACAAGGACAAAGTCTTTCAGAAAATAAATTGTTTGTACGAAATGTTAGAAGAACCACAGGGCACCAAGACTATTCGGATGCTGTTAGATCTACCATTAACTCGACAGTGTCAGATGTTAAACTTAGAGTGCAGGATCGAACAAAGTTGCTGTTTAATGGCAAAATATCAAAGTTAAAAAAGTCTTTCATTCTCCATAAGTGTCAGTTGAAGGACAAATGGAAAACTCAACATCAAAAAAGTTTGCAGACAGTGGGAAAGTTAAAACGAACCCTGAAAGCAAAAGTAAAGATCAGTTTTTTTTACATTATAATTAATGCTAACCACGGGGGCCAAGGTCCTAGGTTCGAATCCTGGTGAAGGCTAGGATTTGTTCCCGGGACTCATCAGTGTCCCTAGGTCTACCCAGCTCTGATGGGTAGGGGTCCTAAATTTAGTTTTGGTAAAGTAAAGGCAGCTGGGCATTGTGCTGGCCACACATCCCTTGTATGTCATGGACACTAAAACTGGTAAACGCTGCTTCACCGCCCTATTATGGATCAATTTGGTCCGACGGGTAGGCCTACTTTACTACTTATAGGCCTACTTAAAACATTACATTACTTTTTTTTTTAATTCATGCCTAGAAATAGGCACAGAATATAATTTTATAAATAATGATAAATATTATTTGATATAAAATAAATTCAAGTTTAAATATAAGGGGCCATCAATATATTACCTAAGCACTGATAGGGGAGGGAGGGGGGGCTCTCAACTAAATATGTCAGTATGCACAAATTGATATAGGCTAGGCTATATATGGCCTATGTAAAAATTAATTTCTTTAATAAATTATAATGTGATCAAACACAATATTGAAAAAATATTTAAACAATAAAACAAATGCCTTGTGATGAGAATTAATGACCTAAAATTTATTTTTAAACATGGGAACGGGAAGCAATAGTATTAGGAAAGGAAAAGCGTTTGGGGGTTTAAAAAATGTACAGAGTGCAACGGGATTGGGGATATATGGATGACCCTAAATTAGAATTTTTTTTTCATTTTTCAATTTATATTGATGATTTTAAATTTATTATAAACTAGAGATGTAAAGATTGTTTGTTGCCCAAACTCATTCATGGTTTGAGTCTGACATTGCAAAAAAGTTAATGGTTTAAATCAGTTCTTCCCAAATGTCGGATCAACAGGGCTGCAAAAAAAACAAAACCAAAGAAACGAACAAGTTAAAAATATAGAAATATAGGTCAGAAAAATTATATTATGGTTTGAAAGTCACATGTTACTTAGGCTAGTCTAGGCGATGAGACTTTAACTGGATCACGAAGTACAAGTATAGGCACAGTGGCTGAGCGGCAGTGTATTTGGCTGCCGTACTGAAGGTTCTGGGTTCAATTCCTGTTGAAGGCTAGGATTATTCTTGGGACTCAAGTCCCTGAGTCTACCCAGCTCTGATGGGTAGCTGACATTAGTTGGGGTCAAGTAAAGGTGGCTGGGCATTGTGATGGCCACACAATCCCCTTGTATACCACGGCCACAGAAATCAGTGAACACTGCTTTATCATGATGTTCAATTTGGTCCAACAAGTACTTTATTTTCTACGAAGTATATCAATAACCGGGTCACCAAAACAATAAGTTTGGAAAACGCTGATTAAAAAAATGAAAAGTTAAATGCAGCCGAGCTGGTGTGCGGTAAAACAAACTATTATTTGATGCATTCCTTGGATTTACTGTATTTAGATCAAAACATAAACATTTGTATATAATTAGAAACAAAAATTCAGGAATAAGAGTGGTTTATTTTTCCTACTTTTTGTTGGTGTTTCTTATTTATTAACATTATTTTAATAATCTTTACAGAAATATTAATCTTTCAATGCTTTTTTTTTTTTTTTTTTACAATTCTTTGAAATAGAAAGAAAATATAAAGACTATTCCTAATTTGCTGACAACGATGAGAATGGCCTCTGCTCCTGTTCTTGCCTACTTAGTGGTCTATGATTACTTTGGAACAGCTTGCACAATCTTTGTGTTAGCTGGCCTTACAGATTTGGTAATTACTTCTTTATGTTATTATTCAATCAGTGGTCACCATGAACTATGAAAGAAATATACTATATAGGATTACCGTAACATTTTTTTCATGGTGTAATGTTTGTGATCACACTATAGGCAATGCTTGGAATGTCTTAAAATTAAAACCCACTAAGCATATTGTACCCAAAGAAAGATACTAATAATAGTATAAAAACCCACCAAGCACAACTAAAGAAGAATTCCACCTATAGGGTTTGACTCAGGCTACCAGTGAACAATAGGGGTATTATAAACTCTGAAGAATTAGACATAGGAGTTAATTCTTAGATTATCCTATAACGAGAGACTTTTTATCCTCAATTCTAGATAGTTAGAATAGAAATAGAAATTATTTGAACTAAACCTGTTTTAAATACAAAATCTGATGGCTTTTTTTTTACACTAATAAAGTGAATTAAATCTATTTGATTTCATGTAGATACTTTCATTTTATTTTAGAATTCAATATGTTTTTAACTAGCTGATAGGTATTTTTAAAAAAAAGGCAATTTCATTGAGCAACTCTATATATACGGTACTATTTAGAAAACTCTATGTACTGTTTTACATTAAAACAAGCTTAATTCCCTGGCGTTGCCTGGGACAAAATTACATAGACCTATATAGCTACAGATAAAAATATCTTTTTTTTTTAACAAAAAGTTTAGACTATCCCTGGCTGAGAATCGAATACCCGTCTCCCACATGTGTCTAAAATATAACTATTAGATTATACTTATTAAAACATTTTAGGAAAGCTTTAAGTCCTGAAATTCTTTACAACCTTTTAAAAAAAGTAATATTAATGGAAATAAAAAATATCTATCATGACAGTTGGATGGCTACATCGCTAGAAATTTCAAAAACCAAAGGACAGCTTTAGGTACTGCTTTAGATCCCCTAGCAGACAAACTTTTAGTCAGCTTCCTGGGTATTTCCTTAACTACAGCTGGACTTATTCCAAGTAAGTGTTGAGCTTGTACATTAAATCAATGTAAACATAAAAAGTTCACATAGATAGGCCTATAAGTTTGTAGTTTGATTTGAATCATCAGATTTAAATAAGTAGATTGGTTTGTTTTATCTTTTTTTTTTTAGTTCCAATGACAGTGTTGATAATAAGCCGAGATGTTGGACTTATCATTGCTTCCTTTTATATCAGATACATCTCTTTGCCTGTTCCTGTGAGTATTGTTATTAATTTATCCTATAAAGAATCTATTGAATGCATATTTCTGTCGTGTGTGTGTTTGTAGATATAAATATACCGATATTGTGATGTTCTTTTAATATTATAAGGTGAGGACAATCCAGTAATGTTACGGGCGGCGTAGTGTACATACACACACCTTTTGAAATATATATATATGATGTGATATTATAGGTACTTTAAGTATGGATGGAGTGTAACATTCTACATATATATATTGTCTATATATATATTGCATTTTCTTGGAATTAAAATAATACATTTTGTGTATTTTTATTACAGAGAACTTTGTCCAGGTATTTTGATGTTTCACTTGTTACTGCTAAGCTCTACCCTTCTGCTATTAGTAAGGTAATTTTAGAAAATTTAGAAGAATAGATCAACATCCCTTCATATTAACAAGTCATTTTTTGTTGTAAGAAATACATTTTTGGCATGGGCAAATAAATCAATCATTTACTTCTCTTACTTATTGCTGCATATTTAGAAAATGTGCTATGTTGATTCTCAGATTAAACTGAAGTGAAAATGTGCTATGTTGATTCTCAGATTAAACTGAAGTGAAAATGTGCTATGTTGATTCTCAGATTAAACTGAAGTGAAAATGTGCTATGTTGATTCTCAGATTATACTGAAGTGAAAATGTGCTATGTTGATTCTCAGATTAAACTGAAGTGAAAATGTGCTACGTTGATTCTCAGATTAAACTGAAGTGAAAATGTGCTATGTTGATTCTCAGATTAAACTGAAGTGAAAATGTGCTATGTTGATTCTCAGATTATACTGAAGTGAAAATGTGCTATGTTGATTCTCAGATTATACTGAAGTGAAAATGTGCTACGTTGATTCTCAGATTATACTGAAGTGAAAATGTGCTATGTTGATTCTCAGATTAAACTGAAGTGAAAATGTGCTATGTTGATTCTCAGATTAAACTGAAGTGAAAATGTGCTACGTTGATTCTCAGATTATACTGAAGTGAAAATGTGCTATGTTGATTCTCAGATTAAACTGAAGTGAAAATGTGCTATGTTGATTCTCAGATTAAACTGAAGTGAAAATGTGCTATGTTGATTCTCAGATTATACTGAAGTGAAAATGTGCTATGTTGATTCTCAGATTATACTGAAGTGAAAATGTGCTATGTTGATTCTCAGATTAAACTGAAGTGAAAATGTGCTATGTTGATTCTCAGATTATACTGAAGTGAAAATGTGCTACGTTGATTCTCAGATTAAACTGAAGTGAAAATGTGCTACGTTGATTCTCAGATTATACTGAAGTGAAAATGTGCTATGTTGATTCTCAGATTAGACTGAAGTGAAAATGTGCTACGTTGATTCTCAGATTGTACTGAAGTGAAAATGTGCTATGTTGATTCTCAGATTAAACTGAAGTGAAAATGTGCTATGTTGATTCTCAGATTAAACTGAAGTGAAAATGTGCTACGTTGATTCTCAGATTATACTGAAGTGAAAATGTGCTATGTTGATTCTCAGATTAAACTGAAGTGAAAATGTGCTATGTTGATTCTCAGATTAAACTGAAGTGAAAATGTGCTATGTTGATTCTCAGATTATACTGAAGTGAAAATGTGCTATGTTGATTCTCAGATTATACTGAAGTGAAAATGTGCTATGTTGATTCTCAGATTAAACTGAAGTGAAAATGTGCTATGTTGATTCTCAGATTATACTGAAGTGAAAATGTGCTACGTTGATTCTCAGATTAAACTGAAGTGAAAATGTGCTACGTTGATTCTCAGATTATACTGAAGTGAAAATGTGCTATGTTGATTCTCAGATTATACTGAAGTGAAAATGTGCTATGTTGATTCTCAGATTAAACTGAAGTGAAAATGTGCTATGTTGATTCTCAGATTAAACTGAAGTGAAAATGTGCTATGTTGATTCTCAGATTATACTGAAGTGAAAATGTGCTATGTTGATTCTCAGATTAAACTGAAGTGAAAATGTGCTATGTTGATTCTCAGATTATACTGAAGTGAAAATGTGCTACGTTGATTCTCAGATTAAACTGAAGTGAAAATGTGCTACGTTGATTCTCAGATTATACTGAAGTGAAAATGTGCTATGTTGATTCTCAGATTATACTGAAGTGAAAATGTGCTATGTTGATTCTCAGATTAAACTGAAGTGAAAATGTGCTATGTTGATTCTCAGATTAAACTGAAGTGAAAATGTGCTATGTTGATTCTCAGATTATACTGAAGTGAAAATGTGCTATGTTGATTCTCAGATTAAACTGAAGTGAAAATGTGCTACGTTGATTCTCAGATTAAACTGAAGTGAAAATGTGCTATGTTGATTCTCAGATTAAACTGAAGTGAAAATGTGCTATGTTGATTCTCAGATTATACTGAAGTGAAAATGTGCTATGTTGATTCTCAGATTATACTGAAGTGAAAATGTGCTACGTTGATTCTCAGATTATACTGAAGTGAAAATGTGCTATGTTGATTCTCAGATTAAACTGAAGTGAAAATGTGCTATGTTGATTCTCAGATTAAACTGAAGTGAAAATGTGCTACGTTGATTCTCAGATTATACTGAAGTGAAAATGTGCTATGTTGATTCTCAGATTAAACTGAAGTGAAAATGTGCTATGTTGATTCTCAGATTAAACTGAAGTGAAAATGTGCTATGTTGATTCTCAGATTATACTGAAGTGAAAATGTGCTATGTTGATTCTCAGATTATACTGAAGTGAAAATGTGCTATGTTGATTCTCAGATTAAACTGAAGTGAAAATGTGCTATGTTGATTCTCAGATTATACTGAAGTGAAAATGTGCTACGTTGATTCTCAGATTAAACTGAAGTGAAAATGTGCTACGTTGATTCTCAGATTATACTGAAGTGAAAATGTGCTATGTTGATTCTCAGATTAGACTGAAGTGAAAATGTGCTACGTTGATTCTCAGATTGTACTGAAGTGAAAATGTGCTATGTTGATTCTCAGATTAAACTGAAGTGAAAATGTGCTATGTTGATTCTCAGATTAAACTGAAGTGAAAATGTGCTACGTTGATTCTCAGATTATACTGAAGTGAAAATGTGCTATGTTGATTCTCAGATTAAACTGAAGTGAAAATGTGCTATGTTGATTCTCAGATTAAACTGAAGTGAAAATGTGCTATGTTGATTCTCAGATTATACTGAAGTGAAAATGTGCTATGTTGATTCTCAGATTATACTGAAGTGAAAATGTGCTATGTTGATTCTCAGATTAAACTGAAGTGAAAATGTGCTATGTTGATTCTCAGATTATACTGAAGTGAAAATGTGCTACGTTGATTCTCAGATTAAACTGAAGTGAAAATGTGCTACGTTGATTCTCAGATTATACTGAAGTGAAAATGTGCTATGTTGATTCTCAGATTATACTGAAGTGAAAATGTGCTATGTTGATTCTCAGATTAAACTGAAGTGAAAATGTGCTATGTTGATTCTCAGATTAAACTGAAGTGAAAATGTGCTATGTTGATTCTCAGATTATACTGAAGTGAAAATGTGCTATGTTGATTCTCAGATTAAACTGAAGTGAAAATGTGCTATGTTGATTCTCAGATTATACTGAAGTGAAAATGTGCTACGTTGATTCTCAGATTAAACTGAAGTGAAAATGTGCTACGTTGATTCTCAGATTATACTGAAGTGAAAATGTGCTATGTTGATTCTCAGATTATACTGAAGTGAAAATGTGCTATGTTGATTCTCAGATTAAACTGAAGTGAAAATGTGCTATGTTGATTCTCAGATTAAACTGAAGTGAAAATGTGCTATGTTGATTCTCAGATTATACTGAAGTGAAAATGTGCTATGTTGATTCTCAGATTAAACTGAAGTGAAAATGTTCTACGTTGATTCTCAGATTAAACTGAAGTGAAAATGTGCTACGTTGATTCTCAGATTAAACTGAAGTGAAAATGTGCTACGTTGATTCTCAGATTAAACTGAAGTGAAAATTATGATTTAGTTTAGGTAGAGTTTGGATACCAAAATGTAGAGTTTCCATTAATTAAATGATAAAAAGTTGTTTAAAATAAATATTCCTTTTTTTTTTATCCATAGATAAACACTGGACTACAATTGTCCTATGTAGCAGCAACTCTTGCGTCTCCTGTTTTTAATTTTGTAGATCATCCATTACTCCAAGGTCTTATGTAAGTATCTGAATAAGACACTGCATGTTAGCATATGCATATTCAAATAGCCAATCAAATAGTTTAAAAAAATATAAAGGTTTAATTGCCAATCAAATTGTTTAAAAAAAAATAAAGGTCATGGGTTGAGATTCACCTAGCACAGGCAGCATGTTAGAACAAATTGCTTTTGAAACACACACCATCGGTAAAATGAACATAAGTTTCGATGATGCATTTACTTGTATAGTTTTACTTTCTGACCATGGTGGTCCATGGAGCGAGAGAAGCAGCATTCACAAGTTTCCTTGGCTTTGACATAAATGTGGCTACGTGACCATCGGCCTTTACTTTTCCCCAACCAATGTCAGGTATTCATCAGAGCTGGGTAAAACTCAGGGACCCCACCCCCGAGACCCGGGAAAAAATCCTGGATTGGACCTGGATTCGAACTTGGGACCTTCTGTAAGATAATCCAAATGTGCTGACTCTAGATCAGCCTATCCCACAGTAACCTGTCTGTAAGTAAAGCAACTATACCTTTCAGACCAATTTGATCCTGTAAAGCAGCGTTCATGATTTTCATATCAGCGGTCAGCACAATGCCCAGCCTCCTCACTTGTCCCTTACTGTCAGATGCCATCAGAGCTGGGTAGACTTGGCGAGACCCTCAAGACCCCGGGAACAATTCCTAGTCTTCATCATGATTCGAACCCACCTAGCTTGTTGTTGCTTGGACTACCTTGCCCTCTGCTATTTACTAAGTAAAATTCTGATGATTATGTTGTTATAAATTTAAAACACTAAAGATAAATGTCATGTGGTGTGCCTTACTCTACTTGAGAGAAATGGGATAATAATATTGACCCTTCAATTAAATGCATATTTTCTTATACTTTCAGGTACTTGACTGCTATGACAACAGTGATATCTGGAGTAGATTATGTCTTGACATGGCGCAAGAGGTTGAAAATTATACAGAAATAAACAGTTGCCTTGGTAGCGTGAGGAATAATTGAAAAGAGACATTTGATTGAATATACTAACAGAATTACTGACACATGAATGAATAACTTAGGATTACTATTTTTCTCTGCTATTATATTTTATTACTGACACGTGTACATATTTATTGACCTGTAAGTGAGTTGTATTATGCAAGCTTTATAAACAGAATATATCTGAAGTATTATAGACCATATTGTGTTTTACATTGTCAATAAACAATGTCTACCCTATATACAATCTGTACTGATGGCTCATTTATTTTCGAATTGTTGCTGGTTCATATGCTGTAATGTTGTTTTACATTGTATTTTTAAATCCTGTGTAATAACTTTGCAAAACTTTGTAATGTTTGAATCTTAGGACGGCTAATCGACCCACTTTCCATCATGCTACTAAACTGAAACCTGGCACCTAAATGTGTTTCATTTGGCAGCACGTTTTTTCTTATTTTCAGCCACTCACCTCCCAATAACTTTGCAAAACTTTGTAATGTTTGAATCTTAGGACGGCTAATCGACCCACTTTCCGTCAGGCTACTAAACTGAAACCTGGCACCTAAATGTGTTTCATTTGGCAGCACGTTTTTTCTTATTTTCAGCCACTCACCTCCCCCACCCCAACTCACATCAATCAATTTTTAAATGTTGTTTTCATTACACGTTATGGTGCACATTTTAAAATCCTTGCTGAACAAACACATTTTAAAATCCTTATTGAACACAGCTGACTGGCATAGTGTGTATTTCCCCCACTGATCCAAATATATATATATATTTTAATTTAAGTGATTAACCCTTTTTTTTTCAACCTTGTAGATTTATTAACTTACCATAATACCGGTACTATAGATTTTTGTATTTATTACTTTGTGAGTAGTGAAAATAAGAATCTACGGCAGGCTAATGCACTAACAAAAAAATGGATATAATATGAATATGATTTATATGAAAAACGTTTTAGAGCAGGGTTCTTTTTCTAAAATCATTATAAATTCCTAAACTTGACACAAAATTCACTCTCATGTGTAAACAAAATTATATTTAACTGACAGCAAAGATAGGTCTCATAGGTAAGCTTAGCCCAAATAAAATGTTTGAGGATACCAAGTAGTAAATTATTAGAATCCTTAATAATAAAAACTCCAAGAATGTTTCCAGTTAAGTCCTTTTTTTAAAAAATCAAGTAAACTTAACAAACCATATGAACCCTTTAGGTGTTGTTGAATATATTATTAAAAAGCAAAGCATTCTAAATTATTTGGCATACACAGATCACATATGATAATGATAGTTCTGCACTAAATTGTTATTAATGATTTATTTATATTGGAATAAATCAAATACATGTATGCCATGTACTATACTTGGTATAATATATATATATTGGTACTAGTAGTAGTAGTTGTATACGAATTTGATAATGATAATCTTATACATTACAGACGCTCCTTCTATTATAGTAGGAGTAGGACAAACATTCGTGGTTAGAGTCTATAGTCCTGCATTTCTATTAGTGTTTTAAATGATGTTAAGTTACTTGTTTTCCTGGTTTGTTCAGGCAACCCATTCCATGCCCTGATGCCACTTGGGGAGAAAGAGTACTTATATGCATTTGTTCTCGCACAAGGGATAAGGAAAGTGTTATAGTTCAAATGCTTATCTAAGCATTGTAATAGATTGTTTTTGTGTTGTATTTCTAAATTAGAATTTAATTCCTTGTGTATTATTACTATACTACTTTCCTTTTTGCTATATACAATACAATAATTAAATAATGATGGTCATTATTAATATAGAGCGACTCCCCGTCCATGCTATCACATTTAGCATGCTCAGTGCGCTCTATTTCCACAATTAGATTCAGTTTTGGAGATGGGGGGGGGGGGAGCCGGGGGAGGCCCAAATATATACGTTGAAGAGGAAGGTCTTCAAACTCTTTAAAGTAAGAATTTAATAACGCTTTGGTTTCAGAATGGGTGTCTGAGTCAAATCATAGTCATAGTTTAGGCGCCACAGATTAAAAGAGAGTATCCCAGAGGATTTAAAAAAAAAATGTCCATCTACATTGGGAATTCTTCAGTCCCTTTGGAAAACCCACGTTTTGGAATTCTCTCTGTCGGTGATAGGAAGGTACCTACGTGTCTTTATACTGGTGTACCTAAGCGACAGTAGAAGCTTATATGGTCACTGTCACTGTATGCTTTGTCACATGGAGCCAGTGGAGATCTTTAATTAAGAACAGGAAAAATGTGGTCAGACTTTTTCATCAGAGATTGAATGCATTCTTCAGTAGTTATTTTATAGTATTGTATCATCTAGCTCTGAGGAAGATCTCACAAACAACTATATTATAACCACATAGCCTTAATGAGAGAGAACGTGGTTGCGTTCTCTTGTTAAGCCGAGGAACGATTCTGACTCTTAAGTCCCTTAGGAGGCATCTTTAGATCCAACGAACAAGTCATAGTCAGTGGCGTAGCTAAGGGGGGCGAAGGGGGCGGTCCGCACCGGGTGACAGCATATGGGGGGTGACACTTTGTCACCTTCAACACAATTTTTCAGCCAGACTAAGGTGCGAAAATAGTCTGAAAAAGTCATGAACAATCAAAGGATCATCTGTCGTGCTTGGAGAAGTGGAAAACACTGGCTTCAGGACTCCAGCTGCAAACAACCATCGATGCAGCAACCATTTCCCTGGTGGAGAAAGAAAAAAAGAAGTTCAGAGACATTCTGCACAGAGTTTTAGATGTAATACTTTTCCTTGCATGACAGAACCTGTCATTTAGAGGACATCGAGAGGATGCCATATCATTAAACAAAAGTAACTTCTTGGCGATATCCTCGAGAAATTAGAAAATGAAGGACTGTATATTCAGTTATGTCGCGGTCAAGGGTACAATAATGCAGCAAGCATTTCCGGAATCCAAGGTGGTGTGCAACAAAAGATCAAAGACATTAATCCGAAGGCAATTTTTGTACCTTGTTCCAATCATTCTTTGAACATTTGTGGCAAACATTCGTTTGCTAACAATCCGTCTTGTGTAACGTTTTTGGAAGTCTTGGGGCGCTGTACACTTTTTTTTTGCTCTGTCGACCCATCGCTGGGATGTAATATTGAAATACACAGGTCTAACAGTGAAGAGACTGTCCACAACTCGCTGCACATGCTGATGCAGTGAAGCCAGTGATACAGAAGTTTAACCAGTTTGTGGAAGCCATTGAAGCTCTGTGTGATGTCGAAGAAAGCGTTGAGACAAGAGGCGCTGCGCACAATCTGTTCTTAACTATATGCAACTTTTCTTTCATTTCGTTATTGTTTTTCTGGGGTGACGTTTAACAAGAAGTCGACTTAGCACAGATGTACATGCAAACACCAGGTATTACTTGCAACCAAACTAATGGCTCTCAAGGTCTTTTTGGAAGAGCAGCGTACGAAGGTTGTTGACAATGCCGTCCAGCAGGCACTTGGGAAATGTGGAGAACTTGATATCCCTACAGAGAAGAGAATCATAAGAAAGAGAAGATTACCGGGAGAGGGGGCAAGAGATGCTGGATTGTCATTGCAGCAGGAGACCAAGAGAGCAATGTTAGAGTGTCTGGACCGTTTTCATAAGGAGTTAGATACGAGAGGAAAGGCAGTGAGCGACATTTTGTTGACTTTTTCTGCCGTTCAGTCAGACAATATTATTTGTGCCAACGACGAAAAAATACAGTTGTCTGTTACCAAGCTCACAGCCGTGTATGATGAGCTGTCTGAAGAAGACCTTTGTCTAGAAATACCATGTTTAATGTGAAACCTACAAGCAGCCGAAATAAACTTGGAGGAAGCCAAGCACTGGACTGTACTGCAATTCCTACGGTTTATCATCAAGTGGGACTTTGTTAAATCATTGCCATATCTTACGCTGACTCTAAGATTCTTTCTGACAATATGTGTTTCTGTGGCATTGTGTGAAAGAAGTTTCTCCAAAATGAAACTTATAAAAAATTACCTCCTGTCAACCATGAGCCAGTGGAGATTGTCGGATCTGGCTGTTCTGTCCATTGAACACAAGCTTACAAGACAAATAAGTGACGATGTCATTGATCTGTTTGCCACAAAGAAAACAAGAAGACTTTCCTTCTAGGTCTATAGTGTCGAAGGACATTCTTTTGGTATGTGCATTGCCGTTTTTTGCACTTAGATGTTCTGAAAGTGAACAGTTGCAATGTAAAAATCTTTGGATTTGAACTACATGTATTTGTTTTGTGGTATTGGATTCGGATTTCGTCTTGGATCATACATGTAAGCCAGCGATGGCGAACCTATGGCACGCGTGCCACAGCTGGCACGCGGAGCCATTTCTCTGGGCACGCGAGCATTTACCAAAAATCGGAACAGTTTAGTTATGATCACACCGCTACGGATAGGATCGTCTATTTAAAAAGCCATTTTGTCGGATCGCCAATGAATGGAAAGAGTTTCTTGAAGCGAAATTGAGGAAATATCTCACCCAGTTACTAGATTTTGTAAATATCTTTCTCAAACCAACAATCTAACAGAAGCAAGCTTTCAAATGTCACTCTGCATAGCAAAACATGGTAAGCCCCTCTCTGATGGGGATTTTCTGAAAACGGCAATATTGGCTGGGAGTAATTCCCTTTTTAATGATTTTCCATACAAAGATAAAATTATGCAACGCATCTCTGAGATACCACTTAGCAGACATACTGTTAAAGATCGAGTCTTGCGCATGGAAAGTGATGTTAGTTAGCAGATCACTACTCACTTACAAAAGTCTGCCTGCTACCTCATGTGCTTGGGTCAAATCACATATGTAAATAATCATGCAAGGCTTGTGGTAATTTTGCGTTACGCAGTTGGTGACATTATGAGAGAAGAGCTGGTGAAATTGTTATATTTGCCTGAAAGAACACAAGGGATATATATCCACAAGGCTGTTATTGAATCTTTTTTGGGCACACGATATAAAACAAGAAAAAGAGGTTTCAGTTTCTAGTGACGTGGCACATGGTGGGGGACGCATCAGGTTTCATACAGTTCTTTGTCAAAGAAGCAAAACACACAGTCGTTCAGTTTCACTTTATTATATTCCAAGAAGCTCTTTGTACCAGGGATAGCAGCAAGAAAATGCTATCCTCAAAGATGTCACGAAAATGGTCAATTACATCATGACCCGTGCTCTTTACTGTCGACAGTTTCACGTACTTCTTGATGAGATCAAAGCGCAGTATAATATTTTACTCATGTACAATAATGGCAGGTAGCTGAGCAGAGGACGAGTATTGGAGAGATATGTAGCATGCTTGTATGAAGTTGGGCTGTTTATGATTCAAAAGGGGCAGGATTATCCACAGCTCATTGATATGGACTGGCTTACCAACCTCATGTTTTCAATGAACTGAATAAACAACTGCAAGATTCAGGAACAACAGTAGAAATGATGTTTTGTGATATCAGAACATTTGAAAGAAAACTGCAGGTTTTTGAAAGTGGGCAGCTGAAATATTTTCCAAAAGTAAAAATGCATTTACAAAATTCTATGACATTTACCGTCAATCCTTCAAGCCATCAGGAATTCTACAAGGAATTTTCTAGCATAAATTTGTACAGTTCCGTAAGATGGAGACACCGCTCTGTTTTCTTACTTCCACGAATAAAACCAAATTTGAAGAACGTGATCTTTCCTGCTTATTGTGGTTAGATTTATGAAATCTGAAAATGGAGCTAATGGAATTTCAAGAACGCTCTATCTGGAAAAATAAATTCTATTAACAGCGTGAAACACTTGAAAAGATAGAGTGTGAAAGGATTTCAAAGGACAGCACAGTTGGTAGATCTGATGATTAAATCCTTAAAGTGTGGAATTCTCTGTCAAATAATTTTAAGTCGATGAAAACACTTGGGATTGCACTTCTTACTTTGTTTGGGTCTTCTTATGCTTGTAAGCAGCTGTTTTCAACTTTAAATTATATCAAATATAATACCAGAAACAGACTAATAGATGACCTGAATATTGCATGCGTCGCTCTTAAATTTACGGAGTATGAGCCAAGGCTTGACAAATTATCAGCATGCACACAACAGCGAGTGTGATAGGCCCATATTATTTTTTTCATTCACTACAGCTCATGTTTTTTTAAATATAAAAGATTGTTTGTATCATTCAAAGATCTGTTAATTTTTTATTTTTTGACAAAAGATGTGATGTTAATTAGTTCGGACAACTGTATGAGCTGTTTGGTTTTTCTAAAGTAAAACCACAGTAGGCTATTTTGTTTTAATTGTTGTGTTGGCACGTTGAAAGAAATAAGTTGGTCTTGTATTGTTCTTTGGGCACGCGGCCTCAAAAAGGTTCGCCATCACTAGGGTTGCCAGACGTCCGGCAAAAGGAGGACATGTCCTCCTTTTTAGCCCTGTGTCCTCCGTCCGGCAGGCAAAGCTAAAAACCCTTAAAATGTCCGGCTTTTGTATGCTAAAGGTTTTTAACAGTCTTAGTGCACTTTTTATGTTTTTATTTACTGTCAATTAGTGTCAATAGATGGCTGGTGGGTCGAGTAAAGCAAAACACTGGAGTATTTAGCAGGAAATGTAGCCTAATCAACTAGATTGTGTTATCTAATGTGTTGCTAGGTTAATAATTGCAGTGGAGTTAGTTTTTTTCAGTTTCCCAAATGCAAGTTGCTTCTCAGAATTAAAAAAAATGTGTGAACTTTCTGTATCCCTGGACATAATGGTAATGTGGGAAGATAAACCCTCAATGGACAAATGATTTATACATTTGTGCTTGCTAACAAAGTGCTTCTGTAAAAAGTTCGCTTGTCGTAGAAATAGACTATGTTATATAATTAAGAAATATGATTATGTATTAACTGTAGAATCGACGGTTATCAAATAATATAGTAGCCTATTGCTGCATTTCCCCCCAAAAAATTCAATTGAATTATTATTTTTTTTGACAAGACTTTTTCTTGATTAATTTACTAATGGATAATTATTGGCCACCATTGTAGTAATATTTCACTAATTGCTGGTCAAATCCGCATATAATTGTAACGTTTTTAATGATTTAAATAAAATGCTCAATGTGTCCTCCTTTTGGTACCCATGTGTCCTCCTTTGTCCTCCTTTTTGTCTCTCTGTGTCCTCCTTTTGGTACCTATGTATCTGGCAACCCTAGCCATCACTGATGTAAGCAGTAACCGGTCAGTAGACTAAAGAAGAGCCTAGAGGTAGAGTATGTATGGAAATTTAGCTACACCTAACCATTCAGCATAGGGTCATGTAGGGTCACTGGGGTGACATTTGAACGGACCGCCCCGGGTGACGCGGTTACCCTAGCTACGCCACTGGTCATAGTCATAACCACAGACTCAGAGAGCTAATCTGAGGAACCATTTATCATTTATTGTGTCAAATTGTGATGCTTTTTTTTTGTTTTATCTATTTACTAAGCCTATATTATGATGTTCAAAAAGAGTTAGGCTAATTTTTGTTTTAAATAGACAGGGCTACACTTTTGTGAAACTTTTTTTTTTTCATAAATGAAAATACATAGCGATAATAAAAATAAGAACGATTCGGGTCAGAGGTGAAATTTCTAAAAGACAAAAAAAAAAATAAAAAAAATAATGGAGCAGCAGGGTATCGATCCCTGTACCTCTCACATGCTAAGCGAGCGCTCTACCACTTGAGCTACAGCCCCTTACAAAAGATGTGTGCAAACTAAACATAACATTAGTTAGCAGAAAGAAAGACATTAAAAAAACAACTGATTTTCACTCTTCTTTGAGTCACTTTGAGAGTTTGCATTTTTAGTTAGATCTCTAGATTCTAAATATTGTCCAGAAATCATGAATGAAGTAGATTAAGACACTTAAGTTATAGAGTCTACTATTTGAACTGGTAGCCTCCTTTCATTTAGTCCAGTATTTAGTTAGGTTAGGTTACTGCTACTACTACTACTACTACTATTTAGCAGCAACCGACCCACACTCACACACTACTCCACTGACTCACTGACCTACTCTCAGAAAATTAGGCTAAATGTGAAATGGAGTGCAATCTACAATAAATGTGGGTGCCCTTACTTCCAATGCTTCACACTTAGGCTTATGGTATAAATAATCGATGATATCAAACGAAACTTAGCAATAGTCCTCAGTGTCAATTACCTAAAGTTTACAAAATGTAAGCGTTCCGAGGACGAATAGACATTGAGTGTTTTTTTTTTGTTATATAGGTCGGTCTTTTGTTTTTACAAAATTGTACGTACTAGTGGGCAAGTTAGATTATGAATGATATGACTTATAACATTATTATATAAACCCTTTAATGTTTGGATAAAATATTTGTCATTTATTGGCGTTCCACTGCTTATATATCTATTCTAATTTTGCCGAAGCCTTACGCCGGCCGTAAGTTATGGATAAGGCCCGGCGCTACGGCGCTACGGTCATGTCATGCTGTCAATACTGTCATGATCATGTGGTGCTTACCGACCCTTATAAATTATATTCATATAGGCCTATAAAATATAATATAATACTTATCTCTCCCCCTCACATTATGATTTTGTCATTCTCCACCGTGACCTAACTCTGCTTAGTTACTTTAAAATTTAGTATTAGAAAAGTATCTTATCTTATTTACAGACGCTCCTATAATATAAAGAAAAATTATATGTATATGCCTACGCCACGCTACGCTCATTAATTTTTTTATTTTGATAAACACTTTCCTTATCTCTTATACCGCTATGCGAGAACAAACGCATATAAGTACTCTTTCTTCCCGAGTGGCATTCGGGCATGGAATGGGATTGCCTGAACAAACCAGGAAAACCATTAACTTAACGTCATTTAAAACATAAATCAAAATGCAAGGCTAGACTCGGACCACGGATGAGCGTAGAACGCAACAATCTTCTTTATAGAAGGAGCGTCTGTATGTATAAGATAAGATAAAAAAAGAAACCCCAACAACTTTTTATCATTTAAACTTCTTTTTATTGAAATGCAAGGCAGGACTCCAACCAGGGAGAAGCTTATGAAGCAACAATCTTCTACATTGAAGAAAAATTTCTAATGCTTATCAGAATATATAGGATTAGAACTAGCATTAATTCTTAC
The DNA here is from genome assembly GCA_949126835.1 of Anisus vortex. Taxonomy (NCBI): domain Eukaryota; kingdom Metazoa; phylum Mollusca; class Gastropoda; family Planorbidae; genus Anisus; species Anisus vortex. The sequence continues at coordinate 1,759,379 of OX421495.1, forward strand.
TGCCTCAATTCCCAAAGCTTCAACTTAATATCATTTAATATGAAATAGTTGTTACAATACCAACATTATTTTGTTGTTGTTTGAAATCCGTTAAAAACTATACAAAAAAAAGTAAAGTATCCCGTCTGACCAAATTGATTCATAAGGCAGTTGAAGCAACGTTCACCAGTTTCTTTGGCCATTGCAAACTAGGTGATTGTGTGGCCAGCACAATGCACATACGCCTTTACTTTATCCCAACTAAGGTCAGGTACCCATCAGAGCTGGGTAGACTCGGACACCCTCCAGACCCTGGAAAAATCCTAGCCTTCATCAGGATTTGAACCCAGGACCTTAGGTACGCCAGTTGAACGTGCTGCTGCTCGGCCACCATGCTCCATATTATTAACTATATTACCTTTTAAACCTTTTTTTTATTCCCACTGAATGCCTTATTTACTGTTAAACCTTAATTATATCAGATCACTGCTTTTTTTTACTGCTAGGCTATTCAATATTGTTTTGTTGCTTACTAAATTCTAATTTTTAACATAAACTCATAGCAGAGTTTGAGCTAACAAAAATTGAGCCAAAACTAATATCTACTGCTCACAACCCTGGACTTCATTTTTCCTTTAATACCAGGGCATTGTTTTGGCTTGTAAAATTAATGTATAATAAAGAATTGAAATAAACATTTTGGTTCTATTTTCCACAGATTTTAACCCTGGATTAAAATACATTTCCAAACACGGAATCAAAACAAACTTTCTAAAGTCATGGGTACTTGGTGCCTACTGCGTGGGCTTATGCAGCGCATCAAATATGGGAATGTTTTTGACGACATGTCGAGAGCAGTCATTCAAGTGCACAGTTTGCAGCATAAAATCTTTCTCAGTAAGATGAAAGCCCAAAGTTTTCACGCACGAACTCTGTACACATCGCAAGTTTCTCTTAGTCAGAAGAGTAAAAGAGATCAAGTGAAAAAGGTAATTAGGTTTATTAAATTGAACAAAAATATGAGTTTTTATGCATACCTGTCAAATGTGTAACAAATTTTAAAACATTGCAATACCTGTCAAATGTGTAACAAATTTTAAAACATTGCAATACCTGTCAAATGTGTAACAAATTTTAAAACATTGCAATTTTTTTAATGGGGTACGGTGGATGAGCAGCAGTAGTGGGTTGGAACCTTGGTTAAGTTTAGAATTTGTTCTAGAGTCTGGAGCGTGTCCCTGAGACTAACCAGCTCTGATGGGTACTTGACATTAGTTGGGACAAAGTAAAGGCCGCTGGGCATTGTGGCCATACATTTATCACTGCGGAACGCTTCTTCACCGGCCCCATGGATCGATTTGGTCCTACAGGATTACTTTACCTATACTATTTTAATTATCATAAATATATTGATGTTAGTACTATTTAGTAGACTACTTAATATCATTAAAAAAAACTTTGGCATTGGTTTGCACTATACAAATTGTAGAAAATATTTTTTTTTCAATCTTTAAATTTTGAATTTTACAAAGTTTATCTTTTCTGGGTAACCTGAAGAAAGAAAGAAACAAAAAGTAAAAATTATTATTTATCATTGATAAATGTCGAGACAGTAAATACCTTTGTTAAACTTTTCATAGAATCCTTTGAAAACCAACAAAAATATCAAGCTGGAGAGAGTGTACCTTGAGAATAACATGACTATTGCTCAGCTTGCAGCAGCTTTAAAAAAATCTACAGGTATGATATAATAAAGTTGAAGGAAATAGATGTGTTTGCTTTTCTTGGGCTGTTCATAAAAAAAGCTTTAAAAATATATTTTTCTAGCTGTTGAGCTTTTACAAAGTTGTCATTGTAATTTATACTAGGGTACAAACCAGTTGTAGTGACCCTTGATACTGCATTAGATTTGTTGTTTTATATATTGGGTTTTTTTTTTCATGGGGCAGGGAGATGGCATGTATCATGATTGCTATTATATAAAGATTTTTCACCTGCTGGACACCGATGATAGTTTTTTTTTTAAACTTGTGTACTGTAACTGTGGCAACAATTTTTTTTGACAATCTTTACAGATCATGTGTACGAAGTATTAATGTTCATACCCGAAACAGAAGCATATGACTCGGATAAGGCAGGTTGGTAAACGATGAACATGCCAGTGTACTTTGTCATCTTTCCCCAGTCCACAATGGTTTCACTGAATGTGGGATGTATTCCTTGTGAGAGTCTTAACCTGAGAGTATTGCTGGTGGTGATAAAATTATTTGATGTTTTAGTTTTCTGGAGTTGAACCGGTTATTACCGCTTTGGGAGAATTCAGTCTTATTTTAGAGCCATTAATATTGAAGCCTAACATCAAGGATTGGGCTCGAGTCCCTCTAAATGCCTGAAGTTTTCCCTGGGGCTGGTAGGTGAAGCTGTTTACCCAATTCTAATGGTTAGTACCCAGGTCAAACCAATTTAATCTATTGAACCATTGAAGCAGCATTCACATGTTTTCTTATGAGTAACTGGCATCAAAGGTGAACGGTGAAGAAGACCAGGTGTTGTGCTGGCTCCACATTTTTCTGTGTGCTATCTCTACCTAATCCATAGAGTCTAAGCTGTAGTTTGAAAGAAATGCTTGTTGAAACAAATCAAGAGGAAAAAAACAACAACTTTCAATTTCAGTGCTTCCTCGAGATATATCCATTGCTGTTGTAAAAAAGTCTGGCATGATTCCTGAGTTCCGAAGTGTCAAGGTAGAAAAAGAAGAGCCGCCTAAAGATTTTGTAAAGCAGTGAGTAAAGAAACTTTTATATCATAAAACTTCTTGCCCCATCTGGGGTATAGGTTGCCAACTATATTACTTATTTACTTTACTTATGTCTCTTGCCCCATCTGGGATATAGGCTGCCAACTAGATTATTTACTTACTTTACTTATGTATCTTGCCTTGGGATATAGGCTGCCAACTAGATTACTTAATTACTTACTTTACTTATGTCTCTTGCCTTGGGATATAGGCTGCCAACTAGATTACTTACTTACTTTACTTATGTCTCTTGCCTTGGGATATAGGCTGCCAACTAGATTACTTACTTTACTTATGTCTCTTGCCTTGGGATATAGGCTGCCAACTAAATTACTTACTTTACTTATGTCTCTTGCCCCATCTGGGACATAGGCTGCCAACTAGAGTCCTCCAGGTATCCTGATCCTGCTCCGATTTCTCTGACCCCAGATAAGACCTAATTCGGCCTGGTGGCTTTAATTGAGGTTGGCTTTCACCCCCTGGCTTCATGAATTCTCCAGTCGGAGATCCTTCTTTTCCCAGGGCCGAATTATCTTTAATTCACTTCTTTGACATTTTTGTAGCAGGTTTTATTTTTTTTACAAAATAAGGTTGCTAGCCTTATGTTTAACCCCCATCCTGAAGGACCAGGGCACTAGCTTTTGTTTTACCCCTACTTACTCAAATCTTCCCAGCTTGGTTGAACCTGCCAGAAGTTCAAACTCACGCTGGTACAGGGGCGAAGCCACAGGGGGGGCTGAGAGGGGCTAAGCCCCCCTGGAATTTAAAAAAAAAAATTTTTTCAACTGATTTTTAAAAAATATGCACTCAATTTGCAAAAAATTTGGTAAATCTTTGTCACGCGAAAGTTTAGCCCCCCCTGGAAAAAATTTCTGGCTTCGCCCCTGCGCTGGTATATATAGCTCTGTTGGTCGTCAGGGTACGCATGCTGCCAAGCCATGTCAAGGCTCTAGTACCAGTTGGCAGTTTTATATCATTACATCAACATTACATTTGGATGAGACATTTTACATTTTAATAGTAATAACCCGACACATTGATTAAAAATAAGATATTCATGACACAGGCCTCCCCCAGACCCGAGTGTTCTTACCAGGCGCCCACCAGTGGTTACAATAATGGGCCACGTCGACCATGGTAAAACTACGTTGTTAGACAAGCTGCGAAACTCTAACATTGTAGATCAAGAATTTGGAGGAATCACACAACACATTGGTGCATTTAAAGGTACTCATGACATTTGTACATTGCACTTTTAAAATTAAGTCTTGCTGTCATTATTTAAATCTGTTTACAATAGGCAATTTCAGTTAAAATTTACCCCGTTTCTATGATTTGAAGAGGATATTCTGTGGGCATTTAAAAAGGCTAGTTTCATCCTCAACTAATGTCTCACGACAGTCAAGACAACTGACCCAGAGACATCTTATCCAAAGTGCTCCTTGAATCATTATGGCAAGCCAGTGGGGTAATTAAGGAAATTGCACCTGGGGTAGGGTTGAAAAAGGCTTCTTTTGAGATTTTTTATTTATTTAATTTATTTGTAAAATAAAGCACATAGAGGTTAAGACAGGTGGTGTGCTAAAGCCATAGCTTTTCTTTATTTGAAATTTTGATATCAAATTAACTAATTTCTGCCATATCTATTTTTTAAATAATATTTTTTAAAGTTTAGTTTACTGCTTCCCCCTCTTCCCCTACACTACTGAGGCAAGCTGATAATGTTCACAAAGATGTATTTAATTCCTTTTTCAGTTATCATGCCATCTGGGGAAACTATTTGCTTTCTGGACACCCCTGGCCACGCAGCTTTCAGTGCCATGAGGGCCAGGGGTGCCCATCTGACAGACATTGTCGTCTTGGTTGTAGCCGCTGATGATGGCGTCATGCAGCAGACGTTGGAGTCCATTCGACATGCACAGGATGCAGGAGGTCTGTATCAGTTTGAACCTGAGTACCGGTAGTCATTGTTTCAGACTAGCTCAATTGAGGATTCATTGTTTTAGAGTAGCTCAATTGATGAATTGACATTTTGTAGTTAACACCAAAAGTAAAATGTGTTTTTATTTGCTGTTGCTAAACTATTTGTATTTAAATCAAAGTATTCCTATTTGGACTATAAGCTACAGTTAAGCAGTGCTCACCAGTTTCCCTGGCTAATGGTATACAAGGGGATTATATGGCCCCCAAAGATCTGAAATCAGTAGACTCCTGGACAATTTCCAGATTTGGTTTTAAAAAAGGCAATTTTTGTCATAGTTTGGAATTTCAATCCAAAATAACTGCCGTTAGACTACTGTCCATTTTTTGTTTTCTCATTGACCACCACAATGCTAGACTGCCGTCCACTATTTGTTTTCTCATTGACCACCACAATGCTAGACTGCCATCCACTATCTGTTTCCTCATTGACCACCACAATGCTAGACTGCCGTCCACTATCTGTTTCCTCATTGACCACCACACCACAATGCTAGACTGCCGTCCACTATTTGTTTTCTCATTGACCACCACAATGCTAGACTGCCATCCACTATTTGTTTTCTCATTGACCACCACAATGCTAGACTGCCATCCACTATTTGTTTTCTCATTGACCACCACACCACAATGCTAGACTGCCATCCACTATTTGTTTTCTCATTGACCACCACAATGCTAGACTGCCATCCACTATTTGTTTTCTCATTGACCACCACAATGCTAGACTGCCGTCCACTATCTGTTTCCTCATTGACCACCACACCACAATGCTAGACTGCCATCCACTATTTGTTTTCTCATTGACCACCACAATGCTAGACTGCTGTCCACTATTTGTTTTCTCATTGACCACCACAATGCTAGACTGCCGTCCACTATCTGTTTCCTCATTGACCACCACACCACAATGCTAGACTGCTGTCCACTATCTGTTTTCTCATTGACCACCACAATGCTAGACTGCCATCCACTATTTGTTTTCTCATTGACCACCACAATGCTAGACTGCCATCCACTATTTGTTTTCTCATTGACCACCACAATGCTAGACTGCCGTCCACTATCTGTTTCCTCATTGACCACCACACCACAATGCTAGACTGCCATCCACTATTTGTTTTCTCATTGACCACCACAATGCTAGACTGCCATTCACTATCTGTTTTCTCATTGACCACCACACCACAATGCTAGACTGCTGTCCACTATCTGTTTTCTCATTGACCACCACACCACAATGCTAGACTGCTGTCCACTATTTGTTTTCTCATTGACCACCACACCACAATGCTAGACTGCTGTCCACTATCTGTTTTCTCATTGACCACCACACCACAATGCTAGACTGCTGTCCACTATCTGTTTTCTCATTGACCACCACACCACAATGCTAGACTGCTGTCCACTATCTGTTTCCTCATTGACCACCACACCACAATGCTAGACTGCCATTCACTATCTGTTTTCTCATTGACCACCACACCACAATGCTAGACTGCTGTCCACTATCTGTTTCCTCATTGACCACCACACCACAATGCTAGACTGCTGTCCACTATTTGTTTTCTCATTGACCACCACAATGCTAGACTGCTATCCACTATCTGTTTTCTCATTGACCACCACAATGCTAGACTGCCATTCACTATCTGTTTTCTCATTGACCACCACACCACAATGCTAGACTGCTGTCCACTATCTGTTTTCTCATTGACCACCACAATGCTAGACTGCCATCCACTATTTGTTTTCTCATTGACCACCACAATGCTAGACTGCCATCCACTATTTGTTTTCTCATTGACCACCACAATGCTAGACTGCCGTCCACTATCTGTTTCCTCATTGACCACCACACCACAATGCTAGACTGCCATCCACTATTTGTTTTCTCATTGACCACCACAATGCTAGACTGCCATTCACTATCTGTTTTCTCATTGACCACCACACCACAATGCTAGACTGCTGTCCACTATTTGTTTTCTCATTGACCACCACACCACAATGCTAGACTGCTGTCCACTATCTGTTTTCTCATTGACCACCACACCACAATGCTAGACTGCTGTCCACTATCTGTTTTCTCATTGACCACCACACCACAATGCTAGACTGCTGTCCACTATCTGTTTCCTCATTGACCACCACACCACAATGCTAGACTGCCATTCACTATCTGTTTTCTCATTGACCACCACACCACAATGCTAGACTGCTGTCCACTATCTGTTTTCTCATTGACCACCACACCACAATGCTAGACTGCTGTCCACTATCTGTTTTCTCATTGACCACCACACCACAATGCTAGACTGCTGTCCACTATCTGTTTCCTCATTGACCACCACACCACAATGCTAGACTGCTGTCCACTATCTGTTTTCTCATTGACCACCACACCACAATGCTAGACTGCTGTCCACTATCTGTTTCCTCATTGACCACCACACCACAATGCTAGACTGCTGTCCACTATCTGTTTCCTCATTGACCACCACACCACAATGCTAGACTGCTGTCCACTATCTGTTTCCTCATTGACCACCACACCACAATGCTAGACTGCTGTCCACTATCTGTTTCCTCATTGACCACCACACCACAATGCTAGACTGCTGTCCACTATCTGTTTTCTCATTGACCACCACACCACAATGCTAGACTGCTGTCCACTATCTGTTTTCTCATTGACCACCACACCACAATGCTAGACTGCTGTCCACTATCTGTTTCCTCATTGACCACCACACCACAATGCTAGACTGCTGTCCACTATCTGTTTCCTCATTGACCACCACACCACAATGCTAGACTGCTGTCCACTATCTGTTTTCTCATTGACCACCACACCACAATGCTAGACTGCTGTCCACTATCTGTTTTCTCATTGACCACCACACCACAATGCTAGACTGCTGTCCACTATCTGTTTCCTCATTGACCACCACACCACAATGCTAGACTGCCATTCACTATCTGTTTTCTCATTGACCACCACACCACAATGCTAGACTGCTGTCCACTATCTGTTTCCTCATTGACCACCACACCACAATGCTAGACTGCTGTCCACTATTTGTTTTCTCATTGACCACCACAATGCTAGACTGCTATCCACTATCTGTTTTCTCATTGACCACCACAATGCTAGACTGCCGTCCACTATCTGTTTTCTCATTGACCACCACACCACAATGCTAGACTGCCGTCCACTATCTGTTTCCTCATTGACCACCACACCACAATGCTAGACTGCTGTCCACTATTTGTTTTCTCATTGACCACCACAATGCTAGACTGCCATCCACTATTTGTTTTCTCATTGACCACCACACCACAATGCTAGACTGCCATCCACTATTTGTTTTCTCATTGACCACCACAATGCTAGACTGCCATCCACTATTTGTTTTCTCATTGACCACCACACCACAATGCTAGACTGCCGTCCACTATCTGTTTCCTCATTGACCACCACAATGCTAGACTGCCGTCCACTATCTGTTTCCTCATTGACCACCACACCACAATGCTAGACTGCTGTCCACTATCTGTTTTCTCATTGACCACCACAATGCTAGACTGCCATCCACTATTTGTTTTCTCATTGACCACCACACCACAATGCTAGACTGCTGTCCACTATTTTTTCTGATAAGTAAACTGAAATCTGTTTTTATTCGTCCTAGCCCACCACAATGCTAGACTATTTGTCCAAATATCCTAATGTACTAACATGTCCAAGCCCACCACAATGCTAGACTATTTGTCCAAATATCCTAATGTACTAACATGTCCAAGCCCACCACAATGCTAGACTATTTGTCCAAATATCCTAATGTACTAACATGTCCAAGCCCACCACAATGCTAGACTATTTGTCCAAATATCCTAATGTACTAACATGTCCAAGCCCACCACAATGCTAGACTATTTGTCCAAATATCCTAATGTACTAACATGCCCAAGCCCACCACAATGCTAGACTATTTGTCCAAATATCCTAATGTACTAACATGTCCAATTGGACATCTATTCATCTCTAATTTTCTTCCCTTTTAACAGTTCCAGTGATCGTGGCCATCAACAAAATTGACAAGAACAATGCAGATGTGGTCAGTAGTCTTAGAATAGAGAAATAAATAAAATCCAAAAATATTGGAATTTAATTTATTTGTAAGATAGTATTTTGCTAGCGGCAATGAAATATTTTAATGAACGCTTTCTAGGCTCAAGACACTTAGATTTACACACACACAAAAACACACATGTGTATTTAATGATGTTTCTTTTCCATACATCTTTGAGTCTGTGTTTTTTGTGTGTGTAAACCCTTAAGAAGTACAGTTTTACAATTTTCTGTTTGCAGGCAAAAACAAAACAAATGTTGCTGGAGCATGAAATACATTTGGAAGAATTTGGTGGAGACGTGCAGGCAGTTCCAATATCGGCTCTCAAGGTCAGGGTTTTAACATTAAAATTCTTGGTCACAGTTCTTTTCTGGGTCACGTTCTGTTGAACACTCGTGACTCAAATAGTACATTTTAGTGCTTTGACATACAAATATTTTTTGTGGTGTGTTTTTCTCTTCAGGGTACAAACATAATAGAATTACAAGAAGCCATTGTGACACAGGCTGAGCTGATGAACCTTAAAGGAGATCCAGTTGGTTTGGTAGAAGGCAGAGTGGTGGAAGCTAGAATAGATGAAAAGAGAGGGTACGCTGTTATTTGTTTCTCTTCATTTCCTCATTACAGTTACTAACAGTCAACATACCAAAACATTCACTTCAAGTTAAACAGCAGAATATTTATTTCTTTTCCAGTCTGATGATGAAAGTATTCTTTAAGTTTGGTTTTTATTCAATCTGTAGTTAAGTTCACCTTGCTTCATATGTATACAGGTCAGTGGTGAAGCCAGGTGGAGGGGTTGAGATAGTGCAAGGTAGAAGGGACAAATAGTAAAATTTGTATTGGGAGAGAAATTTACAGGCAAATTCTCAGCTCTTGCTAAATTTTCTTCTAAATAATTAAAAAAAAACACTTTTTTAATTATCAATAGTTGATACGTGATTAAAATATTTCAAGGTTGTAAACTCTCTGTTTCTGAAGAAAAATGGTATCATTTGTAATTATTGTCAAGAAAAGTTTAAAAAATCATGTAATGCAGTAGACAGCCAGTGGAAACAATGTATCAGCATGTGAAAAGATTTGTTTTACGTAAAACCAAAGTGTTGACAATTTCAAACAGCAAAAAATGGCCATAAATAAATCTATACCGGTATATATATAAAGTAGATTGTGTGTGTGTATTCCGATCCTCATTGGTTAATTTAGAGATGTGATCTCACTGTCTCATATTTTACTTTTGCGATCTTGCCTCCAGGCATCTGCCCTCCCTAGCTGAGTGGTATGGCGTATTCGACTGCCATGCGGTCGACCTGGGTTCGAGTCCCCACTGAGAACTTTATTTTTCATTTCAATTAATATCACTTTTTTAAAAACGCTTTCCTAAAATTTTACAGAAAGTAAAATCAAATAAGTTAATTTTATTTTAGACATGCAGGAGACAGGTGTACGATTTTTAGCAAGGGATAGATCCAACATTATGTTCAATAAAAAAGACCTGTCTATTTTTAACATGATTACAATATTTATTTTAAATTACTTTCCTAAATATTTTCTGTAAATAATAATTATATTTAATGTCATTTTTTTCCAGGGCAAGAATTTAGCTTTTACTATAATAAATACATAAAAATTTTCAATTTAAAAGTCTGTTAACTCTGTATTAATCTGTCTTTAGAGTTATTAATATTATAAAGTAAAAAGGAACAAAACTTTGTTGCTGTCACCTTTAAGGAATAAATACAATCTCTTTCTCTCCTGAATGTAGGCGTCTAGTGACTGCTGTAATATAAATACAATCTCTTTCTCTCCTGAATGTAGGCGTCTAGTGACTGCTGTGATATAAATACAATCTCTTTCTCTCCTGAATGTAGGCGTCTAGTGACTGCTGTAATATAAATACAATCTCTTTCTCTCCTGAATGTAGGCGTCTAGTGACTGCTGTGATACAGAGGGGAACATTAAAAAGGGGAGACTACCTGATAGCTGGTACAGCATGGGCAAAGGTAATGTTTGCGACTAATGTTCACGACAAATGATAGCTTGTTAAAATATGTACTGACCTCTGATCTATATACATGGATCGGTGATGCTTATGTATATAGACCTTTTAACCCTTGACCCCGGAAGTCATAGAAACTTTCCATTTGATTGGTTAGTCAGGACATTGTGCAGTGTAATAGAGACAAAAGGCTCTATGACAAATAATAAAACAACTTTTAACTTTAAAATCAATTGTATTGTTCATTATGGGCTCCATATTGCACATGCTATGTAACAATCAGCTCAAGATAAAAAAAACAACAACATTTTGTCAGGTGGCTGTTTACAATTAATTTTCTTTGTGTTCCCTAAACCAGGTGCGTGCTATGTTTGATGAGTTTGGAAACCCATTACAGTCTGCCCCGCCAAGTACGCCAGTGGAAATATTGGGGTTCAGAGAAATACCTTCAGCAGGTGAAGAGTTACTACAGATAAAGACAGAGGTCAGTGACATTCAAGATGAAAGAAATTGATACTTGTCATTTACAATTAAGATGCTTTGATTTTTTTTATAACTGACTAAAGCTACATTGTATTCTTTATAAGTTTCCGCTTCTTCTTTCTGCCCTTTTTTTATTCATATTATAAAAGATGAGAGAGAATAAAAACCCATGCATCTGCTTAGCTGAACTTTAGCAAAGCCAAACAGTTACTTTCAAATAGGACCAAAAACAACAAAAAATAAACATGAAGCGTTTAGTATACTTTATAAACTTAGTATTAGAATTAAGAGAGTATAACTGATTTTTTTATATTCTTCATTCCGATTTATCATCTTTGTGACTATATTGTTCTGTCAAAATGTTTTAAGCAGTTGAATCTTTCCAATTAGTGTATGTCCCTGAGCAGCTCACTTTAACAAGCATCCCTAAAAAACATGTATTGGAGACTGAAAAAAACACTACAAACAAAATGCATGCTAAATCATGAAATGGTTTTTAATATAAAAGAACTCTAATGCTAGTTACTAAATATCTCAGTCAGAGCTGAAGACTGTACTGGCTTGGCGCCAGGAGCAGGAGAAGAAACAGAAACAGGTGGAAGATTACTCTGTGATTTCCGAGAAGAGGGAAGAGTACTACAAGGACTACAAGACCTCCTTGCTTGCCAGGAGAGACGCTGGCTTCCACAAAACTAAAAGGAGGGGTCCCAGACCCAAAGAGACTGATACAGAGAGTGAAGAGCTGCATTATGCAATGATTTTGAAAGGTTGGTCACTGTCTCAAATAGTATGTCAATGTTATCATCAATATCACCTACCGGGGAGTGATAATATCACCAACTTGGGAGCGATTATATCACCAACTGGGGAGCGATTATATCACCAACTGGGGAGCGATAATATCGCATTCAACAACTGGGGAGCGATAATATAACATTCAACAGTTGTTTTCCAACTACCCACCCATGGGTTATGGCAGGGGTCAGCAACCTTTTCACTTTTAATTCATGCAGAGTGCCAACACCTTTAAAGTCATACTGCTCTAGCAGTCAATTTCTCGTAGAAGTGGCCTTAATTGACTTTTTCTGGGTCTTCCGCTTACCATTTTAAATCGCTAAGCGTGCCATATATTGCTGATCCCTGGATTATGGGATAGGGGAGGGCAGGTGAAGGAAAATATCTGAAGCCAACTTGGGATATTGTTGTATATAATATATAGAAATAAATTACCATATATACTCGCGTATAAGTCGCACCGGTGTATAAGTCGCACCCCTAGTTTAGGAATTCTTTTCTTATATGTTGTCATTGACCCGCGTATAAGTCGCACCCTGACTTTCAGGGGTTACACTGCCTTTTAACTTCTCAAAAAATGCATACCCTTAAACAACAAAAGTTACTAATATTCACCCTAATTTGAAAACTTTCCTTAAAAAATAGTTTCAATCGTGCATAATGCAAACATAATCAAATAAAGGCAGCGCTTCATTTATTTTGAACAACCTATCAATACAGTCATTAGTCATATGGGAAAGTAAGGTATCTGTTTCTTCATCTAAGTCCGTGTCCCTACTCAAAATACTATCCTATAGTCACACTATAGTGGGTCCACACACACACAAAATCTTTTGATGTGCATCATTAGACTAGACTGAGTGGCACCGGTATTCATAGTTGCGCTATACAAGTGATGACCTAATTACCATTAACATTGTTTGTAATTATTTCAAAGCTACTGCGCGAACAATATTTAAATAGGGGGGAGTGCTGGTGGCTTCTCTGAGGGTGTGCTGGCTTCGCCATCGACAATAAGCTGTGCTTTTTTCAACTCATACATGCAACTAAGGAACAATGACACACTTTATTGACATTTCACGCATTTTTTCATAAAGATTTGAAAAAAAAAAGTTTGAGTGCAGAATGTTTACGAAATGTCTGGAAATGTGTCGATTGGCCGATTGGAAACATTGCTAGGACATGCGGACATGGCGCGCGCGGTTTTCTCGGTCCTAATCTTAAGCTAGTAGTGTACAAGCTTATACCTATATTATAGGACTAGAGAGGCTTTTACACATTTACGATAATTCTTTCCATAATATAATTTGCGTTCAATAGGCCTACAAAAGTGCGCTATTTCAGACTGAGCGGCGCCGGTATTAACCACGCGTTATACAAGTGTCCCAATTCCCATTAACATTGTCTGTAATGATTACAAACGCGACTGCGACACCGACAATAAGCTGTGTTTTTTTTTCAACTCTTACATGCAACTAATGAAAAATGAAACATACTATTGACATTTTACGCATTATTTCTATATAGATAAAAAAAAAAGGTTTGAGTGCCGAATTTTTCCGAAATTTAATGAAATTAGTCGATCGGCCGGCCAATTGTAGTTTTGGAATCATAGCGCGGTTTTCCCCAGGAATGATACACACGGCCTTATTAGTAGGCTATAACGTATAGTCAGGGGCAATAGGTCATAAATAAAACGCATCTCAAGCTACGTTTGCGGTCTAGACAGTTTTGTACACATTTACGATTCCTTTCGTACTGTAATTTGCATTTAATAGGCCTATGAAAAAAAAACGCCGCCTTAAACTTACGCCACGCCTTAAACTTACGCCACGTTTCGGCAAAACAAAATTGGTCCGAAAGTTCAAAAGGAAAGTGGGGGGGGGGGGGGGGGGGGGCAGAAAAACACTAAAATATTTAGCATTTCAATCAATAGGTTATGAAGGAAACTTTAGAGTAGTGAAGTTTTTTGAACTTTTCAAAAACCATGTCGGGTGTATAAGTCGCACCCCTACTTTGCGTCAAAAATTTCGGTAAAAAAAGTGCGCCTTATACGCGAGTATATACGGTATATATTTTTGAAGATAACTTAAAATGTGGTTATATTGACCTGTACTGCAATTTTGTAAGTTTTATGTTATCTTGTTAATATATAATATAAAAGAAAACTTGGTATTGAGGAATTAAGTTCATGTAGGCATGTTTCATTTTCCTAAATGATTCTGTGTTTCGTAAGACTGGATTCATATTGGGGCTGTGTGTTTGCTTCTTTCCAGGTGATGTAGACGGCTCAGTTGAAGCCATACTGGACACGCTAGACACGTACAAGTCTAGAAAATGTCATCTTGACCTTATACATTACGGCGTTGGGGCAGTGACAGAGTCTGACGTTGAAATGGCAGCAACGTTCAACGGTAAATGTTAATTTGCTGGTACCTTTTTTTAAGCCGTAGGAATCCATTGCTCCAGCCACTGCTTGATTAGAAATACCCGAGTTATTTTCTGGGTCTAGAGGAGGTTTCAGGGTCTGCTCATCACTTACATTTCTGGACAAAAGTATAAAAAAAATTGTTGGGTTTTGTGCTGGCCACATTATCCTTTCACTTGCTATAGCTAAAGAAGCCAATGAGCCTTGAATCTCACCTGATTATGTGCATTTCTGTTTCCATGTCAACTGCAGGAGATTTGTTTGCTTTCAATGTGATGGTGCCTGAGAAAGTGGCCACTTTGGCCAGAACTAATAAGGTTTTGATCAAGAAGCATAACATCATCTACAGACTCTTTGAAGACTTCATAAGCAGCATCAACCGAAAACTGCCTAAAGTGGAGGAGCATGTTGTCATGGGTATGAGTTGAAACAAACTTTAGATTAGTCATCTTTAATTAGCAAGATATTTTGTAGCAGAATTCACAAAAGTTTCAATTCATATTTTTAATGAACTAAGGCTTGTGCATACAAAGACAATTTTAAAAAGGATCCCTGATATATATAAGCATTTATTGTGATTAGACCAGATTTTTTTTTTGCGTGAAAGGCTAAGTGAGTTTTGATTGATTTCACCAGGAGAAGCAAAAGTTTTGCAAGTGTTCGAGGTGACTTTACCCAACAAGACCAAGGCCAATGTGGCAGGCTGCAGATGCACCGAAGGCGCCATGTCCAAAAAACTTGGTTTAAAAGTTATGAGGGATGGTGAAATAGTTTATACAGGCAAGTCTTGAAACAGATTTGATTTGTATTATTTCTAGACTATTTCCTATTATATATTCTAGACTTTTTCTATGAATAGACTAGTTTCTACACTGACCTAGCACTTACAAACTTTGCATTGTGGGTAAATTTCTTTGTGTTTGTTTGATCCCCAGGTAAAATTGTCTCCTTAAAACATTTTAAAGCTGAGGTGGATTCCATAAAGAAGGAACAAGAATGTGGCATCTGCATAGACGACCCCGGCTTTGATTTTCAGCCCCAGGACGTGTTAGCCTGCTATGAAATCAAGATGGTGGATCAAGAGATTGATTGGCAGCCAGGATTTTGAAACAATAAAAACAACACAATGTTTTAGTTACTTACAAGTTACAGGTTTAACTATTGTATTGACTTTCTTGTCTAAATCAAAGGAAAAAGAAAGACTAAGATTGAAAACCAGTCCCATTCAACAATTTATTGACTAGTTAGAAATCACAGACTAAAAAAGCCTTGTTACCTTTTCTTTTACAAACATTTTTAACTATTGTTGATTCCATCACAAAATCTAGAACTTACAGAATGGGCAATCTTTGTTTTGAAATTAATCTGGAAAGCTATTTAGTCATGGAACAAAACGCCAGTTGTGGTGGCTGTTGATTCATAATCACATTTCTTCTTCATTTTAAAGTCTTTTTGTTTTTTTTATCCTTGTACTTTCATTTACACAATTTAGACTTTACAATATGCACAACTAATGTGTTGATAACATTTAGCACACATTTATTTGTTCCAAACTGCTGCTGGTACCATGTCAAAACATTCTGAATGTTCTAGAGACTATCTTGTGACTTATCATGTTGTCCTGGGAAATTAACTAGTCAGGAATGAGATTTCTCCCTGTGTTAACAAAAGTGTCCAGATTTTTCCCTTCAAAAAGTTGATGTAATAAAAATACATATTTATAAAACATTTGTAATAAAAAAGGAAAACAAATTTTTCTTGTGAACTGTGTAAGCATTTTATTTTCTTTAATTATGTAGAGAATAATTATATTATTGTACATATGAAAGTGGAAGATGATCATAAATTATGCAACAACAAAGGAATGAACAAATTTTCACACAGCGAACTCTGGGATAGGGGTCAGGAAATGTAATTAGAAAATTTGACAAAGATGATATTGAAAAACTAGGAACTGTATTTTATGCACTACATTGAGTTGAACAGAAGAAACCTTGAAAGTTTTCCTTCAAGACAGAAATGTTCACCAACTAGTTGAATAACTTAACTTTTATGGTAGTTGCATATTATATAGGCCTACTATAGCGATGACAATAAAAATATGTATAATTATGTTAAAAAACCTTCCATTGATAACACATGTGTTGTTTATTGAATGCCAAACAATGAATGATAGCATATAAAGTACTAAGTAGCTTTGTTGTGTAGCAGAATGAGATTAATTCAAAACATACCAGTGGAAGTATTGAGACAAAACTGTATTAAAATCTTTCAAATAAAAAAAAACTGATTAAAGGCTCAAAACACTGGAAATCCAGAGAAAATTTTAAAAGTTCTGTTGATGACATGGATGAAATAATGGGTTTTGTTGATGACATGAATGAAATAATGGTTTTGTTGATGACATGAATGAAATAATGGTTTTGTTGATGACATGCATGAAATAATGGGTTGTGTTGATGACATGGTTGAAATAATGGGTTTTGTTGATGACATGAATGAAATAATGGGTTTTGTTGATGACATGAATGAAATAATGGGTTTTGTTGATGACATGAATGTACAGTAATAAGGGCATACAATAGCATAAATGTTAAGTTATCCCATTGGACAAAATTGATCCATAGGACTGGTGAAGCAGTGTTCACTCACCAGTTTATGTGGCAACGGCCCGATCGGGGGATTGTGTGAACAGTACAATGCCCAGTCGCCTTTCCTTTACCTCAAGTTTCGTCCGGTACACATCAGAGCTGGGTAGACTCAGGGACACTCTCCAGATCGGGAACAAATCCTAGCGTTCACCAGGATTCGAACCCAGGACCTTCGGCATGCCAGCTGAATGCGCTGCCTGATTGACCACTTTGCCCCTACAATAGCATAAGTAATGAGAATCTCACTGAATACACTTCACAAGTACATTGCAAGGGCCCCTAGATAGTGAATTTTCTCTCAGTAATCAACAAACATGCAACCTAGTTATACAAATGTCTAGGAACTAAAATTAGAAGATCACAAATGGAATGTTTTTACATGCAATACAAAAGCTTACATCAAAAAATCACATTCCACAATATGTAATAGAAACACACACACAATGAAAGTTTGACAGCTGTAATTAGAAAACATTTCTCCAGAACATTTAGCTTAAATACAGATAAAATGTAGTCTCATTTCTATTTTTTTTAGTCTCATTTTAGCTGAGATACTGACTGGTAATGCAAAAAGTTTAAGAACTGGTCTGAACTAGAGTTAATAAATACTTTTGAATATAAATTAATATCAAACCAAATTAGTTAGTCCTCAACAAATTTAATAACAATGTAAGAAAAATTATAAAAAGACATTATTTTATAAAATGATCAAAAATACAAAATTGTATGGTTCAGCAATGAAAACAATGATATAAAAATATTCACAATGATAAAAAAATACAAGCTTTAATCTGCTCCCTAATCTACTTGATAATTCACTGCCTTATGCAAATTATATACTTAGTTCAAAAATACATTTTAAAAAAGGTTTTAGCTGAGATGGCATTTTAGGGGATTGTGTGGGCAGCACAAGGCCCAGACGGCTTTACTTTTCTACCAACTAACATCTGAGATGGGCAGGCTCAATGACAAATTCCACACCTGGGAAAGAATTCTATCCTTCTACAGGTTTAGAATCTGGGACCATCAGCATGGCAGCCGAGTGCTCAGTATCCAGACCACGTTGCCTCAATTTGAAACTATTTTTTTTTAAATATCTGGCATATCTGAACTTTGTCTGGAACTGCGGGATTAATCTGTTATATTTATTACTTTCAAGTGTTCAAAAAAGATTTTTATTCTAAAACCAAATGTTCAAAATTAATGCATTAATATTTATAATCGGCCATAAATGTCAGCAGAATTTTGAGGATGATATAACAAAAGGCCAAAATTATATTTTAAATTAACATCATAATATTATATTTAAATATATTTTTTTACTTATTATAACAATATGTCATTAAATAGATCAACCGTTAATTAATACAAATTTAGTTTCATTTCAAACATTTAGTCTCATTTTAAGAAATGGCTAATTGATTTTCTAATGTTTCAACACTAATGACAAGTACAAAAATAAGTTATACCGGTCGGTAGTTTTTCTCAATGCTGGTTAGTGTTCTCTCCCATTGAGTAAAGAAACACATTTTTTTTTCATTTTGTATAAAGAATAGACACAAATACAGGTCAGTATTCATAAATGTTATGTAATACAATTTAAAATGGGTTTCTGTATACACAGAACTTGTGAAATTAACCTGACCAAAAATAACTAAACTAAAGGAACAAGTTACATATTAAACATACAGAGTTAATTACAAAAGTAAAAAAACATCACAAACAGCATTTTGTTTAGCAAGAATGGTTTAAGCGGTATGGGGTAAAATCTTATTTCTTATCAGTTTATGAGAAACCTACAATTACTTTAAATTATTTCTGCCTATCAAACCTAGCCCTTATAAAAATATTGTATTGAGACAGTGGCTCCGTCTGTTGAGAAGAATTTTTGTGTCCCTAAGTTGTCTGCCTTGCATGCATTTAAAAGAACATGTAATGTTATACAGCCATTTTAATAAAAATTTAGTGTAATGTTACAGCATCAATTGTAATTCTTTTTTAAATATGTAAAACCAGCAGGTATTAAGTTTTTTTTATACTGTAGCTATAAAAAGCAAAATAAGAAAAAAGAAAATCATTTTCACAACAAAGGGTAAAAGGTCAATAATTGTAGATAGCAGATATTGTCCCATACTAAAAACAGAACATTTATAATATAAACTATTGTCACATGAAACTCTCAATCATTAGTTTTTTGACTTCGTTTTCTGAGGTCGCTGTAATTAGCGCTATTGGCACCTTCAGAGTCTGGAGTTGTTTTTTTAGTCTTATCAACTGTGTCATCTATGATGTCATCATCATCCTTCAAGGAAATAAAAAAACATACTGAATTAGAATCAAAATAGATTTTATTTTGAAATTAGTTTTAACCTTTAGAATAATTAGAATCAACATAATGCACAAACATACAAAGACCACACGGATAAAAAAATTATTTTTTTTCAGTTACGGCCCCAGTCTTATATCTAGCCATACATAGTAAGTACTGAACTATTTTTCAAGTGTTAAAAACAGCAATAACCATTGGAAAATTAAAACTGAAAAAAACCCTGTACAATGATACAAAGAGTCATAATCCTTTGTTAAAAGTGGAATAACTCTTAAACTGCAAAAGTTTGACTCTGCCATTTTTTTCCAGTGTGGTCTTCAAATGCTACATATGAAAGTTCTGTCAATGTCTGGCTTACTGTTGGGTCATCCTTTGGCTTATGTGCTAGTCTTTCTGGCGGAAGTGGAATATATTTGGCTGGGAAAAAATTGTCACAGCACAGAACAAGAAGCTGGAGAAACAAAAAGATTTTTTTTAAAGCATTTCCATTAGGATTCTTACCCAAATCATTAAAAAACTTCCCAATTCTTCCCCCCAAATTATGAAACGTTTACAAATCAATTAAAAGCAGTTGAAGCAAGAAAGTATCATGTAATGCAGAGTCTATGATGGGAAAAACTGACATTTTTTGGTGGATGTTTTTTTTTTTTTGAGAACTCATAATTTTAGAAAAACAAAACACGATAGGAGTTTGGGTCTCCTTAAATGAATGGCACAGTTATTGTTTTAAAATTTAAATAAATTCATTTTTATACTCTGTAACCCCATACTTTGTAAGGTGAAATTCAAAAAATTTTCCAAACCTTGATCAATATTCCCAAACCTTCCCAACCAATATATGTCCATTTAGATTTTAAAAAAACAATGAATTCAAAATATTCAGCAATTTAGACAAAAATAAATTAATAGCTATAACATAAATTAGCAGAGTGTAATAAATTCCTAGGATAATTAGACGTGTGCTACATAGGACTACAAAATACTATAAGCACCAATAAGTGCTTGGCGGCAGCCATTTAATGAAATAATAAAGATCCCCAACAATTTTGTTTTCTTACTACAATTATAACCAATAATTGCTGTGACACCTTGTGGATAATAAACATGTGACTTTAGCACAAACTCTGACTGAAATAGAAATATATATATATATCACTATACATAGAATCTAGTAATGAAATATTTAACAGTAGAATACTCTGTGGGTGGTTAGTAGTAAGAATGGATAAATTCTAAGCACAGTCCAGACATGCCACAAATGAACTGAACAAATGAACTTACCAGTCCTAGAAGTAATCCAGTGATGATAGTCAAAACAGCAAAGATCACATAACAAAGCCATTCTGGGATTCCATAGATATCTGTCATGGTGTTGTAAATGCTCTGTAATTAATGTACAGTTAAAATGTGATTCCATAGATATCTGTCATGGTGTTGTAAATGCTCTGTAATTAATGTACAGTTAAAATGTAGACAATAAAAAAATTTCTCCTTCTATTTACAAATCTGAAGAGTTGTTTCCTGTCTTGCAGTCAATGCCAGACAAACATATTTACATGTCTTCTTTAGTTTTTCTCTAAAACTAACTGTATTGTGTGTAAGTAATGTTAGTTTGAGGGAGGAGGGAGTAATGTATATCTGAGGTTGGTCAAATGTGGGGGTGTACCTGACATCAGTGAGGGAGACCATAAACCTGCTGGGCATTTTGCTGCTCTGCCGTGAAACTGACAACCTCTGCTTAAAAACCCCATTGGACCAAAATAGTCTTGGAGGATACTACTTTACTTACTTGTCTAATTGTGAATAGGTTAGAGGCATAAAAACTAAACTTGGTTGTTTTTTTTGTTCCACTGCTTAGAAAATCTATAAAAAAAATTTAACGCAGATATTTTCCAGAGACAAAAGGACAGAGAGAAAATTTAACATTTTGGTTATGGCAATTGAGTAAAAAAAATTATATTGTATCTTATGAATACAAACAAAGCTTGGGTTAATTTTTTAGAGAATGCATCTTCTGCGCCATTATGCATCATTACAGACAGTCCAGAAAGGTCTTTATGTTTCTGAGAATTTAATTTGTGTTGTATAAGTGAGAATTTAATGCTTTATAAACTTTATGTATGTATACACCTTTAGCTGTTTTATCTCTTTTTCCTGAAGTGTTTTTTTAAATGAGTGACTTGAAGAGTGAAAACTTATCTTGTTAAGAGGTTCACTGCTCATTTCTGAATTGGTTTTACTATTTTTAGTTTTCTTAACTGGAGGGTTCCCAGCACAGAACTTTTAGTTTACAAAATATAGCTAGGAAAATAAAGTAAAGGGTTTATATAGTCTAAAGATTATAATCATCTTCATATGTTATTAAAAGCAAAAATATAACTGTGAATAGATGAAAAAATATTCCTTACTCTAATGAACATTGCAGTTGTGAAAAAACTGCCAAGTATTCCCATCCTGTAGAAGAAAAGAGTTCAATATTTAGTATGAAACATGCAAAAACAATCCGAGTATAATTGCTCAATTCAAATTCAAGTTTGCAAGGGAGATAATAATAAACAGAAACATAGTATTTGGATAAATATTTAATAGATTTATTATTTCAAAGTCTATTTACCCAAGTTACTATTTAAAGAGTTAATCTAAATTCTTGCAAAATAAAACCAAAAACACTAGAAAGTTAGGATGCTAGATAGGTAGACCTAAGAAAAGTTTGTTTTAAGTCTGTCAAATTTCTAGAAAATAATAATCCATAAAAAATGACTAAAGACATTGCTATCACCTACTGGATTGAATTAGGACTTCTGTACCAGGCAACAGACTCTGTGGTGCTCCACTTCTTTTCATCAATCCATGAAATCAAGTCTGTGGTTTTTCTACCACCTTGATAGATTCTGAAGTTTCCATCTTTAATACTTACAACAACAAAAAAATGTTTTTTATAAAGTGAGAAGAGATGTTACATGGTTACTTTAGGTTCCAAACTGAAATAAATACACATACTAAAAAACTAAAACAGAGCAACAAAAGGTCGTCAACTTACTGATAAAGTGTTGGTAAGGAGGTCACGAGGAAACGCCCACTAAGACCTAATGTCAAAATATAAAGAAAAGTACAGATTAAACAATAACTTAACATTAACATCATTTAAAACACTAATAAAAACGCAAAACTAGAATCAGACCACGGATGAGCGTAGAAAGCAATAAAGTTACTACAGCGAACAACCTGCTAGCCCTAGAAGATGTACACAGCATCAATACTTTAGTTGAGTAAGTATTTATGTCTTATTTTCATCACAGCGTGATTATGATTAAAAACTTATTAAAGACAACTACCCTCAATTTCTATGGACATAGCATATAATTGGATTGTGTGGCCAGCACCATGCTCAGCTGCCTTCAATTTTCCCATTTAATGTCAGGCACCCATAAGAGAGGTGTAGACTAAGTGAAACCCTACATACCTGGTAAAAATTCCAAGGCAGTTTTTACCTGGATTGAAACCCAAGACCCTCAGAATGGCAACGACGCCCTTACCAATGGACCAGTGTTGTTACATGTGTCCTAATTTACCTGTCCCTGATTATGACCCGAGAGCCTATATCTTACCTGGATTTTCAGTGACGTCAACGACACCGACAGAAATGTCCAGGTCATAGCCCCATCCAGCAAACTCTGACCAAACATCTTTAAAAGACTTGCAGGAAGGGCACCACGGGGCCATACTGGAAGCAGAATGGACAAAATGGATCACGCATTTAAAAATCAAACAAGTAAAATTAGAAAAGGATTCCACCCTGATGATGTTAGGAAGTTGCTCTGTCCATTCAATGGGAGGGTACCTATAGTAGGTTTCTAAGTTTTTGTTATGTGGCCTATGTCTTTCATTGACCTGTATCATTGACTTCTAAGTTTTTGTTATGTGGCCTATGTCTTTCATTGATCTGTATCATTGACTTCTAAGTTTTTGTTATGTGGCCTATGTCTTTTATTTTTATTGATCTGTATCATTGACTTCTAAGTTTTTGTTATGTGGCCTAGGTCTTTTGACACGTGTGAAATCAGCTACTGACGTATAATATTATATTTAGGAATGTAATATTTATACATTCTTTTGATTCACATCCCTCTTGGATCCTACAAGGTTGTATAAGAATTAGTATTGGTGTTATTGTAGTAGATTTGATATTTATTTGGCTCGTAGGATGTTTTAAGTGTATGAAGTGAATTAGGTAAACTGTACCTTAATATAGAGGAAATCCACAATCCTGTTTGAATGATTAAACACAATTTTATTCCAACAAGTTGAAATTATGAATATAACAGCAACACAGAATACAGGTACCAATATTATAGGATGAAACTTAATCAGTTGAGATTCTTCTATATCGTACTAAGCCGAAAGATTGGGGATGTAGTGATCTGTATCATTGACTTCTAAGTTTTTGTTATGTGGCCTATGTCTTTCATTGACCTGTATTATTGACTTCTAAGTTTTTGTTATGTGGCCTATGTCTTTCATTGATCTGTATCATTGACTTCTAAGTTTTTGTTATGTGGCCAATGTCTTTCATTGACCTGTATCATTGACTTTTAAGTTTATAGATGTTTCTTCTAGATAGAAGATTATTACGTTCTAGGCCCAAAACTCCTGCCAGGGGTGGCGGGGATCGGTCGGCTGCAGGGCTAGAACCAGGACTGTTTTATTGACGGCCCTGTGTACAAACTGCAGGACCAGCCGGCCTCTCACCATAAGTTTCATAAAATTTAATATTGCAATGTTACATATAACATTGAAATGAATTCTTGTTGTTTAGTAGACCTATTCCTTGTTAGTTGTAAAACTCATTGATACCAGGTCTATGTTGCACAAATACTCTATAGATATATGTAATATGAGTAAATGCTTTAGTTTTATGATGACTTACAGATAAAACATGAATAAATGTTTGGATAAAAAAAAAGACTAATTAACACTTTGTGGCCGGAGTTTTTTTAGCTGTTTTGACGGAGTTTTTTTTCAACTTATTTTGTATATCCCAGAATTTTATTTTTTTCTGCATCAAATTTTGTAAATATATTTAAGTGTCATATATAAAATTAAAGGTAATTGGATGCTTAATGAAAGTGTATAACTTTTATTTTGAAATACTTTAAATAACAATCTTTAAAAAAATAATCCACAATTATTTATATAAGAAAACACGTAATTTTGCACAAAAAAATTAGCTAAAAATTCTTTTTTATTTAAAAAAAAAGAACAAAATGAAACAAAACTATTAAATTATCAAACACTGTCCATATTTCTAACAATATAACTATAAGACATAATAATCTAGTACTTAGTCTGCTAGAAGTTGCCATTTCTTTATCCGTCACCATTACATATTCAACAACAAGAAAAAAAGGAGAAAAAAAAAGTCACCACAAAAAAAATTAATAAAAGTATATAAAACAGCACTTTTCACAACGAAAATCAAATGCGAAATGTTATTTTGGTTTCTGCTAAAAGGAAACGGAAGTTATTTTTATTTTTAAAAACATGGATTAGACGTAAAACAATAAAAACAATTATAACCGAAAACGACACCACTCGTGTCGTTCCGTCAAAATTGAGTAGACCGATCGACACGGCTCGTGTCGTTCCGGCCACAAAGGGTTAAGGTTAAAACTATTTTTACAATACATTCATTGAACACTTTACAATCCTATATTTATTTTAATTATAAAACTTTGTATGTATCTGAAAAGGTGAGTGATAGTAGCAATACTAGTAGCAATACTAGTAGCAATACTAGTAGCAATACTAGTAGCAATACTAGTAGCAATACTAGTAGCAATACTAGTAGCAATACTAGTAGCAATACTAGTAGCAATACTAGTAGCAATACTAGTAGCAATACTAGTAGCAATACTAGTAGCAATACTAGTAGCAATACTAGTAGCAATACTAGTAGCAATACTAGTAGCAATACTAGTAGCAATACTAGTAGCAATACTAGTAGCAATACTAGTAGCAATACTAGTAGCAATACTAGTAGCAATACTAGTAGCAATACTTGTAGCAATACTTGTAGCAATACTTGTAGCAATACTAGTAGCAATACTAGTAGCAATACTAGTAGCAATACTAGTAGCAATATATAGGCCTATACAAAAGTGGTAAGATACTAAGCTTTTTATATTGTTAATTGTAGGCCTATCTTGTTCTGGGGTGGGCTAGCCTATAATATAAATACTTTCAAATAAATAAATGTCAATTTTTATAATAAGTCCTAGATAAGGAAGATAGTTTTTTTTTTCAAAACAACACAAAGTGCTCAAGAGAAGTAACAATGTTTCATCAAAACATTGATTGTGATGGTGCTGTAGACACTGTAGTTCTATGTCTATATCTATAGGATACTATATATTTTATCATCATCTCATCATAATGTTAAATGTTAATTCACATTCTCATTGTCATTCATTATTCATGAAAACTAATTTGAATAAAATAAAAATAAAATAGTAAATTAAATAAATAGAAATGAAATACAGTAGAAGTCCGATAATCCGGCACGTTCGGGACCGGCTCGGTGCCGGACTACCAAAAATTCCGGTCTATTGGGCGGTGCTCCTTCTTTTTAGTGTAGGCTTTGCCGTAAAACAAATGTACTTTGTTTTTTTAACTACATACATCATACATAAATCGTAATTATAAGAACAATTACGTTAATAATTAAACTACAAATTCAGTATGCAAATACAACAAAGTTTATTTTACATTTCATATAATGTTTGTACACGTACTGTAAAACATATTTCACTTAGATTTTAAAAAGTCACAAATATCTTTTTGTTTTCTTGACTTTTGGCGTTTAGGTATAAAATTTATTTCTAATGATATGGAAATCAATTTCTGAAGCACTGTAGCTAGTACTAGCCTCAGCAAAAGAGATAAACGTATTTAGTGATTCTGCAGCTTCTGCCCAGCTGATCTTTTCACTGCACCTGTATTTGTTGTGACAGCTGAGACTAGCCGGCCGCTAATAGTTTCCGAACAATACCGAGCGCTTCCGAATGATCCCGAACTACCCCGAAAACTTCTGAATAGCTCTCAAGCATTTTTATTTGCTTTAAATACACACTTTTGGAGAAAAACAAAATTTTTTCAATTTTCCTGAACGATGCCGGACTATCGGACTGTTGCCAGTGTTGGATGCCAGACTAGACTAATGGAGCATTAATAGTAATAGCCTAGCCTTACTTATTTAACTTTGACTTAAAGTTAAACTTAATTTTTAGGGCTTACTATTACTATACAAAACTTTAAGTTTAAATTTAATAATATAAAATTACTTATTATTGAATTGTTAGGTAAGTTAGGCCTAGGCATGATCTAGTATTAGTAATCTAGAGTAGACTAAGGCTAATTTAGTATTTAGTTACATTTAGTTTAGTAGGCCTACTTAATTTAAAACTATTTTAAGTAGGCCTGTAGGCTATTTTAGTATTTACTAGTCTATTTAATACTATTTATTATTATTTAGAATTTAGTAGAAAATAGGCCCTATTATTTTTAGTATTTTAATTTTAGTAGGCTAATTAATTATTTTATTAAACTTTAAGCTTACAATTCAACCATCCATTCTCCTTCCAAAACATTTGTCCAGTTTGAATCTGTAATTTGTATAGGTTCTTTAGTTTTATACGTCTGTGTAGACACGTAAGTTATTATTGGAAATAAAGTCAGTAAAAAACAATAGAATCGTAATAAACTCATTTTTTCTTGGCTACGGAAACAAGGTCCACAGTAATCCGGAAAAAATATAGTTTACTTTTTTATTGTTTGAAGCTAACAATGTTTTGATTTCGAATCATTTGAAACGTATTATATTTTGCTATTAATGTGAGTCTTTATATAAATTTAATAGTTTAAAAAAAAATCTACGTATGCATAAACTTGTCATAGAGTAAAATAAATAATACTTTTAGAAAAAAATTATTCGAAACAATCTTAATGCTAATGCACTAAATATTTGTTGTTTTTCCGGTTTCGATTTCAACGCAAAAACAAAATTTGTTTAAAAGTCAAGTAAATCCAAATGCTATGTCGCCGATGTCATCTATCTTGACAAATACACGTTAAGGTACGAAATAACAAACATGTTTTGGTGTTTATTTGGATTACCAACGTTTTAATTGGCATATATGGAAAAATTAAATGGAGCCCATTAGTTAGTAGATTGGTTTGTTAGTACGGTGAGTAGGCCCCTAATCTAAACAATCCATGCAGAACAACCTTGACTTTGACTCTTGACTTTTGTTTTGAATGACTGTTTCACTGTTTGAGCACTATGAATAGTATTACCATGAAACACTGGAACATGAACATGTCCTTAATTAAAATCATTCCCAGACCCTTGGACTTAAAAAGATCTTTAAAGTATTAGAAAAATTCCGTGAGGCAGTTAAACCAAAGTATAGCATAGCCATAGCCATAGGGGCATAGGCCATAGTCTATTAGAATTAGACATGTCACATAGTCACATAGTTATAGTTATATAAGTTATATTAATAATATTATATAAATACCAGAACATACGGTAAACCAAATATTTTTCTCACTCTAACTTTCACTAAGTCTAAGTTGATTAATGCAGTTAAATGCTTAAGTTTAAGAGTTTAAGGCTTTAAGTATTAACTCTTTAACTACCATGAGCCGCATTTTGCGGCTCAAGCCAGCCGTCTCGCAAGACCACGAGCCGCATTTTGCGGTTCAGAAACCCTTATACATTTATTTTGTCCAAATCCAATCCAAGATTTAGAAATAATAAACTAACGTCCTTGTTTTTAATCGTCTACTTCCGTATTCGTTCTTTTCAGATGTAAATATTAACTGGAACACATGTTTTTTGTGTTTAAAAGTGATTTTTTGGCGATGTCTGGTTTAATTTTCCATTTTTTTCCCTTAGTATTCTTACTGTACTTGTGTTTAGTTTTTTGTGTGTATCTTTGTTATTTGTGAACAAAAATTAATGAAATTTGAAGCGAGTGTTTTCAATAGAATTCTTAATAGGATCGCAAAGTTTCTTTTTTTTTCGGATTATTATTTTTGGAGTTATTAGACTTTAATTTGAATATTTCTTATTTGTTTGTCTTTGTTTCTAAAACAACATTCTTACTTTCACCTTAACTTTCACCTTAACTTTCACACTTATTCTAGAATTTAAAAATGTTCTATTAGCATATTGTAGATACGCTTTTATAGCTGCTTATTTTGATATGTAACACTTAGGGCTTCATTCATAATAAAAGCTGTAAAAAAAGCTTTGATTGCGTTGGGCCTATGTAAAAAAATAAGTTCATGAAAACGGGCTGGCCATACGGGCAAAACCGGGGGAAATGCCATGGTAGCTATTGAGTTAATGATTACCTAACCTACCCCATTCCCATAGGTTCTAACATCACATTCTAAAAGCAGGGTGAAGGTGTTAGTGCCTCCCAATAATGCCTCCCAAGGAGCGGTGATGAGATCTTAGGGGTGCTGACGATCCCAGGGGCGATAGGCAACACATATTTGCTCAGTAATTTGTGTTTTTGTATCTTTCTTTGCAATACAAGTTGGTGATGTCAGAATATATTTTTTAACAATAATCTTTAACATACACTTACTAGTTACAATGTTCATTTTTCTTTAGAAAGTTTTAAATTGAATATGTTGAATGCACATTGAAAAACACAAGTAAAGGTCCAAACCAACAGACAAAAAGAGGCTTCTATTTATATCACTTTTATCTTATATATTACAGACGCTCATACTATTACTACTATAAAGAAGATTAATGCGTCCTGCGCTCATCCATGGTTTGAGACTATTTTGCAGTTGTGGGTGGCATTTGTTCTACTGAACAATTGTTCTATGAGGCGTTTGTTCTACCGGGTGTACCATTGTGGTCCTTCATAAAAAAATCACACAGACATTTTTACACTAATCCTGGTAGTCATAAAGGGGGGGGGGGGCATTGGAACATGCTCTGTCCAAAAGAGGCAAAATGAACAGTCACAAAAAAACGTAACAAATACGCTGAACTTAAAACATTAAAATAAAAAAATATTTTTGGCATGGGTCCCAAAAAAACATGTAATAGTAAATAGTAATAGGACAAAGTGTTCTTAAAACTATTTGCTACTGGATGATTTTCAGTAACAAAATATAGAGTTATCTTATATGTTACTGAAGACTAAAAAAAGACTTGATAAAGAAAGTTGAGAAAATAAAAAGTATTGCTGCTCTGTATTCTTTTTATTTCTTGATTTAAGTTATAAATTTTGTCATTGCAGGTGAATCGTCTATACTGTGGAACATGCATTTATCCTGAAAACAGTTCGTACTACATATTCCAATGTGGAACCTAATATTCAATGCAGCACGTGTTTACGCCCCCTACATAACCTTACCCATTGCAGCTGTGGTTGGGGTCATAGGTTACAATTTAGAATGGGTCGTGCGTAAGGACAAGAACACTCCTTTCAAATCTAAGAGCACACAAGAGGAAAGAAATGAAAGAACTCTAAGGGAAACTGAAATGACAGATCCTACGAAAGTTGAATCACTCAAGGGGAAAAAGGATATACCGAAAACAATTTTAGGTAGAAATGAAAACTTTGGGAAAACAGCTTAAATTACAACGTAGCAAATGTTCTATTAGTAAACTTTGTATTGAAATTTTTGGAAAGAGCATAATATATATATATATATATATATAACTTTAAAAAAATGTGCTCAAAGGAATAATATGTATGTGCTTTTTTTTAAATTTATTTTCCCATTTTTTCTTAGAAGTGTATTAAAAATGTTTTAATGAAATAGTAAAGTAAAATTTCAGATACTTTATATTTATTCTCCAGAATTGTAATTGTAATGCTATCCTAAACCAGAGATCTAATTAGGTAAAACTTTGTGCAAAACAATGTGAGATATCAAATATTTTTAATGTTGAATGTTTACATTTTCTGTGAAATTTTAAAACTAAAAGTGTTTCTATAAATAACTATAAAAACAAAATATATTTTTTTTTTGCAATTTCATAAAATAAAGTAAAATGTCTTCTGGCTATAAAATTATGGAAAAGTCAACAAAGATTTATTTTATACATTTATAAATTTAACAGCTTGTGTGTTGACTCACCATCAATCCATTGGCAAAATTTAATTGCATTGTGTTAATAAATAAATATTTTTCAAGTTAATATTTAATTGTCCATTGCAATGCTATAAAGTGTTGAAAATCGGTAGTGTTTTCTTTTTCAATTTTCTTTACCGCCCTTGGCTTATTTCATTTAATTTTGGACAACTTTTAACCTAATTAATCAATGTAGGATCTTTTTTCACAAAAAAAAACTACAAGTAAGTTTTATCATTATCTTATTTTGCCTACTTCATTATGGTACCATTTTGTGGGATTGCATTATAATTATGCACTTCTTCCTCTATTTTCTTTATGCAATTCAGGGCCATCAATTTAGCAATTGTAACTCTTATTAAAGTTTAATTTTGAGATTAAAAAAATCTTGTTTGATTACAATCATAAGTATTTTACAACAAAAAAAAAAGAGATATATTTATAATATACACTGATACCGTAGTTTATTTGTCCAGTTGTTTGTCAGATATATTCATAATATACACTGATAGTTTATTTGTCCAGTTGTTTGTCAGATATATTCATAATATACACTGATAGTTTATTTGTCCAGTTGTTTGTCGACCAGTTTTTTATTTTACTTTGGTAGAAAGTTTTTTTTAGATTGTGTGCTATATGACCTTGACATTGTGAATGTGCCTTGATTTTTTTGTGAACATTTAGTTTTGACATGGGACACAACTTGAGAGAAAGCTGCTGTATTTGTTATAAAATAAATGGTATGTTCTTTGATTTGAACAGTTTGTTATTTGCAGTATGTTGTGTTGTTTTATTCCTTTAAAATTTGTTTATATTTAACATATTTTTTCATTTGTGGTCTGTTTCCCTGCTGGACCATAGGCCACACACCACAAAGGCTCTCCATGCACCCTCCCTCAGTCCTGAGCAAGTGTCTCAAATTGTCTTCAGTTTTATCCCACCATGCTGTTATCTGTGTCAAGTTCATGGATCCAGGTTATTTTTAGTACCTATGACTCTTTTTTTTTCCTCTTGCTGGTCCCAGGTGTAGGCCTGTCTTTTGATGCTGGTATATAGAAGTAAACCATCAGAGCTGTATCAACTTCCTCTTGTTCACCAGGCCATGTAAATGCATCATTTTTCTACTTACTGAGTACAGTGTAATATTGTATAATGGTAAAATTGAAATACAGATTAGAGTCTTAAATTATAATAAATCTTGTCCAAAAAACTTAGATAACAATTTTAAAACATTAATATTTCTTTGTGTAAAGTTTGTATTAATTTGAGGGTTTCAAATATATAATGTTTATCAATACATTAAATCTTGATACTAGTTTACAAAACTAACAAAACTGATTTTGTTAAAACAAGTAATAAATAAATAAATACCACTTGTTAAATAATTTAATGAGGCAGCAATATATAATTTAATTGTTAACATTTCACACATACATAATCATTTAAGATAATGCATAGAGACAGAAAATAAATAAAATAGCTTATAATAATAATTTTTTTTTTACTGTAACTTTGTTGAATATATTGTTAATGCACTTAACTTAAGTTACAACACATTTCTGAATGTATGAACCATTATAAATTATATTTATTTTTCTGTATCACAATACGATATAATTTAATTAATAAATGAAGTACATTAAATACAATGCATATTAATTAACAGGCTAGGAGAATATTTCTTTCATAACAACAGTGTACTTGTGTAGAGTAACAATGCAGTAGGTCAACTTGAGCTTTTAATAAACATCACGAGAAAATGAAGAGTTCCAGTCTCTGTTAAAAATGTGGATAAGCTGCTGACGAACACTGCTGTTGTTTGTCACAGATTCTTGTAGAATGAATCCAACACCTCCTGTGTTTACAAAATAGTCTCCAGACCAATTGGATGTACCTAAATGGTAGAGATAGAAATAGAAAAATGGTCATATTATCATAGATATCTATCTAGATGTATATCTATGATATCATTAGGAAGTTTAATAAAAGTGCTGTATCAATTTTAGATGAAATGAATTCATTTTTAAATCAAGCTAAGTTGAAAATTAAAATGGTGGAAAGAAATTAACTTCTAAAACAAATTATTATATTAGGCTAAACATTTAATGACTATCTTAAAAAAATGTCAATAATTTTTAATGATATTCCTGTGGAAACAGTAGTCAAATTTGTTTAAATCAGAAATCTATCATGCATTTAAATGTGGGAAAGTTGCATAACTACCAGAGCACTGACAATTCCACTATCACTATTATTTTTTTCTATTATATTTATCTTCAGTTGAGGGAGAAGTAAATCTCAAGCTCAACATTTTCAAAAGCTTGATAGGAAATCAATTTATGTGATCTTAAATCCTTAGCATAAGATAGGCCTACATATTTTACTGAAGGGAGGAATAGATCATGATGTAGAATAGAGTTGGCAATGGCATGTCCGACAACTCGCCTGTGCACTGATCCTCACTCAAAGGTAGTGATTGTTTGTACCCCATATCACGCAAGTTTTCTAGTTAATGAAGAGTTATCAGACTTTGTTGATACACATGACAAACATGTCTGTGTCAAAACTAACCTATATAAGCATGCTGATCTGTAACCATGTATTTACTGTGACTGACCCTTGAAAAAGGAATGTGTCTTTGCACTGTTGTATAGGCAGGCACTGTGAACAGTTTCTGTGGAAAAGAACAAGGAAACTTAAAAATTTTTTTACAATTCTGCAAATGAAGCAAACTATACATAAAAACAATGCAGCTATAATAAATATTTTATTGAACTTACCACATGAATGTTGACTTTAAGAACTGTTGCATTTTGTAAGACATTCAGAGAATTCAAGAAAGCATACATGTCTCTTTTTGTGTGTGACCATTTGCTAGCAAGCAGATGCACAGCAACTTTCTTGTTTATTGCAGCTTTCCTTAATTCATCGTCAATGATTGGCCAGTATCTGATTTAAGGTATAGATATAAACATTTACAATAGGTTTATTTACAATTTCAATTAGGAATATTTCATTTTCAAAGAAATTAGTAACAAACTTGAGCATTAATTTTAAAGAAAAACTTGCAATTATTTTAGTGTTTTAAATAATATAATGAAAAGAGATGAAACAATTAGCTCACACTTGAGGAGTGGAATAAATTATCAAGGGGATATAATCCATAACAGAGATGTAAATGAATTCCTTAGCTGCTCGAATAACACTGACGATAGCATCAATGTCTCCCATACGGCCGTCAGGACAGAACAGTGGTGGAGAACTCTAGTGTGATCAAAATAAATTAGTAATATCAGCAGAATGCAGAGCATGACTTTTAATGTTAGATTTAATATAATTTATTTGTGTTGTCATCGTAAGTTAAAAAACAAAAACAACAAATAAAAAAAATCAAGTTTTCAGTAGTTCTTGGAAATAAACGGGCACATTATAATTTTTTATATAGAATTCTCATTACTATTACATGTAAGACTATTTGGTTCAACTACCGGTACTTTAAAACAGCTAATTAAATCAATTTCACATAAAGAATTTTTTTGTAAATAATGTAAGCAGCCCTTTATATTATTATGGGGCCTAAAAATATTTTTTACTAATAAATTATATCGTTAGCCTACATAAATATATTTAACCTTACTATAAAGAATGTACACAACCTTACCGACAAATAAACAAGTGCTTTTGTTTGATTGTACTGTACTTGATGAGGATTGGTTGCATTTATATCGGTGTCAAAGGCAGAAAGCGATGTGCTAGATAAGCTTGGTTCAGACACGTTGCTAAGATACCAGTAGACCTGTAGAAAAATGTGTATTACAAAAAACAAACTAGCATGTTTATCAAAGTTAGTTTACTAAATGTTTATCTCTTTTTTATAATGCATGCGAAAATATTTATTATAAACATGTTTCTTGTAATCAATTTTGTATGTGTACTAAATAAATCAATAAAACTTTTTAAAATTGTAATTTCAATTGAAAATAAATAAAAATAGTCAAAGACTTGCAGTGGCACTTAAAAAAAGAAAATTCATATTTTTAAATTAAACATCCAATCAGAACATGTCTTGATACACCTGAGTTTAATCAATCAACCAATCCTGCACTCTGACAGTTTGCTACCTGGTTACATGCTGACTGAATGCAGTTTATAAATATTTATTTAACCTCATTCTCACAATGTTGCCCTCTGTCACCATAGCATACTTATAAATTATAAATAACAATTAATATATAAAGGAACAAAACTAGAAAAAAAAATTGTTATCCAAATTTTTGAAAAATTCATTATAAATAAATTAACAGTTTGTTTGTTTTTGGCTTACTTGAAACAGTTTCTCTGCATCTGAAGTTAGAGTTGGACAATCTTCAATCAACACTCCAAGCTCTTTAACCTGGAGCAAGAAAAAACTAAAGCTAAACTTGTTTTCCAAACTATATAGGTAGGCCTATTAGATACATTCACTTGCCGAATATGTGTTGCCAACCTGTGGTATATCTCTGTTCAACGTGATGTTCAATTACATACCTGTGTATAAGATCTCCAATCAAAGTTGGCACTGCCAATGTAAGCATGCAAGTTATCTACAACCCACATTTTGGTGTGCATGACCCCTGCATGAAGTAACTTCTGGAAGTCTATGGTCCTCACCTGGGCCCCAGCTAGTAGAAATATAATTTATATCTGGTAAATATCTGGGAAGAAACCCCATTAAATAAAATCTGTATTATCTGTTAGTATTATTAATTATATTAATTATAATTTTTATTTTAAAGACAATCACTTAAAATTAATTTATAACAAAGTTATCACTTATAAAATAATGTTATGGCTTGCACGCAAGGACTGGAAATGTTAAGAACTTACAAGTGTAACACAATTGGTAATTTTTAAGGTAAAAAAAAAGGATGGCCATTTCACCAATTTAATTCCTAGTTCCAGAGATGCAGCGTTCACTAATTTCCAGGGACATGACATACTAGAGTATTCAGGTATTATCATTAGGTATATATAGCTAGCACAATACTTTTTTTCTTATCTTACAGCCTACATTACAGACGCTCCTTCTATAAAGAAGATTTTTGCATCCTACGCTCATCCGTGGTCCGAGTCTAGTCTTGCATTTTTATTAATGTTTTAAATGATGTAAAGTTACTGGTTTTCCTTGTTTGTTCAGGCAACCCATTCCATGCCCGAATGCCACTTGGGAAGAAAGAGTACTTATATGCATTTGTTCTCGCATAAGGGATAAGGAAAGTGTTTTTGCCTTTATGTTTATCTGAGCTTTGCAAAAGGTTGTTATTGGGTTGTATTTCTAAATTAGAGTTAATGCCTTATTTATTATTACTACTTTACTCTTTGCATTCAATACACTCAATTTACTCAATACACAGCCATCTTTAATTTTCCCAAACAAATGCTAGGAACTAAAACCCATGGGAGCTCAAGAAAAAAACCCAAACCCTGGCTGTCATCAAGATTGGAACATGGTATGACAATCCAAGTGTGCTGTCATCACCTCACCGTGCCCCCAAATTTCTTCTTAAGGAATTTCAGATTAGCAAAGTAACCTTTTCAATACATTTTAAAACTAAAGCAAAAGTAAAATGTATAATTCTGCATGAGCCTATAATAGTATACTATTAGAATTTCAACTGCAATACTTTTTACCTGAAGCTAATCTGTCAGTATTGTTGCTCGTTGTGTTCTGCACAATTTTCACATCAATTGTTCCATTAGAAACAATGTTGAAAAGATCAGAAAAAATGTCTTCTCCCTATGTAGACAAATAAGCAAAAGTTTTTTTTAAATTACAATATCTAATATTGGGGCAAAGTCACTCTAAAGTATTCAAAATTGATGGTAAAAGTGTTTTAACCTCAAAAGAACTGTAGTCATAAACTTCAGTGTCTGACCCAAGCAATGTCCAGTAAAATGAAGCAAGATGAATACTCTTTGTGGCTCTTGCCAGCAACCGCTTATGGGCGGAATAGGTGGACATTTGCGATGAATCATTAGATGCGAACGTAAGATTCTCTGGTATACTCTCAACAATGGTAAATCTGAAAAATTTCAAATTTGTTTTACCTCTCAGCACAGAATATGTAGGTCCAATATATTTAGTCAATAGTTGGCAAAGATTTAAATTATTGGGCCAAATGGAGTGTGCAGAAAAAATGTAGTTAGCACATACATATAGCATCCTATGTTTATTATTATTTCTCTTTTGCCTGGCTGAAAGGTTAAAAACAAGTTTTACAGTTACTCAATTAGTTCCATCACTCACGTGCATGAATTTAACTCCTGAGGTGAGCCTGTCGGTGTAATGTCATTGTTATCAATGAGATGTATCTGACCATTGCTTGTTATAAACAGACACAACGTGGTGACACCAGTCATATACAAAAAGGTGATCAAGTTCATTTTGTTTTATCTGTAACAAAAAAACAATATTAACTGATGAAATAACAAACATGATAATAATATTCTCATAATTTGGACATAAAAAATATAATAGCCAATATTTCTCTCATTAAAAAAAAACTATAGGCCTACCTATAATATTGCACACCTGTCAAAATATAGCAAATGAAAAAAGTAAGAGTAGACCAATTGTAAGTTGTAAACCTTATCTAAACTTTTTTTGAGACACATTTTAAAATTTTTTTTTTATCTAGTACTTAGTACTTTCTTATCAGTAGAAAGTCCAAATCTCAAGATGGGAACTTTACAAAAAGAAAGTTGGCAGCTAGCATTAAAATCACTGATTT
Source organism: Anisus vortex (assembly GCA_949126835.1). NCBI lineage: Eukaryota > Metazoa > Mollusca > Gastropoda > Planorbidae > Anisus > Anisus vortex. Next base: position 1,796,892 of record OX421495.1, read on the forward strand.
CAGCAGTTTTGGCTTTAGGTCAGTTACAGGTATTTAGAAAAATGATTAATTCTGTATTTTATTGACATACATTTATTTTGCTGACACATTCATTACTATACTGATGATCTTTAACTTATTAAAAATGGGACATTACTCTATTATCTCAACAAGCTCAAGTCATTTTAGACATTTGCTCAATCATCTTGTGGTGTTTAGAAACCATTTATGTCTTATTTGGCATTCTGCTTTCTTTTTTTTTTTTAGAAATGGTCTAGTCCAGAGATGCCTGAGCCACCATCCAAGGGACATATCATCGTATTCAAGAAAATGTCTTTTACTACTGCAAGAGAAAGACTTGAAGAATGATAAAAACACTTTCCTTATCCCTTATGCGAGAACAAAGGCATAAAAGCACTCTTTCTTACCATTGGCATTCAGACATGGACTTTATTTATAGAATGAGCATCTGTAATATTTAAGATAAGAGTGAGTTAATAGTCTTTGCATGTTGAAATGCTTTTAAACTATTTACTTGAAATAAAAATTAGTTTTAAACATTGTTCAATTAAAAAAAATTTAATAATAGGCCTACTGTATTTTACAAAATAATTTGAACATCATTTGTCTTTGGTTTGGGTGCTGACAAAGAATCTACAAGACTCTAAAATGGTACTTGCAATGGGCTGAAAATAAAGTTGTCAGGAATTTTTCTTGCAGTTCAAAGCCTTCAACATCATTGCCTTACCTTATATATTATAGACACTCCTTCTATAAAGAAGATTATTGCGTCCTATGCTCATCTGTGGTCCGTGTCTAGTCTTGCATTTTTAATAATGTTTTAAATGATGTTGAGTTAATGGTTTTCCTGGTTTGTTCAGGCAACCCATTCCATGCCTGAATGCCACTCTGGAAGAAAGAGTACTTATACACATTTGTTTTGCATAAGGGATAAGGAAAGTGTTTTTGTCCTTATGTTTATCTGAGCATTGCAACATTTTGTTATTGGGTTGTATTTCTGTATTAGAGTTTAATGACTTATGTATTTTTACTACTTTTGAAGCTAATGTTCTGTTCTGAGAACAGAAAAAAATGTTTTTAAATTCTATAAAAGGGAAAAATCTATAAATGGGATAACAGAGTTAATAAATAATGACTTCTTCAATTAATATTATACCTTGCAATGACAGAAAAATTGATTTACTAAGTTTCCTGTTATATTTTATTGACAAGTTTTCATCAGTTCTTTTCTTTGACTTTGGTTTTAACTAAATTTATTTACTAGTGAATGAATCCAAGTTCCAACAAGTGAACTAGTGAATGAATCCAAGTTCCAACAAGTGAACTAGTGAATGAATCCAAGTTCCAACAAGTGAACTAGTGAATGAATCCAAGTTCCAACAAGTGAACTAGTGAATGAATCCAAGTTCCAACAAGTGAACTAGTGAATGAATCCAAGTTCCAACAAGTGAACTAGTGAATGAATCCAAGTTCCAACAAGTGAACTAGTGAATGAATCCAAGTTCCAACAAGTGAACTAGTGAATGAATCCAAGTTCCAACAAGTGAACTAGTGAATGAATCCAAGTTCCAACAAGTGAACTAGTGAATGAATCCAAGTTCCAACAAGTGAACTAGTGAATGAATCCAAGTTCCAACAAGTGAACTAGTGAATGAATCCAAGTTCCAACAAGTGAACTAGTGAATGAATCCAAGTTCCAACAAGTGAACTAGTGAATGAATCCAAGTTCCAACAAGTGAACTAGTGAATGAATCCAAGTTCCAACAAGTGAACTAGTGAATGAATCCAAGTTCCAACAAGTGAACTAGTGAATGAATCCAAGTTCCAACAAGTGAACTAGTGAATGAATCCAAGTTCCAACAAGTGAACTAGTGAATGAATCCAAGTTCCAACAAGTGAACTAGTGAATGAATCCAAGTTCCAACAAGTGAACTAGTGAATGAATCCAAGTTCCAACAAGTGAACTAGTGAATGAATCCAAGTTCCAACAAGTGAACTAGTGAATGAATCCAAGTTCCAACAAGTGAACTCATTACTGCACCAATCATTACATGGTAGTAATTTCATTCTAATGCTACATTAGTTCATTATTTTTTATATTGAAGTTCAATACTCATTAATTTACTTTAAAACTGTTTTTATTAAAGGTTAAAGTACATTAAGTAAAGTTCACTTCAGACCAAATCGATCATAAGAACCAGTTTCTGTGGCCATGGCATACTAGGGGACTGTATAGCCAGCACAAGGCCCAGCCCCCTTTACTTTATCCCTACTTAATAACGTGCTGGGAAACCATCAGAGCTGGGTAGACTTAGGGACACCCTCCAGTCATCAGAACAAATCTTAGCCTTTTTCCAGGATTCAAACCCAGAACCTTCAGTGCGCCAGCCAAACGCGCTGCCACTTGGCCAACATGCCCATTAAAGGTTGAAGGCTTATTCAACTGAATTAAAACTAAAATTGATAAAGACACTAAGAACATTTTTATTACATATATTTTTGTTTAAAATTGTTTCAAAATATACATTAAAACATGTAGGCCTACAAGCAAGTCTCACATTAAAAAACATAAAATAAAACTTTTACACATTTTACAAAATTGAAATTCAAGACTAGACTCAAACCATGAAAAAGCGTAGTAGGCAATAATTTTCTGTAACATCTTATAAGTTTACAGACGTTCCTTCTAGATAGAAGATTATTACGTCCACTAGGCCCACAAACTCCTGCAGGGCGACAGGGATCCGTCGGTGGAAGGGACAGAACCCGCGACCTGTCAGTTGGTTTTCGGTTGACAGGCCGGTGAACTAACCGCTGGACCAGCCGGCTTCACATATGAGATAAGCAGAGGTGTATTGAAACCTTGTAAACTGCTGACACACTCATGTATATATTTATTGAAGAGACAAAATTAATTCTAACCAATGATTTGCTAAATTTTTAAATAACACTTCGACTAGAAAATAGTCGATGTAAACACAGTATACAAAAAAATAAAAAAAATTTGTTCACAACAAAGATCTGTTTTTGTTTACTACGATAATATCAATTTTAAAAAAATATATACACATGGAATAATATTAAATAATATAATAACTTCACTAGCAGCAGTATAAAATTCTTTATGACATAACAATGCTATAATATAGTGCATATTTTTTTTTATAGAGTAACCTGATTAGCTATACCTAAATATTAATGTTAAAAATCATAAAAATTGTATAAATAAATATTATTTGAATACAATCTTTTACTTTTACTTGCAAATGAACGTTAAAACAATTAATTTAGTAAAAAAAACAACAACAAATTCTTGTTTTCAATAAAACAAAATGAACATTAAGTTAAGTTCTTAAAAACATAACTATCAAAAAAAACAAAATGTTGAGGATAAAATTGAGTAAAGGGAAATAGTCCTTTAAACATCTGCCTGCACTAAGAAAATGATACAAAAGTACAGATTGCTAAAAGCCTGACTAGACAGACTGCGTGTAGTTAGAGTTCCAGTCTCTCAGGAAGACTTCCATCAACTGCTGCCTTAAACTGCCACTGCTGCCATCTATGTCTTGTAGTATGAAGCCCACACCTGCAGTACTGCTGAAGTAATCTCCAGACCAATTGGATGTTCCTGAAAACAGACGTCGAAATAAATTAAAAAAAAACAATTTCATATATTTGGCAAAATATGGCTACAGGCTACTCTCTCTATCTCATGCTTTCCTAAACTATTTCAATGTCCACTTTTAGTTTGCATGAAAAGTACACCCTTATCCAAGAACAATTGCATATAAGTACTCTTTCTTCCAGAGTGGCATCTGAGCATGAAATGGGTTGCCTGAACGAATTAGGAAAACCAGTAACATAACATCATTTAAAACACTAATAGAAATGAAACACTAGACTCAGACCACGGATGAGTGAAGGATGCAATAATCTTCCGTACAGAAGGAGTGTCTGGAATAGACTTAGACCACGGATGAGTGAAGGATGAAATAATCTTCTGTATAGAAGGAGTGTCTGGAATAGACTCAGACCACGGATGAGTGAAGGATGCAATAATCTTCTGTATAGAAGGAGTGTCTGGAATAGACTCAGACCACGGATGAGTGAAGGATGCAATAATCTTCTGTATAGAAGGAGTGTCTGGAATAGACTCAGACCACGGATGAGTGAAGGATGCAAAAAATAATCTTCTGTATAGAAGGAGCGTCTGTAATTGACTCAGACCACGGATGAGTGAAGGATGCAATAATCTTCTGTATAGAAGGGTGTCTGTAATGTCAAAGATAAGACAAGTTTTGGATCCTGAAGAGAAATATTTTAAATTTGATAATGGTGGTAGTGAGTCTTGAGTTCCAGTTCTATAAAGCTGGATTTTTTTTTCCAGGCTCTCCATGGGTAATTCTGAGTGTTGCCAGCACAGATGACTTCTTTTGGGGAAAGGTAAAGTTGCCCAGACATTATATTTTATGTATAAAGCTATTGTATAATATACAAGCAAAATAGCCCGGCGTTGCCCATGGAATTTTTTTTTTATAGGCCTATAGCTACAGATACATATTTTATAAACTACATTGAACAGAAAGCTATAATACATTAAAAAAAATATAATTATTATTCATTAATTAAAAACATTTAAGAAAGTAATTGAAAATAAATATTGTTATCAGGAATAATACACTGGCTTTGTGGTTAATTTGTATATTTAGCTTTTACTGTGAATTTTTAAATAATTTATTCTGATTGCTGTTCAATAAACAGAGTTATGCAACTTGGCTTAAGTATTGGATATTTATAGGCTGGTAATTAATTATGTCTTATAAAGTTATTATCTTCGACTCATGTGAGGTTCACTCTATAAATGATGCAGTTACAAGAAACCTGTTGTTACACCAAGCAATCCAGCCAAAGACGAAGTTTTAGCCCCAGTACATTATACTATTGTGTTGCATGATGGGACAGTGGCACATGGTAGCGCTGCTCTTCACTATCATACTGTACTGAGGCACAGTGGTACAATGGCAGTGTGAAAATCTTAAGACCAGTGTTCAAGCTTTAGTCAATAATTGTTCTAGAGCTCAGAAGAAGAAGACCATTGTGTTGTTTTTTTCCATTACCAATATAAGCTTTGTTGTCTGTGACCATGTACTTGCTATGCTGCACCCGTGCATATTTAATTTTTTCCTGTGATTTTGTTACTATAGGAACTTCAAACAGTTTCTGAAAATAATATATACAAATCTAAATATCTTAGGGAAACAACATTCACTCTACACGATAAAAACATTTCCATAATGATAAAAACAAAATTATATTGGGGATTTGGATCATTATTTCAATAATGCTATAATTCTAGAATTTTGACAAGTTCTTACTTAAACACAACTAACAATTTTAAGGCTGGTTTTATTAATGATCTAAAGCCAAGAGTTTTTAAATAAAAAAATTACTAAATGACTTTATTTATAAATGTTCTGTGTAGCCAACCAATTTAAACAGTGCAAACTTTCTTGTTGAATGTTCAAAACTGATGATGATAATGATGCTTGTACATCGGTTTCGATGAAGACCATCAGCTGACAAAGTCATAATTGATTGTGGGTAAAAATTGACGTGGATGACGTGTGATTTGGATATAAGTGAAGAAGAGTTGCAAAGCCCCACTTTGTTCAGTGGCAAGATGTGGTCAAGATGACTGGATGCGGCGGATGACCAGGACATTCTACGTGTCATGCCATGCTCTTTGTGTTCCACCACGCATTGCTGGGAATAGCCTTTCAGACAATTGATCAGCTAGTGATTCCTCCGCAATGTCCGTCGAGCTCAAAACTAAAACACCTAAGACAGACCTCCCTTCCATAAAAAACCTTTGCATAACACTTTACAGTAGCAAAACGCTCTGAGATGGGTTAGAAGTAGACACACCCCGTGTTGACTTGTTGCATGAGGGGTCCTGCCTCGATAACAAGGGTTATACGTACATTCTGATATTAGCCTGGGGACCAGAGAACTGAATAAGCTTGTTTCTAGTTGGGCTCTGATATGGTTCTAAAAAGGACTTTTAGATCTGAGTGTTAGTTTCTTCTTCTCATCATTGAGGAACAGCAGCCAATCTTCATTGACATCTGTGGTCCATTCTAGGACAAAGGCTGCCAACAAGGGTCCTCTGTGCATCTCTATCCTGGGCCAGTCTCTCAGCTTCCCCCCAAGGCCAAGTTCATTGGAATCCGCTTCCACATCTCTGCGCCAAGAGGTTCTCAGCCGGCCTCTTTTCCTTGAGTGTAAGCTGTAGTCAGGCAGATGACCCAGAACTATACTTTCATTTTATTTCCACGAGGGTTTATATGTAGTTGTAGTTTAAAGGCATCAACTTTCTAACAATATTTAAAAAAATGGAAAAGAAAAACAAAGTAAACAAAGATCATGTGACTTTGTTCAATAAAATGACTGCAGACTATATATTGGCAATACTCACCACAGCAATATTCATTTTGGGATCTGATGCACCGTTTAAAACATCCAAGGATTTTAAAAATGGAAACATTTCAGGATGTGAGTAGTTCCATTTACTGGCCATCAGGTTTACAGAGATGTTCCTTTCAAAAGCAGCTTTTCTCAGTTCATCATCTATCAATGGCCAAAACCTAAGCAGAGAAATGTTATTACTGTTCATATCAGACAGGGGATTAAATGGCCACCACAATGCGCCAGCCACTTTACTTCCCACCCTCCACCTTAACAAACAATAGGTACCCATCAGAACTGGGTAAACTTAGGGACACCTTCAAGTCACTGGAAAAAAACAACTGGGTTAAAAAAAAACCAAGACTTGTTGCTGCTGGGCCAGCATTTCCCAATTATATTTCTAGCTGTTATAAAAACCTATTTGATTTCAAATTTAAATGGCTATTGTTGTAGTTTGCAACAGTTCAAAAGTTGTCAACTCACTTGTTAACGGGAGAATACAGGTATATTGGCAGATAGTCCATGACGGAGATGTAGATGAACTGATCAGCCGTTCTTATCACATCGAGCACAGCGTCGATGTCATTTGTACGTCCGTCAGGACACAAAGGCTTGGGGGAACTCTGAGTTAAAAAGTAAAAGAGGCGGATTTATTTCAAGGGAAAAGATGTCATAAACAGACTTTAAAAACATTTATGATAATAATAACAATATGTAATGTCACATTCACAACAAGCTTAAAATATGAAAAATGATTAACTAAATAATCATTGAAGATAATTAGGTAAATAATCATAAAGAGGATTAACTAAATTATGATAAAGACGACTATGGTATTTTAGTAATCATGGATAATTAAGTAATCCATCAAAAAGATGATTAACTAATTGATCATAAAAATGATGAACTTAATAATCATAAAGTTGGTGAAACTAAATAATCCAAAAGAAAATTAGATAAATAAAATTAAAAAAATCAACTAAATAGTCAGATGTCTTTTTTTTTACAAATTGTTTACATTTTCAGAGAATCAAAGATAATATCTTTCACAGTTTTTACACTTCTTCCGACGGACTTACTGATAAATAAACAAGAGCTTCAGTTTGATTGTATTTCAGCCGTTCAGGAGATGTTAAATTGATACTTGTGCTGTAGTTTGAAGGCCAATGATCTGGGACTGGAGGATTTCTTTCATTGGCAAGATACCAATAAACCTGGAAGCATTTAGTGGCACATATTTGATTTATTCACAGATCTATAAGTGTCTAAACAAAAATACTGGGTTCTTACGTCCAGGCCGTAATGATGGGTAGATCAAGGGGCGCCACACCGAGATCTTGTCCGAGACTAGCCAACCCACACTGATACGGAGTGCCGTGTAACATAGGGAAGGTCTCTGCAGTACATGCACTACACTTCTTTCCACACCCACAGAATCCCCCTTAAATCATCAATGTGGTGGCTTGCTTGTATCCCTGCACTGTTGCCCGAAAGCACTAATTACAGACTTTAGATCTGAACATCCAGGAACAAGGGTGGGGTTAAGACGGTTGAAATTGTTGTGATCATGTCTACCTCCCCAGTGAGTTTCGTTACCTCTTGGCAGTACAATGATTCTAGAATATGCATCAAGGGCTGTTCCCCATGCGTTAGCCCCCCCCCCCTCCAGTGTGCTCTTGATGTAAGCTTATATATTAAATGTAAGTGTGGATTTCACACTTTGCCAGCTTTGAGGTTCATGGGTACAGAAGTGTTTGATTCAAAGAAAAAACCTGGCCAAGTGGGGGCACAGTTTTTAAAACGTAATTTAAAAAATGGCAAATTTTATGGTCACTAAACCAGGACACATAGATAAAGTAAAGTATTCAATTCAAATACATCTTCTGAATATTTAAAAAAAATATATTTACTGCAATATAGAGAAGCATATTTTAACATTTTAAACTGAATTAAAAGTCTTAAAAACCAGGCAAGAGCCTTTGTCTCCTAGTTCACAAAGTAACACAAGGGTTGGAATACATCTTAGCTCTGTATTCCTGTTGGGCATGTCACATGTAAGGGTTGGAATACATCGTAGCTCTGTATTCCTGTTAGGCATGTCACATGTAAGAGCCCTATAGACTTCCCCCTGATTTATTAATGCGGTGACATCACATTGTAATCCTTCACTATCTTCTGGTTGTACCTATACCAAAAGTTTTGGCTTAATAAACAGAGAAGTCATCATGTTTGAATGTAAGCTGGGTGTTTTATTATTGATTATTGTGTTGCATTGCTAAGTTGAAATCATATGCTCCATTTACCTCTGTTGATATAAATTGGGACGGCATCAATGCCGTTGCATCAGCGGCTACGGACAGAGCCCACTGGAGAACTCTCATTGCCTGATGCACCGAACGGCGCAGGAGGATCTAAGTCTAAGGAAGTCATTTACTGTTAAAACTTTGCTTGTGTATCTTCTTTCCTGGCTATGTAGAGGCACACACTTGATCACATAGTGGTAGGCCTATACAATTGATTATTACCAAACTAGCAGGTTAGAAAATGCAAGTCTATAGATTTTATTATCTCAGAAGTGTTTAAACGAAAAAGAAAAATCATAATTTTTTTCCCTTTAGGCCTGCAAAATGCCAGAGTTAAGTTTATCCTTTTACTCAATCTTACTTCAAAAAGTTTTTCTGCATCAGATGTGAGAGTTGGACAGTCTTCAATCAAAACACCAAGCTCTTTGATCTGGAGAACCAAAACAAAAATGAAAAAACTAAACATTGCCTGCAAAATTTGAATAAAAACTAAAAATACCAGGAGAAGCATAACAAAAAAAAAAAGCAAGCAAAAAAACAAACAAAACCTATACATTGAAAAAGTATAATAAAAATATTTGTAAATAGTTTACATTTTAAAATAACAAACTCTCAGCCTAAGTGATTCATATAAATTTAACGTGTCCTAGTTGAGACTATTTCCATATGTTGCTCAGAGAAATCAGGAGAAATCTTAAGGATTCAGCAAAAATGTGATCTTTGACACAAGAGATCTCCAATATTTTTAGGCCACATCTTATTTACGTGCATTAAGATTGTTGATGGTTCACCAAGCAATTTAAATTCTTTGTTGATAAAACCACAAATAGGAAAAGTTTGTTAATGAAAATCATAGCCATGCATTACAAAGTTTAAAATAAATTTATCAACAGTCTCACATTTTTTTTATTGTGGAACTGCCGCAGATTTGAGGTTCCTTGGAAAAGTAAGTTTGGGGAATACTGGTTTACAAACTGCATTTACATTTCTTATAGTCTTATAAGTTTTACAGACGATCCTTCAAGATAGAAGATTATTACTTCCACTAGGCCCAAAACTCCTGCAGGGTGGCAGGGATTGGTGTAGTCTGCGGCAGGGATAGAACCCGCGACGTGTCAGTTGACAGTCTGGTGAACTAACCGCAGGACCAGCCGGCATCTTATTAGTGACCTCTCATTTCATTAGTGACTAGAAAAATTTGAGAAAACACAAGGTCCATGTTTTATCACTGTTTACCTGAGAGTAAGCACGCCAGTCAAAGTTTGCGCTGCCAATGTAGGCGTGCGTCCCGTCGATGAGCCACATTTTGGTGTGCATGATGCCGGCCCCCAGCAATCTCTGGAAGTTCAGCGATCTTACTTTGGCTCCAGCTGGAGTTAGCAAGAATGAACAGGAGAGATTTACAGTTCGTGTTAAAAGCTACCCATAGATTCATACACAGGTTTACATGCTTGCTTTTAAAACATCCCATCAGGCACACCATGTCGTATCGACAGGGGGGGGGGAGCGTGGAAACCCTGTTTCTTTCCCCGCCGATACGGCGTGATGTGTCTCCTGGGATATTTTAAACAGATAAACAGATAGGTTAACAAAGATTTGTATAATGTTATTTCAAATTGTTACTCTGTACAGTGGCAGAAAAAAAAACTAAAATAAAATTTCCAGTGATCTTAACAAAGAGAATTAAGGGTTGAATTATAAGTTGGCAATGAAAATTTTTAAAAATTTGAGCTGAGTTTAGCTTAAGTACTTAATAGAAAAAGATGGTCTACAATAGCAGGCATCAATAGATTATGTGACGAGCTAAGACAAGGGGAATGTGTGGCCAGCACAAAGATGTTTACAAATTACTGTCATCATGGAAGCAATTAATTTGGGTAGACAAAAGAATATTGACTCAATCCAAAGACAAAAATCATGGACCACTGCGGCCAGTAAAAACAAACCAGAAATATAAAAAATGTTCATACAATACATATTCCGCGAAAATGTTTAAAACACATCCCAAAGAAATGTTTTAGATGTATCCCAAGAAAATGTTAATTATATTCCTTAATAAATGTTAAGGACACGTGTAAGGAAAATGTTATGGATAAACCTCAAGAATGTGTTGATTCAGCTTAGCAGTTAATTACACATACCAGAGAATATGTTAATTACACATACCAGAGAACATGTTAACTACACATATCAGAGAAAATGTTAATTACACATACCAGATAAAATGTTAATTACACATACCAGAGAAAATGTTACTTACACATACCAGAGAAAATGTTAACTACACTTACCAGAGAAAATGTTAATTACACATACCAGAGAAAATGTTACTTACACATACCAGAGAAAATGTTAACTACACTTACCAGAGAAAATGTTAACTACACTTACCAGAGAAAATGTTAATTACACATACCAGAGAAAATTGTAAATTACACATACCAGAGAAAATGTTATAGACATATTTATTATCTTACCCTTTTCCAAAGCCCTTGTCTCATTGTTGGTGTCATTCTGTACAATTCTCAGTTCTACTAAAGTGTTTGAGGCAATGTCCAGTAGACTTTTAAAAATATCTTCACCCTGAAAAATTGTTTTTAAAGCATTCTTTTTCTTTGATAAATAGCAGCTTACCATGGTTTCTAAAAAACAAACCCAAAGTTAACCAACAGAACTGACCTGTATTTAACTAAAGTTAACCAACAGGACTGACCTATATTTAACTAAAGTTAACCAACAGGACTGACCTATATTTAACTAAAGTTAACCAACAGGACTGACCTATATTTAACTAAAGTAAACCAACAGGACTGACCTATATTTAACTAAAGTTAACCAACAGGACTGACCTATATTTAACTATAGTTAACCAACAGGACTGACCTATATTTGACTGAAATTTTTATAACAAATATTTTTATCTTTTTTAAGGTTGAAACTTTTTTTGTAAGTGACAGTGTTTTATTTGTTGTTTAATTGACGCAGTGCAGAGATAGAGTTTTTTTGCAAAAGTACGTATTCAATAAGTAAGTAAGGATACCCGTCTTCTTCATATTACTGTGTAAACCCCGTTAGGTCAGAGGAAAGAGTCCACAATTTAACTAAACATAAAAAAAAAAAATCACAAACAACAATTATATACAGATGACAGAGTGTCACTTTAGGTTTTTAGACCAGCCCTTCAGTGACGATTTGAAAGCCGGCACCTTTCATTTCAATTGATCTATAGGGCCTGAAAAGCAGTGTTTACAAGGTGATACGTAGCCATTCCAGCCACCTTAGCCACCTTCCTTATCCCTAGCTACTGTCCCAGGTCTGGAGGGGGACGCTGAGTCTGCCCAGCTCTGGTGGATGCTTGGGGAAAATAAAGGCTCCTGGGCATTGTGATGGCCACACAATATCCCTGGTATGCCCCGAGCACAGAATTAATAAACGCAGCATGGGGCTAAAAAAGTCTCATTTGAATGTCAACTGACCTGGGCGTCGCTGTAGTCGTAGTAGGCCGTGTCCTCCCCACGCAGCGTCCAGTAAAATGTTGACAAGTGGATGGTTTTCTTGACTCTGCTAAGCAGCCTCTTGTGGGCAGAGTATGTTGACATGAGCCCAATTTGGCCAGGTGAATAGGTCACATTCTCTGCCATACTTTCAACTAGTGTAAATCTGAAATTTTCAGCATTTAAAATAAAAGTATATTATTTATCCCAATAGTTTAACAACATCAAAATATATAACATTAATTAAAAAGATATAACATTAATTTCTTTTTTTGCATCAGGCATTTATTTATTGGGGTGGATTTTAATAAAACTTTATTGGCTAATCCAACAAATAACTGATAATGTCTATATATCTGAACAAATGCTTTTTGATTGAAAAAAAAGATTCAGTATAAAAAAAGAGTCATTATATAATCTCCTAAGTTAAATTAAACAGATTTTTGTTTAGTTTAAAGCTTAAAAATTTTTCACGGCCATTATAGTAATGTCACAAAGAAGAGTTAAAAAGTATAGGTCTGTCATTTAAACAGAACAATTTATAAATACTAATAAATAATTGGAATATGTAAAGGGTTAAATCCCATGATGAATAGGTTGTACAGTTCTCCAAAAAATAATTTAAATATATCCCAAGATCTAGCCTTTACTTTATGTACATTGTCTAATAAAAAAAAAAGGTTTATGTATCATGATTTAGAGGGTCGACAATATTGCATATTTTAATTCAGGCTGGCTGGTCAAGTCGACCAAGCATCTGTTTTAGAAATTATTGGAATAATAATTAGAAGTCTGAATGTTGCCACTTAAGTTTACTTATGGTCAAGGTTAAGGTCAAGGTAAGTCCAAATTACAAAACACTCTCATCTCAGCTTTACACAAGCTAAGGGGGCTTATAATATTAAAATAACAACAGCACCACAATACACAAACATACTTACATACAGCTGTCCATATTGTGAAGTGAGCTCTTTATTACATTTTCTTTCTCAATATGCATGTGCACATGTGCAAAACTTAAACAGCTTTGGTAAAATGTTAAAAACAAAACTGAAATTATTATCTTAGTGAACATTTTCTATTTGAATAAACTGTAGATCTAGATTTCCTGAAAAGAAAAAACATAAACTTTCAATAACAGAGAACTAAACATTAAATTGAAAACATTTTTGCAAAAAAAAATAATTAATTAAGCAATTTATTTTATTTTACAACACTATTTAAATGTCATTATAATGGACTATATGAAATATTTTATAATTTGAAGAGTTTCAATTTTGAGTAAAAGAACATCTTGAATCGCCTCCCCTGCAGTAGACTTATTTAAGACATGGTTTTCATGTATTTCTAGTTTAGCGCCATAAGTCTACATGTTGCGTGGTGACAATATAACTACCAAAAACAATAGTTCAACTCCTGCCCAGAGCCTGAAAGTTTTCTCATGAACACTTAAAAGGATAAATCACTTAATTATCTAAGACACTAAAAATAAAATCTAAAAGAAAGGTCAAAATCTTTTATGAAAATGTTAAATCTTTTTGATTCCAGATATTAGTTTCAAAAAGGAACAAAATTAGGATTTCCAAATTATATAGAGTTACTTTCAGTACTGTAATAATGCTAATACACAAAAATAGACATGTTTTCTATAAAACTTTAGTCACTTTCAGCATTATACTAGCTCTGTGTAACACCATAAATCAATAATGAAAGTCTAAATATGAATTAATAGCAGAGGTATTCCATGTCTTATCCCATATGCAAGAACAAATGCATAATATAAGTAATATTTCTTCCTGGCATGCATGTATAAGCATTAGATGCAATAATCTTCCGCATGGAGGGAGCTTCTGTAACATAAGATAAGATGTCTTGTTTGTAATTGTTGGCTCATGAAAATAAATCACAAAAACATCTTTCTAATTAATGGTAGATGCGCTTTGTGTGAAATAAGCAGAGACCTTGCCAGTTATGATGTTTAAAAAAAAGAAACAAATATTAAATGAATTTGATGACAATGTAGCCCTGAAACTCCAGCACATCAGCTATTTTTTCAGCAGTGTGCCACCAATTCAGGGCATAAAATGGCCAAGGATGAATTTGATAGGCTTAAAAAGCTAAATAATGAAGTTATTATACAAAATATTTTTCCAAATTTAAATGTTTACCAAAAGTGAATGTTCACATCTTACAGATGAAACACCATTAGTAAAATTACTACACTTAAAACACTTAAGGAGGCATGGTTAAAATAGTAAATAATAATTACATAAAGTACAAACATATAATTTGGAAATACAAAAAAACTAGTCTAATTAAATTTTGAGAAAGACACAAAACATTTTCTTGCTCCTTAGGGTAGCATGAATTAATGCAAATCTATTCAAGTGGCATTTGGACACAAAATGGGTAACCAAAACAAGTCAGATAAACTAATATTTTAATAATATTTAAAAAGCTTATCAAGATAAAAGACTTAAACTATAGATAAGTGTGGGATGCAATCAAGCAATCTTATCTTATCTTATAATATTTATCAATAAACTAACAAGTTTTAGAAGGTTCTATTATAATAGTGCTTTTGGATCTAAAACAACTTTTTTTTGCTTGTTTTATTTTTGTGGAGCCTACAGTAAGAAATTCTGGAATTTTGTATGATTAATATTCATGTATAAAATTTAAATAACAATTACTAGACGAGTGATTAAAAAAAAACTCATTGGATCATTTTTAATCAATCAGTACAGATATTGAAATATTGCTTTCGATAAAATAATATTTTTTTTGGTCAACTGCAATATTGAAAAGAAAAAATTTAGAAAAATAGTAAAATTTAGTCGTTTCATTTTTATTTCTGTATTTTGCAACAACAAAAAATACAACATAAAACATGTAGATCTATAATCAAAAAAGGTCATGTGTACCTTTTAATTGGTAGAAAATGAAAAAACAACAATAGCAAGCAAATGAACTGACCCTGATAGCGAAATAAAACACAATATCAAACACACAAAAGTAACTAATCATAAGCGGAGGCCGCAAAAACCTTCAGTAGAGCAGAAACGCTTGTAATACACTAGATAAGTGAATCAGTATATCTTTCAGACCAAGTTGATCTACAGAGCCGTTGATGCTGCCTCCACAAATTTCATTGACCTTGAAATAGTTTTACTCACCCCCAAACTAATGTCAAGTACCTGGGTAGACTCAAGATCATCCTCTAAGTCCAGGAATCAAACGACTAAGCCAGAGGTCAGCAACTTTTTGATAAAAGTGTACCAAATTAGTATTTCTAATTCATTCAGCACGCCAACAGCCTAAAATGTATCCTGCTCTAGTACACAATTTCTTGTAGAAAAGACTTCCATTGCCTCCGCGTGCCATGGAAAATCACTATGCGTACCAAGGCTAGCATGAGTCCCATAGGTTGCCGACCCCTGCACAATGCCCTCAACATAAATAGTAAATAGTAATTGGCTCAAGAACAAAGGGCTTCATTTTATTTGCAACAATCTTCTAATGATATTTTCTGTTTAAAGCTACTTTAAGTTAGAAATTAACCCATTGTGACCTGATTTTATTTTACTTTCTCTTTAATGGTATTTGGGCTACAACAGGTAATAAAAAAATACAATTTACTCAAAAACCTAATATTTTTTTTAAGATAAAGTGAAACAAGGGAAACAATGCAATAGGAATGAATGATAAAAGGGAAACAACTAGTAGCACATAAAAAAATCACAACACACATGTATATAATATTATAAACCATAATGCAAAGAAAACATGAAATGCTGCCTTTAGAGATTCTAATGAACAAACACAAATCAATTATAACAGATATAATTGCCATTATAATGATTGTTAAACCTAGCTAAATCTTAACATAACTGTATCATAACATTGTTATCTGATATACAACTATTTTATCATCAAAAACATGCATTCCATTGGGGAAAAACAACAAAAAACAAACAAACAATTGAACTTTCTATTGCTTCAAAACACGTCTGCTGCGTAGATAGAGTCCCAGTCTCTAAAGAACACTTGCAGGAGTTGCCCCCTTAAGGTGCCACTCTCGCCTTCTTCCTCTAGGACAAAGCCCACTCCTCCAGTACTCTTGAAATAGTCACCGGCCCAGTTTGAAGTACCTAATTGACACATGGCTTTCCATTAACAGAATGAATAAATGCTTAATTTTTTAATGCTAAGATAAATGGAATAAAAGTAAAAGTAATCATGTCTGACCAAATTTATCCATAGCGCAGGTGAAACAGCATTCACCATTTTGTATGGCCACTGCATACTAGGAGATTTTGTGGCCAGCACAATGCCCAGCCAACTAATGTCAGAAGGCTATTAGGGCTGGGTAGACTCAGGGACACCCTCCAGGCCCAGGTAAAATCCTAGTCTTCCCCTGGATTCCAACCCAGGACCTTTGGTAAGCCAGTGGAAGCAGATGCAGAGAATTTTCCAGCAGTTCAAAGATTAGAATTTAAAGAGAGAAGCATTAAAAAAAAAAGAATCCATTTCTATTCCATGATCTGCTGTTAGTAAGAACAGTAAGTAGTTGTCCAAATCAAATTCATCCACAGAGCTGGTCAAGCAGCATTCACCAGTTTCTGTGGCCACAGCATACTAGGGGATTGTGTGGCCAGTACAATTCCCTGTCCCCATTACTTTACCCCAACTAAAGTCAGGTACCCATCAGAGCTGGGTAGCCTCAGGGACACCCTGCAGTCCCAGAAACAAATCTTAGCTTTCACCAGGATTCGAACCCAGGACCTTCGGTAGACCAGCCAATCGCGCTGCCGCTTGGCCACCGAGCCCCATATCTGCTGGACTCTATGAAAAGAATTTTGTTTATTTACCAATAAATGCATGCTGATCTGTGATCATATATTTGTTGTGGTTAACTCTGGCGTAAGGGATGCGACTCTGTTCAGGCGTGTTTGGTTTCACACTAAAAAGTTTCTGTAAAAACAAAAATATTTTGTTTTAAAGGGTTAATTCACTTTTTCATACAGCATACAAATTTAGTACATGAATAAAATCTTTAACCTTTTGAACAAGTGGAGTGACCCAGTTTTTGGGGTCGATGTCTAAGAAGCTTTTACCTTACCTTACCTTAGATCGACAGTCAAGGCATGAAAATGCCCTGTAAATACTAGCGAAACATTGATTGAGCTGGGGATGCTCTTTAACTAGATTTTAACACCTTGAAAGTCATCTGCCTTGCTCTTTAATCTTCAGTTCATGACCTGCATGATTGAAATAACCTGCCCTGGACATTTGCCCATGATGTTGAGCTTGTGAGTCAAGCTCTCTGTCAACTTTGCTATTCAGCCGCCAAATCTAATGTTTTATTACCCTCTAAATCATTTAAAATACATTTGATTTCAACAGCTTTACTGTAAATTTAGTAACAATTTAAAGAAAAATAGCTCAGAAGAGCAATATCTCCAGATGAGGTCACTATAAGAGATATTAACACAGGAGGAGGTCACTATAAGATATATTAACACAGGAGGAAGTCACTATAAGAGATATTAACACAGAAGGAGGTCACTATAAGAGATATTAACACAGGAGGAGGTCACTATAAGAGATATTAACACAGGAGGAGGTCACTATAAGAGATATTAACACAGGAGGAGGTCACTATAAGAGATATTAACACAGGAGGAGGTTACTATAAGAGATATTAACACAGGAGGAGGTCACTATAAGAGATATTAACACAGGAGGAGGTTACTATAAGAGATATTAACACAGGAGGAGGTCACTATAAGAGATATTAACACAGGAGGAGGTCACTATAAGAGATATTAACACAGGAGGAGGTCACTATAAGAGACATTAACACAGACCTCTTCAAATTTCTTTAGATTATTTCTGAACCTAAATTAATGATTTTTTAAAGAATAGCAACTGTCACTAAATATTTCTACCTATAACTTGATGAATCAACTCTATACTCTATCACTCCTCAGACGCTCACAAAAGATTGGAACCATTACACAGCATAAGCAGCTTTATTTATCTTTATATCACATTACAAGAAAATTTTATTTCACTTTTTTTCAGTACCAATTGAAACTGAATAAAAAATATTTTAAAAAATTACATTTTATGAGAGAATACATTCGTGTCCCGTGTTGCGTCTGCTTTTTTGACATGCTCAGTTGCTATTCTTTATTAATCAATTACGTCCCTTTTGTCTGTCACAGTTTGAGGAACAAAATGTTCCATGTGTAAAAAATGGAGTTTTGATTATTCCTGTATAAAAAATGTCTTACCACTTGCACATTAACTGATTTGTCCTTTGTTCCATGAATGTCTTTCAGTGACCTAAGGAAGGCGTACATGTCCTTCTCACTGTGAGCCCAGTGGCTAGCCATCAAATACACTTGGACTTTGCGGTCAAAGGCAGCACTCCGCAGAGCATCATCGATGACAGGCCAGTATCTAAATTTTAAAGTTTACGAGACAAAATAATAACTTAGAAACATTAGTTTCCAAAATTAGTTTGTTTACAAATTAAGTACAGTATTAATCTCAGAACGTTTTAGTTCATAGGAAAACATAAAATTAGTTAATATGTCCATGGCATACAAGGAGATTGTTAGGCCAGTAAAATGCCTAGCAACTTTTACTTCCACCAAAAGATTTTAGGTACAAATCAGATGATAAGAAATCAGTGTCTGAGTTATATTTGTCCAGGATTTAGTCAGCCTATAAAGCTGATTGACAATAACTTAAATGGACTTTAAACTTTTTTTTCTGTAACATTTACGTCTGTGGTGGCGTGAACAGCACAACTGGCATGTACTCCATGACTGACACGTAGATGTACTTCTTGGCAGATTGGATCACACTGATGATGGCATCGATGTCTGATGTGCGCCCCAGGGGACAGAAAGGTGGGGGAGAACTCTGGAAAGAAATTTATGGACTTTAAAAAAAAAAATCTTTTAAACATATAAACCCAAAGTGTTTAATGTTTAATTATTAGTCCGTATCACCATATTTCAATGTATGGGTCAATGACAGCTATATAATTTAGGTAAATGGGAAATTTAATAACCAATTTCAGACCATTAGGCTCTATAAGACTAGACTAGAAAGCAGTATTAAGTATTAGTCAGTTTGTTTACCTTACCATAAAATAGGAGGGGGGAAGATTGTAGTGTCAGCACAATATACAGCCGCTATATACCAGAACTGATATCAGACAAAAACTCTAAGAAAAAACACAACCAGGGGAAAATATCCTGGCTGCTACAAAAATATGAACGTAAGATGGCTACATAATTATAGTGCAATTAATGAACAGAGGATTTAGGAGGTAAAATCTGTATACAGTTCTTATCTGTTACATACGCTCCTTCTATATAGAAGATTATTGTGAGATTATCCGTGGTTTAGGGGTACGGTGGCAGAAAATTTGACTGCCGTACCAAAGGTCCTGGTGAAGGCAAAGATTTGTTCCCGGGTCTGGAGGGTGTCCAGAGTCTACCCAGCTCTGATGGGTACCTGACCTTAGTTTGGGTAAAGCAAAGGCAGCTGGGCATTGTGCTGGCCATACAATCCTCCTAGTATACTATGGTCACAAAAACTGGTGAACGCTGCATTTACTGGCCCTATGAATCAACTTCCTCCGACAGGATACTTTACTTTATCTGTGGTTTGAGTTTAGTCTCTTGCGTTTTGATGAGTTTTTAAAATGATGTTAAGTTACTGGTTTTTCATGGTTTGTTCAAACAACCCATTCCATGCCCAGATTCCACTCTGGAAAAAGAGTACTTATATGGAGCTATTCTTGAGTACTCATCCCTTTGAGCGTACATAGTATAAGTTATGGGAACTAAAGGAAGCTGATCATTGTGCTGGTCATGGGATTCCCTTGTTCGCTGTAATCATAGAAACTGGTGAAAGCTGCTTTGGTAGCCTAACAGGCCAACACAAGTCTGAAAAAATCCTTTCATTTGAGGTTCGGAGCTCACTGCATTTTCATAGCATAACGCCACCATTTTATGTCGTTTTTAACTCTAAATAAACCTCAGCTAAACCATATTCCTTAAGTAAGAGACCTAACAAGGGAAACAACTCACAGATATGTATATTGTTGCTGGTTTGGTATGGTTGTAGGTTATCTCTGCTGCTGTCTGGCTGTTCACTGCTGTGCTCCACTGGGGAGGCCACTGGGATGGGACAACGTTGTTATCGCCCAGATACCAATACACCTAGACAGATTAGACAAGTGTATTTAAGACAGGTTCAACCTAGTGTATCTAAGGCAGTGTTATTAATAAGACAGCTTAGAATATTCTAAAGACATTTAAGACATACTTTAAAAAAAAAACAGGGTGTATTAAACACAGTTAAGTATTAAACAAATAAAGACAGAACAGTTTAAAGACAGGGTGTATCTAAGACAGTTAAGACAGAATGTATTAAAGAAAGTTAAGACAGAATGTTTTAAAGACACAGTGTATTAAAGACAGTTAAGACAGAATGTATTAAGGACAGTTAAGACAGAATGTTTCAAAACAGGATGCATTAAAGACAATTAAGACAGAATGTCCAAGCCTCTGACATCGACATACTTCAAAAATTTTGCTGACATCTGCACCTAGAGAAGGACAATTTTCTATTAGCACACCAGTTTCTTTGGTCTGAGAAAAAGAAAATATATTTGTGAAAATTTCACAGCCAAGCATTACATGTCATGGTATAATCATCAACCAAAAGTTTTGCTCCATCTGTACATTATTTCCAATCTTAAATCTAACTCTATCGTTTACTTGTGTGTAGGAGCGCCAGTCAAGGTTTGCGCTGCCGATGTACACATGCTTCCTGTCCACAATCCACATCTTCGTGTGCATGACCCCAGCATGCATTAGCTTATCAAAGTCCAGGGTCCTGACTTGGGCACCAACTGTAAGTGAGGGAAAAAATGGAAACGCCATTTGCAGTGCATAGTTTGAAACTTAACACTTAAATATTGTACAGAATAATTGAAAGAGTTGGCAACAACTTTAGTAATACCGTGACAACACAACTGAATGGCACCAGATGGTCTAGCTCAATTCACATTCCTAACGGCCTCATGTTCGAATCTAGGTTAAATCCAGCTCTGTTGTGCACTGGACATTAGTTTGGGGAAAGTAAAAGTGGCTAGGTATTGAGCATGTCACACAATCTCCTCGTCTTTCATGGACAGTATTGCCATGAACCCACATCGGCCTGGAAGGGATACTTTACCACTGAATGAAAACATTTTTTTACAAATATCATTGATCTTTTCTGTTCCTTAAATTATTCTACAAGAGTATTTGACAACTTACTGGATGCAAGTTCATTTGTGTCGTTGTTTGTGTTGTTCTGTGCAATTTTCACATCAACTTTTCCTGACTTTACGATGTTGTAAATTGTGTTAAATATAGTTTCTCCCTGAAAATAAAATATTACATGAAATAACAAATAATATTTCTTTTTAACTTTAAAATCAAATTAGTTATTAATTTAGTGAATAAAGTGTAAGTGATTCAATGTTTATAAGTCTTCTATTCTAAAGGACAGTTTTGTCTTCTTTCCCATGTTGCAATGCACAGTTTCACTACACACTTCCTGTATGGTGGCAGGTATTGTGGGTACAATGAGTTGCGTGCGTCAAGCGCTACCTTAAGAAGGCCACACACACATCTCAACCTAAACTTAAAGTAGTATACTGCGTTACCTGAACACTGCTGTAATCGTGGAAATCAGTGTCAATGCCGCGAAGGGTCCAGTAAAATGTAGACAGGTGCAAACTTTCCTGCACAAGTGATAACAGCCTCTGGTGGGCGTCAAATGTGGACATAAGTATTGGGCTGTCGGAAGGGTAGGTCAGATTTACAGGGATACTCTCAACTAGGGTGAATCTAAAGAGAAAAAAAAACAAAACATAATTATATTGTTTATGCCAGGGATCTGCAACCTAGGGAAAGCGTGCCAAATTGGGCACAAAGAGCTATTTTCAATGGCACGTGAAAGACACCCCCCTCCCACACAGAAAAAGGCAATTCAAGTCTTTTCTACAAGAAATTGAGTGTAGAGCGGGATGACTATGAGACTTTCGGCACTCTGAATGATTGTGTAATCCTACTTTGGCACACTAGTATCAAAAGTTTGCCAGCCCCTGGTTTATGCCATGATTCTCATCAGTGAATGTAGAAAAAAATAAAATGTTCTAAATATAAATAAATAGGAGAAAGTAATTGACTGGCTGACTAGAGGTTTCATTTAACAAAATATTCACCAGATTTGATTCTAGCTATGAGGTTTGCAGAATATCCTTAAAAAAGCCTGACTTGATTGGTCAAGGAAAATAAAAACAAAGGTCATTAGGTTACCAGCCTTATATATCTTGTATCCCCTTAGTAACTGGCTATAGAATCAGGAACATCCCCACAACCATTTATCAGGATGTGAACCCGAGCAACTGCTTATCAACTATTTGATTAAAGTATCCCGTCAGACCAAATTGATCCATGGGGCTGGGCATTGTGCTGGCCAAACAATCCCCTAGTATGCCGTGGCCACAGAAAAGGGGGATCGCCCCAATGGACTATTTGTATTATCGTGTGATATTTGGTGCTATAGCACTATTTGTACATGATTTGTAATAATTATACCTAACACGACAAAAAACTACCGTACTTGGTAGTTTTGCAAATATTTTAAGTACAGAAAAACTTTCTATGCCCAAAATAAACTCTTTTTTTTTTCTCGTCCTGATAAGCCCTTGGTAAAATAATATCAATCAGATAACAAATACATTTTTTATTTGTGGTGCTTACACACAAGAATCACCCCAGTACTCATTCTCTGCCATCAAGTTACTGTTATAAGAGTGTGTTGGAGAAAGTTGAACGAAAATTAAGATATAAACAGCCAGTCCACAAAAGTAGATTCCGTTGCGCATTTTCATGTTGGGTTTTGAAAAACAACCTAATGAAACAAAACAATATTAACATCAGTTCATTTTTTGTTTAGCGTCCCACAATAAATATGTTTTTTGTATTTTAAAAAATGTTTTTTTTTAAACATTAAATTCAATTAGAAATATTCAAATGTTTCAAACGTTTATTAATTACCCATCAACTTTATCAAAATATGAATTATCCTTTAACCGACTTTAACCTGATTAAATAAAATTATTTGTGAGTAGGGCCTATCATATAAAATACAACAACTAAGGACTAATATGGCTATATAATATGTAGGTAACATGATAAACAAGCAACAGGGTCAATATCACTTTTCACCAGTTAAATACACACACAAAAATATAGTTAGGAAAGAGTAAATATGAAAACAGTGCATGTTAGGCTGAGGTTTTGATTGAGTAAGACTATGTTACGACTTCAAGGCAATTTATCTTATTAGAAATTCTTTCACATTGAAACTCAATATTTTATCATTTTATTCTTATCTTATATATTACAGACTCCTTCTATAAGGAAGATTATTGCGTCCTACGCTCATCCGTGGTCAGAGTCTAGTCTTGCATCTTTATTAATGTTTTAAATGATGTTAATTTACTCTTTTTTTTTCAGGCAAACCATTCCATGCCCGAATGCCATTTATTAAATATCCATTTAATTTAATCATTAAAAAAATATACAAAATTATCTATAGTTCTATAGTACTAAAAGTAGTAAAGTAAGTAGGCTATCTAGTATCTATCTATAAGTGTATAGTCTGACTCTATAGTGATTCTATAGTGAATATTTTTATATATTTTTTTGGTCTTCTTAATTAAACTTAAATGTAGACATTTATGGTAAATGTCCAATATGTTAAAAGATTTAGTAATTAAAAAAGTAGACTAAAAAAGAAGACTAAAGAATAGTAAAGTTTAGTAAACTTATTATTACTAATTAATAATATTATTATTTATTATTAACCAATTTACCAACTCAGCCAACTGCCAACTGAGACTGAGTGAATTAACTCAAGACTCTGAAAGTGACTGACTATTTAATAATTAAGTTAGGCCCAAATAGTTTAGAAGTGTTAATCGTAATCAATTTTCAATTAGTTAAAAACCAAGCAAATGAAATCCCGATCAAAGACTTTAAAAATAATAGACGAGACGGAAAATAGCGCTGCGTTACTTGTTATTTAAATTTGAAGTAAATTTAGTCCTACTGGGAAGAAAAAAAGTTATTTATAAACATTACAACAAGGGAAGTAACTACCAATCAGTTTTGAAATTTACATGAAATCAGACCATAAACAATGAAACAATCTAGCCTAGTTGTGGTTAAATCGTACAGATCAGTAAGTTGAACCTTTTTTTGTTGTTGTTCATTTAAAGATTATAACTGAGTCAACTACATGTTTGGGGTCCAAAGAAACATTATGTTACAAATTGGCATGCTTAAACACTAACAATACTGATTATATTATTACACTGACGTCACCTGTAAGTTGCCTGTAACACGGTAAACACTTAAAACAGTGTAAACACCATTCATTGATCATCAATCAATAATAATCAATATCACAATGAATCATATCAATATCAACATTTTTTAATATTTGATTATTTTTATCCTATTTATATAATAATATATTTATATGAACCTATGCCTATATTTTAAAACATAACATTTCAAAACAGTTAGCTTAGCTAATATTAATATGTTAAAATCACCCTAAATATAAATATAATATAATAAACTATAAACACTATCTTGAATCTTGACCAAACTAGTTTAACACTACTTACTGACTTCACTAAGTAGCCAAAAAAAATCCCTGAAATATGGGCTTATATGGGCCTAAAGTCTAAAGAAATGACTGACTAAAGTACTAAAGTGACTAAATGTTCACAAATAGTATAGCATATATAGTCTAAGTAAGTATGGATAGTTAGTTGCGGCATAGCCGTATACCTATAGCCAATCTCAAATTATTGTTTAGCAAATTGTATGGCCGTTTCAGTTCAACTTATGAGTTACTTATGTTAACATATTTTCCACTGATAATTATAATCAGAACTTGGTTTGACATTTTATTAGCATGAGGTAATACTCTGGTCATACATCCCTGTTGTCCTGCAGGAAATTTCGGCACAGAATGAAATAATTATGAAAAGAACGCCTGTAACTTAAGATAAGACCAGATTCGACTCTGGGACATTCTGCAGATTCTGGAAAATAATCCTGACAGTTTTTTTACCTGGATTCAAACCGTGAGACACTTAAAAATCCAAATCTCAATATTATATCATTTGAACAGGTGTGTTGAGATAATTTACACTGACCTAGATATGGAGAAATTATCGAGAGTTGAGTTAATAGACACGATAAATCAGCAAAAGGAACAACTCCAGCAGTACAAATCCAAACTAAGAGGTAAGGTTTAATGCTAAGTACGAACCATCAACTAAGGTTTTAGGCCCTAGCATGAAAAAGTAACCCACAAATAACTTTTTTGTTTTATATTTGTAAAAAAAAAAGGGGCTTATTTTCTGGTAATCTCTCAGACTACGCAAACTGTCTGTACGTTGGACTGCCAGAGTGTGATTTGAAAAAACTACAAAGGGTCCATAACAATTAACATGGCTGCAAAAATTGTTCTGAACAATGAAGACCAACCCAACAACCTGGCTAAAAAACTGCACTGGCTACCTATAACACTTTGTATAAAATTCAAAGTTCTGACTATGGTCTATAAAAGCCTTCATGGTCAATCTCCGCAGTACATCAGACTTATGGTCGAGCTATGCACAGCAGAGAAAACAAACAAAATTCATCAACAACTCAAGGTACCAACATAAAAAGTAAGAACATTTGCAGCTCGCTCCTACAGCGTCATAGCACCTCTGCGGTGGAAGGAACATCCAAACACAAATAAACAAGTGGACAATATTGACATTTTAAAAACAAAATTAAAAACACAGTTATTCTATTTATTTTAAAAACATAGGGTAAATGTAAAGCGCATCCAAAGACTAATTGTTATGAATAGTGAAGTGCTATATAAATATGTAATTTTGTAAATATTTTATCAAAGTTTATCCTGGAAGGCTACAAACCTTTTTTTAATGTGTTTTGGATAATGGTATTACTAAGTGGCAGAATCATTTTTTTTTTGTGACATATTGAATGGCAGAGTGGACAGGATGCAGATGAGGAAGATTTCTGAGCTTACATTAGGTTTGTTGGCTGGCTGGTTCGCAGAGTGGACAGGATGCAGATGAGGAAGATTTCTGAGCTTACATTAGGTTTGTTGGCTGCTGGTTCTGCAATTGGAACACCAGACTACTCAACAAAACAGCCTGGGTTCTAGCCCTGCCGCCGACTGATCCCTGCTTCCCTGCAGGAGTTTTGGGCCTAGGACGTAATAATCTTCTATCTAGAAGGAACATCTGTAACTTATAAGTCAAGTCAAGCACTATACAAAATAGAATTATTATTTCACCAGATAGTTTTGCTTCCTTTTCTATTATACAACCGTTGATTCATGCTTTATAGAACTAGAAGGTATATTGACCAGAGAAGTAATTGTGATAATGCCCACAGTTCAGAATTTTTCTTCACCTGGTTATTTATATACTTTGCAACTCACTAACATTTTTAGTGCTTAAACTAGCCTAAAAGAAATGTACCGGTATAACAGATATGAATTACCACACTTCTCTTTAAATAATGATATAGTGATGTAATGGGGCAGGGTGGCCGAGTGGTAATGAGTTTGGCTGGAGTACTAAATGTTCTGGGCTTGAATCCCATTGAAGACTAGGATTTTTCCCAGTGATTGGAGGGTGTCCCTGAGTCTACCCAGCTGTGATGGCTACCTGACATTATAGTTGGGGTATTGTAAATGCAATATTGTATTGTGTGTTGGCCACACAATCCCCTAGTATGCTGTGGCCACAGTAACTGGTGAACGCTGCTCCATTGTCCTTATGATTACTTTGCTCCGACTGGTACTTTACTTATGCATGTGTAAGTCATAAAATGTGATGGTGAAATATCCCGTTATATGTTTATCTCTAGTACATCTTTTTGTGATTCATTAATTTTGCTTCAATGGTCTGATACCTAGTCATCGACTCAGCATTGTGGGTAACTCTGCGATAGGCTCTAATATATACAATAGTACTCCCTGTGCTTACTAAATTCTTAGCACTTGTGCCTCATACAGAGAGCAATATTGAGAAGTAGAGCATTAACATGTTTTGTTCTAACTAGAGCCTCCATTTTTGTTTTTCATAGATGTTGTTGCCGCCTACAAAAGTGTCACGAAGGAAAAAGAGGCTCTTGAGGCCAGCTTCACTGCTTTAAGTTCCTGCAACAGCTCATCCAACGCCAACTCGGCTGGGGACGACACCGCGACGCCTGCCCGCACCAAAGACGGAGAGGAAAACATTGCACCCGATCCACTGGGTGCTACAAAGCAGGTGATCTAAGATTCCTGAAAAAATAATTCTTTATCATTAATGGTGTAGATTTAAAAAAAAAAGTAAATCTAATGAATGTGGTCTTAAAAAATGTAGATGTCTATATTTTTATGTGAATGCTTATTTTAAAGGAAGGAAGAGATGATACAACAGCGATGCGTGAGCAGATCAAAACATTGAGTAGTTCTCTCACAACACTTACGCAAGAAAAAAATAAAATTGAAGCCAACTTTATTGCAGAAAGGAAACATTTGAAGGTTGGGCACTTTAAAAGACCATTAAAAATGTCTGTTTTCATTCATACATTTGTATTGTATTATGATTAAAACAGTTTTTTTGCTTGGTGGCAGAGCGACAGCACGTTCAGCTGACATATCAAAGTACCTGGGTTTGAATCCTGGTGAAGGCTAGTTTTTTTTCCCTGGGTCTGGAGGGTGTCCCTGAGTCTACCCAGCTCTGATGGGTACCTCACCTTAGTTGGGGTAAAGTGAATGCGGCTTTGCATAGTGCTGGCCAGACAATCACCTTATATTTTGTGGCCACAGAAACTGGTGAATACTACTTCACCAGCCCTATGGATCAATTTGGTCCGATAAGAAACTTTTTTTATTTATGTAAGAAGAAAAGTTTCATACACTTTACTGTCTATAAACGGTTTATTGGTGAAATGAGTGTTTGGTCCAAGAAGTTTGTGGGATAATAAAATGTTAAGTTTGTCTTTTTTTGTTTTTGTTTCCTTTCAAAATATCTAACTAGGGGCTAATAAAATTTTTTTCTTTTCTGTTAGCATGAAGTTGAAGAGCTCCAGCGCCAGCTGCTCGAGGAAAAGAATAGAACTTCAAAGCAAGCCGAAGGTTTTGAACTGCAGATTTCTGATGTAAATCTCTTTTTTATTTTGTTCAATAAGCCCCATGACCTATTTTTAACTCAGCGTCTTTAACATTTCTCATTTAAAACACACACCTTTTTTCATTACAAAATCAAATATTGGTACAAAATGTAAGTGAGTATAATCTGATATGTTCAAACATATAGTTTTTTAATGAAATGTAAATTTTCCCCTAAATTCTTTTTGTGGGCCAGAAATAACTCAGGGATGCCAGTTTTCTGGCTAAAGCCGAATTTCAGGCTAAATTAAAAATAATGTTTATGGTTTGTGCCATTATACGTATTGTCGCGCGTTCAAGCTTGCATATTAGTTTTTGGAGAGAAAAAGATTTTCAGCCTTTTTTAGTCTAGGCCTGCTGGCATCCCTAACTGTACACTGTGGGGCTGGACTTAACCTGCTGGCCTTGAGTTTAACTCCTGTGTTACAAAATATGATAATATATAAACAAAATGCAATTTTTTTTTTTGCTTTGTTTCATTCAATAGCTGAAAAGCCGTATCCGCACCCAGCAATTAGAAAGAGAGAGGGAGCAGACTGACCATGCTTTGATGCTGAGGGAGCTTCAGTTATTGTTATCCAAAGAACGGAGCAGTAAAGACGCTTTAGAAGCTCAGGTAATTTTATAGTTATAGATTTTATATGGTAGCAGAGCCAATTAAATCATTGTTTTTGATGTGTCGGAATTTTAATAAAGTACCGTTAACATGATCGGAATATTTCTTTTGTAATATTAGGTTTGTCATATAATTGCTGCTTTTTTAAAGATCAGGCACTTTCTTTCTTGGTATACTTAAGTAGGGTAGGGTTGCCATCCATCCCGATATATTGGGACTGTCACCGTTATGGACCTTCCATGATATTGTGTTCTAAATAAAAAGTAATTATATTAAATACATTTTTGACTTCATTTCTACATCCCCATCTCAGAGTGTCCCAACAAGGTCTCAGCTAGATATGGCAGCCCTAAAGTAGGGGAGTTAATGTGGCTAAATATCCTATGTTTGATTGTTATTGTATGTTTAGCTGGATGAGACACAGTTCAATGTGGTTTACTATCCTACGTTTCATTGTTATTGTATGTTTAGCTGGATGAGATACAGTTCACCTTGAAGGACCAAAGAACTCAAACTGCTCCTGTGGTCTCTGAAGTCTACGAGAAGCAAATACAGCAGCTGCAGAAAGAGCTGCAGACAGTCAGGGACAGGTTGAAGTCTGCTGAGAACAAGGCCAACCAACCGTCTCCTTTTGTGCTAGAGCTGCAAAAGGATATGACCAACATGCAGGTATTTAATATGAGTCGTATTGGTGTGTAATGGGGCATGGCGGGCAGCACGTTCGGCTGGCATACGGAAGGTCCCGGGTTCAAATCCTGGTGAAGGCTAGAGAGTCTGGAGGATGCCTCTGAGTCTACCCGGTTCTACTTGGTACCTGACTTTAGTTGGGTCAGAATAAAGGCGCATGGGTAATATGCTGCTGACACAATCCTCTAATATGTCATGGCCTCAGAAACTGGTGAATGCTTCTTCACCAGCCCTACGGATCTGTTTGGTCTGACAAGTTTACTATGTTTATAGGCGTGTAAACAATGTTTCGAAGCTGTGTATACAAAAAAATATAAATGAGATGCTACAAAATATTTTGGTTTAATTTATTTATTGATGTTTAATTTAAAAGAAACGTTTTTTCATATACAGTGTTGATATCTTTATTCCTCTCAAAATAATTTCTTTTTATAAACAGAAATGTAAGATTAAATATTTCAGATAATTTTGGTCCATATGACTAGTTAAACATTGTTGAGCATTTCCCATGGACCCATAATATACAGGGGGGGGGGGAGAGAGAGGGTGTGGCCACTACAATACCCAGCCAACTTCACTAAACGTCAGGCACACTTTAGATCTGGATTCTATCAAAGACACTGTCCAGCACATGCTAATGAACACATGCGTTGTAACCCAATGACCTCCGGGATTTCCAGACACAATACATAACTAGACTAGCATATCCCACACAGAGAGAAAAACAACCTGATGCAGAAAATAGTTTTTACATATATGCCTTAGCGTAGTTTCCCGTTTTAGCAAGATGCATGGCTAGAAGCTTGTGAATGTACTCTGCAGGCTGAATACCAAAAGCAAGTTGAGAAAGAACAGCAGAAAGCTACGGAAGCCAAACACAGACTGAAGGCACAATCCAAACAAAGTGAAGAGAGAATTTCAAGCCTGGAAGCCAAACTGTCAGATTTATCTGAAGTTGTAGGAAATTATGAACGTTTGAGATTTCAGGACCAACAGGCAATCAGGTAATAGAATTTAAATTTCACAGCCCTAAAGCTAAAACAATTAGAATTTTTATTTCAAGAACAAAATAACTTACAGTTTATACAATTTGAATTTCACAGCCCTAAAGCTAAAACAATTAGAATTTGTATTTCAAGAACAAAATAACTTACAGTTTATAGAATATGAATTTCACAGCCCTAAAGCTAAAACAATTAGAATTTGTATTTCAAGAACAAAATAACTTACAGTTTATAGAATATGAATTTCACAGCCCTAAAGCTAAAACAATTAGAATTTGTATTTCAAGAACAAAATAACTTACAGTTTATAGAATTAAAATTTCACAGTCATCCAGCTAAAACTATTAGAATTTTTATTTCATGACCAAGAAAAAAGTTTTCACTCATATTTTCTTCAATGCTATAGCTGAATGTAAACGAGCAAAAAATGTATTTATGTGGCAAAAATCTTTGACATTGCTTCTTTTACAATTTTTTTATTATGATTATATCA
Source organism: Anisus vortex (assembly GCA_949126835.1). Taxonomy (NCBI): domain Eukaryota; kingdom Metazoa; phylum Mollusca; class Gastropoda; family Planorbidae; genus Anisus; species Anisus vortex. The sequence continues at coordinate 1,828,301 of OX421495.1, forward strand.
ATCAATAAATCACTATCTATTTTTCTCTTACGTTGTAATTGTCTTTTTAAAAAAAAAGTAAACTTCGAGAAAGAGTGACCCAGTTAGATTTGGAAAATACAGCTTTAGTTCATGCGGCCAACCTGGTACCAGAGAAAAAGGAAAGTGAGACAGACAATGTGGAGGCGGAAAAAATCATCGAAAAAATCTTCCAGCTTCGTACAGCATTGAAAAATGTGTCCGAGAAATCTGAGACTCCAGTTAAACTTTCGAGTGAGCAAAGCCTTTCATCTCTCATTGTTATTTTATCAAAAGCAAAGCCTTTCATCTCTCATTGTTATTTTATCAAAGAGTTTTAGTTATTGACAAAGCATAATCAAAGAGTTATAGTCTTTGCGATAGCATAATCAAAATGAGAAGAAGAAGAAAAACTATACACTTAAATACCGGTATCTTATAGTAAGGGTTGTGAGCTGAATTGGAATTTACTGAATCAGTAAAATGTAACTAAAATATCCCCATCAAACCAATTTTAACTATTGAGCATATGAAGCCATATGAAGCCATGGCGTACTAGGGGATTGTATGGCCAGCACAGTGCCCAGCCACCTAAATTATCACCAGCTGTTGTTATGTACCCATCAAACTGGATAAACTATGGGCACCATCCAGACCTAGTATAAATCCTAGGCTTCACCAGGACTTAAACCCAGGACCTTCAGTTCAGCTAATGCTAACACATATTTGACATATGATTGGATATCCCATTGTCTGCTGTCCTGTTGATAAATGCATATACAAAATCAGGATGATAGTTTTTACATTGTAGGTATATTTGTTGGAGTTATATTGGATGGAGTTATAGGTATGTTGGTATATTTGGGAGTGTATTTGTTGGTATTTCCTCTAAGCTATATTTGTTGCTACAATTGTTGTAGTTATAGTCATGTTAGCTGTATTTTTTACTGTATTTGTCACTGTATTTGCGGGTATTTTCTTGAAGGTATATTTCTTATCCTATCTTATACATTACAGACGCTCCTTCTATAAAGAAGATTATTGGCTCCTAAGCACATTCGTGGTTAGAGTCTAGTCCTGCATTTCTATTAGTGTTTTAAATAATGTTAAGTAACTGGTTTTCCTGGTTTGTTCAGGCAACCTGTTCCATATTTGTTTGTGTAATTGTTATAGTTATGGTAAATATATTTGTCAGTGCATATGTTGTTATTTTCTCGAAGGTATATTTGTTGAAGACATGAACAAGGCTGATGAAGAGTCTGAGCAGTGCAGAAAGTACAAAGAGGAGCTGGAGCAAGTGAAGGAAGATTTTGAGAGGTACAAGCTGCGAGCCCAGTCTGTGCTGAAAAATAAAAATAAGGTAACTTTGGCAGCAAATGTTTGACACAGTGAAATCAGTTTAGCCCAGAGCGAGTAGATTTAATTGTTCCTGGAGGTTGTACTATAATCTTGACATGAAACAGCTGTGTGGTCATTAGATAAATCAGGTTTGTTTCCAGCCTGTATGAATCTTTACAAAGCACATGTTTCTAATAACGTAGAAGAAACAAGAAAGGGTAGGTTGGGTTAGTTCTAGACACTCTGTTATGCTGTTGTATGTATGTATGTAGTATGCTGTTGCCCCAGAAATTTTTATACTGTACTGCACCTTTAAATTGGCCATAATGTACATTAGTAGAATAGTGTCTTGTTTTATTTCCCTATCATTTGTTTTTTCTCCTTTTTCCTATCTTCCTTTAAATTTAAAAAAAAAAGGAAATGCTTAAATACAATTGTTTGGCTGCACATTCAGCTGGCATACTGAAGGTCCTTGGTTCAAATCCTGTGGAAGGCTAAGATTTTTTCTCTGGTCTGGAGGGTGTCCCTGTGTCTACCCAGTTCTGGTGGGTACCTGACATTAGTTGAGACAAGGTAGATGCTGCTGGGCATTGTACTGGCCACACAATCCCCTAGTATGCAGTGATCATAAAAAGCTTCACCAGCTCTATGGAACAATTTGGTCAAATTGGATTACTTTACTTTTTTACAGTTGTTTGTCTTGTATTGGAATTTAAACTTGGCTACAATCTGTGCTTCCATTTCTTATCCAGGAGACTGGACCAACCAAAGAGAATGAGCTCCTGAAGGAACAAGTGGCTGAACTCAGAGACAAACTTAGAATGAACAATTTTCACCACCAGGAAGATATGGCAGAGTGTCAGGCCAAAATTGACAACCTCAGCAAAGGTCTGCTGAGCCACGAGGAGAAGTTCAAGGCCGACCTGGCACAGGTCAAGGCCAGCCACCAGAAGGAGCTGATCCAGCTGGAGGCAGAGTCGAAGAAGCAAAGGGAGAGAACCATAGCCCTGCTGGCCGAGAAGGACTCAGAGATTCAGAAGCTGAAGGCGATGTGTGGTCAATGCTCAGACAATGACGTGTTGAGGCGCTGGAGTGCAGGTTTAGGACAACAGTTGTTTGACGGAAGTTTATCCCATGGTGATACAGTCCAGCCATCCGAAGAACAAGAAGCAGTGGTTCAGCTGCTGGATCTGAGCAAAAGTCTTCAGAGCGAGGCAGCTTTTTTACATTTCGCCCAGGAGAAAGGTCGAACGGATGTCGAGCTCAACAGCCTGAGGAAACAGAAGCGGCAGCTGGAGTTGGCTCTCCGCGACCTTCAGTCGAGCGTGGACCAGAAAGAGCTGAAGCTGAGAGACGAGGTCAGCGCCCTGCAGGAGAAGCTCGCCGACGTCGAACGCCACACCAACAGGGAGAGCGCCAATGTGGAGTACCTCAAGAACGTGATGGTCAAGTTTCTGACCTCCACCGACTCTGAGGGCAAGAAGCAGATGCTGAAAGCTGTGATGACCATCCTGCAGTTCAGCCCCTCGGAGAAGGACGCAATCAGGCAGGCCCATGCCAGGGGGTGGTGGCCGGCTTGATGGTAGTCATTGTTGTGCTGTTTACTTGTAACTTGAATTCTTTATGTCACATGTTTAAGGGGGAAATTTTTACTGAATTAATGCTGTGATGTACTTTTCTAATATTTGGGGTTATCTCTCTGAAAAAAGAAATCCAACTTCAAAAAGTAAGTTTTGTAAACAGATGGCATTATACAGCAATACAGAATTATTTTTGTTTTTTATACAATGTATCGATGGCAGAGTGGCCAAGAGGCAGCGCGTTTGGCTGGCAATCTGAAGGTTATGGGTTCAAATCCTGGTGGAGGCTAGAATATTTCCTGATGGTGTCCCTGGGCTGGCCACACATCCCCTAGTATGCCATGGCTGAAGAAACCGGTGAAGGCTGCTTCACCAGCCCTATGATCAGTTTGGTCCAAAGGATACTTTGCACACCCCAGCTGGTCTGTTTTAGTCAGGGGAGAACCATCCATTGATATCTTCAGAGACATTTACTCACTACCCGCTAACTGGATTTAGTATCCAATGGCTCTGAGGGATAAGGTGTCCCAGTTCACAGTCTGGTGTCCAAAAACACTAACTCTTGGTGTCAAAGTTAAAATAGAAACTGCTGGGCTCAAAAAGTATAAAATTATTGTAAATCAATTTGTTCCTAAATGGTATTTACAAGTTTGAAAAAACCACAACCAAAGACATTTTAAAATTATCAATATGAAGTCAATTATGGCCTTTTGTTGTATTATTCTGATGTTTGATAAGCCGTGTAGTAACCTGGCAATTGCCTTTCTTACCAAGTTGATAAACAGGTTTCAGCCCAAACAATAGAGAGGCAAGGCTTGCGGCTACACTCACATTTACTCATGTGGTATAGTTTGTTTTTTGTTTATTTGATGGATGTCAAGCTGTTTGTGAGTTGTTTAATCATTCTTGACCTGCCTCTATGGGTGTTGGGTGTTTGTGTAATGAGTCAGTGACTCCATGATTAATGATACATTCAATGTTATTGTTCATTACCAGCTGTTCCTTTGTTTGAAAAAATGGGCACTCCTGCTATTATTAATATTCCAATTATTTATTGTTGACAACATGAATTCTAAGTAATTTTATTGTATTATTAATCTAGGTATATTTGTATTGTTTGTTACATTAAAATATCTTTTACGTAACCCAAAGATGAAGCAGGCTTTATTAGGTAATTAAATTTTTTTTTTTATATTTATAATGCAATTGTGTATCCATTACAACAGTAAAAAATAAATGAAGTGCTTTCAAAAGTAGATAATGAAAATCTCACAGATCCATCAGGATTTAAATTTAATTCAACTCTAATTGTTTACTCTTTGAAATGATCTCTTTCCTATCTTTAAAGGAGTTTCTCATTTAAACTGATAAAGTAAGTTTAACATTTTAATTTAATTTTGACCTTTACCGATTAAAGTATTTGAATCAACTTACATATTTTGATTGTAAATCCCCCTTTCAGGTTTAAGTTATATTCTTGTTATTTTATCACCTTAACGATTTTTAAAATTACTTCCCTGTTTGTTTTATTGAGGGCTTACGGTACCAATACTTACTTACTTTCAATTAAAACAACGGCTGCCTTTTATGACGTCATAGTATAGATTTCCTGCTGTTGGGAAACCACTTAAATCCATTAGTGAAGATGAACATAACTAGGTCAGTGTGGTAATAACTGTATGAGCTAACTCCCCCAAGTGTCATGACCTATAAAAGCTGTACTTTTCTAAAGCTCAATGTGTCACAGTTGCAGAGAATTAATATAACAAAATTGGTTATTTGATAATGTTCTCTATTATGTAGTGTGTTATGATATTGCCTGAAAGAAAAATGAGGACCCAAACAACAACAAACTGAGCATTGACGAATTGACTTAAAATTACATTTTATTGTGACTATTTGCGTGTCCTTTATTGAAATGCAACATTGCACAGACTGATGGCATTTATAACATTCCTTGACATTTCAATGAAACTTCCAGATTATGAATCGTGAAACTTTTTCAGACAATATATTGAAATATTCAGTAACATCACTATTTTCTGTTTGCGAGTGTTTACATCTGATATCATAGTTTCCTGATAGTATTTTATTTCTTAGACCAATCTTAATTATCCCTGAGGCTGCTCACTGCAATTCACAGCTTAGAGAGACATAGACTATGGGCCTCATGGTGGCCATTTTGAGTTCAAAGTTCATGGTTGCTAGAATGGAAACATCACCGAAATCTGTAATAAATGAATAGGTTATCAAGAAAACACAACTCCCTCATCTTTTACGTTAAAGGGAAATAATGTCACTTTTTTTTTAAAAGCTGTGTACTTGTAATTAATCTAAGATTAATCAATTGTGGTCCAAACAGGAAATGCAAAGACTCAAAGACACACATGGTGAAAATCCCCCCCACCCCAAACCAACTTTTTTTTAATGCCTACAGGGCCATCACTTCCAAGTAATCAAACAAGGGAAGTAAAAAAAAAAGTTTTTTTTGCAAGCTTGGAAATAGTATTAACAAATATTTATGACTTTTTAGGTCACAATTATACTCAATTGCTTATGGACTATAGAAAAATACACGACATATAGACATATAGTCATATAGTCATATAGACATATAGACATATAGACATATAGACATATAGACATATAGTCATATAGACATATAGTCATATAGACATATACATAGACATATAGACTTATAGACATATTGTCATATAGACATATAGACATAGTCTAGCATCAAGTTCTAGTTTGTTTTATTTTTCAGTTATATAATTTAGGGGAACAAATACAATGTTGGCATTGGCTCTAGAGCTGTATTTCCTAAACTCTATTTGTGACCAGTTATGTATATACTCATTCTCATACTTCATGACCCATTTACATTGATATATTTATATTATCTTATATTATAAAAGTATGAATTTAGTCACAATTTTCAGTCTAGTGATGTCGATGGTAGTAGCTAAAATAATGTTAAAAGAATATCACCTAATGTCATCTTGGGAAGAAAAATACTATTTCAGGTTTATCACTAGTACCTCTAGGGGACACGGGGGCCGAGGGGCAGTGCGTTCAACCTTCAAGTACCGGATCTAGTAAAGTTTACACTATATATAAACATTAGATTAGAATATATCCATGTACAGCTTTTAAGTTGGCTTCTAATATTCGCAGTTAATCTTTATATTTGATTATACAAATGTGCCTTATAAAAAAAGATGTATATGCCTATGTCTTGTATAAGGTTTAAGTCCAGTCTTGCATTTGAATAAAGATTTTTAAAAACTGTTGTATTGTTGGGTCTCCTAACTAACTCGGGAAACCCACACAAAATGCATGAATATGTCAGTCTGGAAAAAAAAAGAAACAATTTACATTTTTTATTACTTACTTAGTGAATAAAAACATTGCTTAAATGTCTTTCTGAGGACTTTATTTTAATATTGTTTAGTATATTGCCAAGGTAGAAGGGACTGCTTTATGATTATTTATTATCACTACATTTCTTCTTAATCCTATTTGTTTATCATGATCTCAAGATACATAATTTTTTTATTTATTTCTTGTTTATTTCTCATGTTTTTATTGTGGTGTTTTTAAAGTATAGGCTACTTGCGTAATCTTAAAGCTGGTTAATAATAAATTAATTTTTTTTTCAATTTAAATGATGGTAGGAATTACATTTGTAATTATAAAATACTTATCTCCTATTCAACCTGTACATATATATGTTTTTTTTCTTTAAATCATTGAAAATGACAACTTTAGAAAACTGTTTAATTAGCTTCAACTCATTTCAGTGTAATTATTTTTTAAATGTTTGATTTAGTTATTTATATCGGAATTATAAAATCAACTCCCTTTGTAAATTTATTTGTTTGTAGATCATTTTTTTTTTTTTTTTTTTTTATAACATTGTTGCCACTTATCTATATTTTATCTTATACAAGCTAAATTGCCCACTGTTGCCCAGGTGAAAATAAAACTGGCCTATATAAGCTAGAGATACAAATGTTATATACTACAATGAACAGAAAGATAGAAATCTAATAATTAAAGAAATTATTATTTGTCACTGACGACTTTTAGGAAAGTAATTTAATAAACAAAATTGTAGAAAAAAAGATATAGACTAACTGGAGAATTGAACCCAGATTGCCCGCATGGCAGTCTCATACGTAAACCACTTAGCTAGGGAAGTCACATGTCCAAAGTGAAATAGCACAAAATATAATAAGGTCACATGTTTTTAAATTAACTCAGGGTTCCCACGCTTCCGGGAAAGTCGGGAATTAGACGGGAATTCAGTAAAATTTTATCCGGCCGTAAAAGACGGGATTTAGAAAGGAAAAAGGTCTTAAAAGCCGGGGAAAAAAAAGAAGACAAAAACCCAAAACAAAAATGTCACAGATGCATAGTTTTTCCTCGCCGAATGTGTATTTTTCGATCATTGGCGCCGTTTTTTTTTTTGTGTTTTCCACCCAATGGCCCAATGCACACTGAGAATTTAAAACAAAGGGATAGGCGAATCTATTCCTAAATATATCGAGGTCGGAGGACTAGTTCACTATGTTTTACGTTTTTTGTTTGTGATCATTCATTTAATCCTTTAGCGATCTCGCCGTTTTTTTAACACTTATGCCTACTATCGGTAATTTTCTGACTTGGCTTTGCTGATTTTCTTTAAGGCAAGTATCTTGTATTGTTTTGTTTTATATTTAAAAATGCATAGGCCTATTCGTAGTGATTCTTACTGCTACTGTCCACTGTCGTAAGTTCCAAAAATACAAGATCAAAGGTCAAGGATGGGTCAACGTCCTCAATGTTTTTAATTTTATATCAGATTAAATCCAGCCATTATGATTTTGATCAAAAACAAAATCATTCTTCTTTTAGTCTTGGTAAGCCTAAGCCCACACTTCGCCCATTACTATAAGTCTTCCATTATATATTAGCCTATACTTGAAGCCGGCTTGTCCAGCGGTTAGTTCACCGGCCTGTCAGCCAAAAACCAACTGACAGGTCGCGGGTTCTATCCCTGCAACCGACGGATCCCTGTCGCCCTGCAGGAGTTTTGGGCCTAGTGGACGTAATAATCTTCTGTCTAGAAGGAACGTCTGTAAACTTATAAGATATACTTGATTAAGATATACTTGACTTTAGACTTTATGTAATTAATTAGGCCTACTTGGGTTAATTAAAGCGGCCGATTTTGCCTAAGACAAAGATGACCTAGTTTTGTCTCGCGTAAAAAAAATATTTTAGAATGTTTTCAATCTTTTGTTCATCTTATGGCAAATGTAGGCCTAGCCTACTATCATTTAAGAACAAATTAAATTGGAACTTTCGCTCACAATTGTTTTAAATATTATATTTATTTTATTTAAATATTAGGCTAAGGCTCTGATAAAATGAACATCTCCTAGTAACCGTAGCCATAGCGTCATAGCCATAGGCTTGCCACTTGCCATAGATCTAGTAGTAGTTAATGGGCTAATGTGAATGTCCGATTTTCGCGTCGGAATTTGTTGCTAAGAAACTATAGTTCTAGTCCATGCCTAATTTTGTTTAGACAGTTGTTTGAATGTGGTTTCAAAATTTATTTTAGTGTAGGCCTATAGGCTAACTATGATTGGGGTTTCAAAACTTAAACATGTATTTATATTTAGGCCCTAGTAGTTTGTTTGATTTTAGTTTTGATGTCTTTGACTATGAAGTTTGTGACCTCAAATTCACTGATTATGCATATCATAAAATAAAAATAGGAAATATTGATGTATTTGCAATCAAGCTCTTTCATGATATGGATAAATAATTGGACTAATTATATAATTTTTAATTTATTTAAAAAAATGGACGCAAAGGCTTTTTTAATTAAAAAGTACGAAATGTATATAAAGCAAGGTGGATCACTCTTAATTATTTTTAATCCTTAAGTCAGACCCAGTTGTCCTTTTTTGTCTTTGTTACTAGGTTTACAAAATAATATTTTTTTCAATTAGTTACCTACTTTTAGTAAATGAGATACTAATAGTAGCCTCTCTTAAAGACATTTCTAGTGATATTTAGCCAGATAATATTGACTTAGAGCTAAGCAACACTAATATCATCATGATTTTGGCTTTTTTATGTTATTAAGTAGACTTATTTGCCTATTTATATTTATAATATAAAACACTTTGTGTGTCTTTCCCAGTCATTATCAATGAAGAGAAGACATCAGAAACTACACACCTATTGCAAAGCCCTCCACATTTCTCTCAAAACAAAAGCATTGGGAGAAATGACAATTGTCATTGAGGAGAAAATAAAAGTTGAACAAAATTAATAATTTTGTGATTAAAGTTTATTATCTGTACTAAATAAAAGATTTAATTGAATTATTAAATCTGAATTGTCAGTTTATGTTGTGTTTAGACTTTATGTAAGTAGAATTATACTCGTTATATAGTAAATTTAAATTCATTTCGGTAACCAGGAATTTTGCTCTTATAGCAAGGAAATAGTCAGGAAACAGTCAGGAATTTTTTTTCTGAAAAAGAGTGGGAACCCTGTTAACTAATACGATTGGTTGAACACACACACAGTCTACTTTATATACATAGATGTCACAGACGCTCCTTCTTCATGTATACTTATCTCAATCAGTGATTGTTAATTTAAGAACAATTAATGAGTAATACACTTGCAAAAGGTGCCTAGTCACTTTGTTGAAAAAAACTGAGTTATCCCCCCTGTCTTCAAGAATCTGTTTTTACTTCTATTCTGATCTTTATTACTACTTTATACAAGTTCTCAATATTCAAATATAGCTGATAGAAAAATATAATAAAGCTCCTATCAAAACATGCTAAATTGTGACGTAAAATAGTTAATTTGTGAATAAAAAACAACAACAACTGTTTATTTACTTCGCACTTTTTGCAATTGGACTAGTTTACTCAAATGCAAATTTTGTCTTCTTGTTTTTTCCTTTAACATTTCATTTTTTATAACTAGCTTTAAAAACTTTTCTCAGTGGCTTTTTCTGTATTATTATTATTAATATTATTATGAAAGTTTGGACTAGCAGATTAAATAGAATTATATAATGACCCAGTGAATGGATTTGTATTGTATAATTTTTCCTTCCAATTACATTGAAATTATGTTGACCATTGTTACTTGGTTTTTATTGCATGGTCTAAACATTGTTTTGTCTATTCAAAGTGTAGCCTTCTTGACACATCGAGCTAAGAGATGGGAATTGAACCGAACCCAAACCGAACACATTGAACTTGAACTATGGTTACCAGCGAACCGAACTTGTAAATTTATGTTCAATTCCCATCTCTAATTGAGCTAATTAAAATCAATAGGCTAAAAATAAATAAATAATATCATCTAGGAATTAAAAATGCCTCATTTAATTTCCAGGCATCAAAATAAAATGTGAGCTTAACATCTCCACACTTACCTGGCCAGAATAAACTGCTTGTTTTAAGGAAACTTTGAGCTCAAGTGGTCAAACGTTCTCTCTTCCCTCCCTCCGCCCTCCTCCTCTCTCTATTCCCTCCCTCTGTCTCTCATCCACACACAGACACCCACAACCAGAAGCAAACTGTATGCAGGTGTTAGAAATAGGATAATAATAATATGGCAGGGACAGAAGCTGTTGGAGGTCACCCACCTGGTGACGATGAACAGGTGTCTACACCGAGAAATGTCTTGTGCAATGTCCCCACCCACCTGGTGACGATGAACCGGTGTCTACACCGAGAAATGTCTTGTGCAATGTCCCAACGACTTTTTTCTAAGTTACTACAATAAAAAAAATGTAAAAACTTAACTAAAGAAAGAAAAAAATATCAATGGTATTTAATTATACACATTTTTTTTTTGGGGGGGGGGGGGGGGGGGGAGGTAGCCGGCAGTGTTCAACTAGCGTTCCGAAGGTTCTGGGTTCGAATCCTGGGGGATGCTAGGATTTGTTCCCAGGACTTAAAGGTGTCCCTGAGTCTACCCAGCTCTGATGGCTACCTGGCATTTGTTGGGGGTAAAGTATAGGCGGCTGGGATTTGTGGTGGCCACACATCCCCTAGTATGTAGTGGCCACAGAAACTGGTGACTGTTGCTATATGGATATATTTGAAATTTGGACCGACGGGACACTTTACTATACTTTTACTCACTGCATCGTAATACGGCCCTGCTTATGGGTCTTAGTCTTACACATATTTTATTTTAAGCTTCGGGCCTTGAAATTAAATGTAGCCTACTTTTTGCGTCAATCATTGCAGCATAACAGACGGGGAAGTAGCGGTGGGTGTATGGGGAAGGGGTAGGGGTGGTGTAATAGTGACACATAACAAGGGGGGTGGACGAGGAGAGGAACAGCTGGGTGTAAAAAAAATATCTAAGCCCCCCCCCCCCCCACACACACACACCTTCCACTCTCTCAACCACGATCAATTACTTGTTACGGGTGCAGGCAAACTCTCGTTCTTTCTGTCTCTCTCACGCACATACACACACACACAAACACCATTCACTCAAGTCCCACAATAAGTTTCCCTATTTCCTCAAGGCTAACACAACCATTTGAATTGCACGTGAGGAAAAAATTATTAGAGTTACTTCTCTTGGGAAAAGGAATTAATTCTATATAATCCAACATTGAATAAAAAAAAATGAAAAGAAAATATATCCGAACATTAGAAGCAGAAGTGGAATCGGTACATCCCTTTTCTTATCCCGCGGACAGTGCCGTTGTTCCCAAGTTTCAAGATGGACTGGTCATTGAGTCCAGAGTAATACCATCGTAAAAGCTGCCACTGAGTGACGTTTCGGCTAATAATGTGTGGGAAATTAATTGATGACGTCAATCAACATGATAGATTAAAAAAAAATACAGTAACAGCTTGGAAGTGGAATTTCTTCCATGCATTCTCTCCCTATTGTGCGTGTGTGTGTGTGAATAGCCGATTCTATTGCTAGCCTGGTTTTTGCACACGACAAATGCAGGGATGTGCAAATAGACTCAATTGTTTGTGAAACATAATTATGGTTCACTAGTTTTAGTGGCTGCGGTTTAAAATAAGAAGGGGGTCGTGTGGCCATCACAACGCTCATCTGCCGTTATTTTTTTTTTTAAATATTAAAACTGATGTGAAGCAGTCCTTTGAGCGGTTAGTGCTCGTTGGACTAATAATAATATTAACCCTTACAGTCCCGGGCGCGTATATAGCGGAACTGAAGGCAGCATAGATAGAAGTAGGTCGGTACGGGAAGGGTTAATAATAGTATTTATAAAGCGCTATCAACAAACATAATGTAGGTTCAAAGCGCATCATAAGACCGAGAACAAAACATACATACAAGTAATAACGTATTATGACTAGCATTATACACAACTAGACGAAAATAAAACGATAGAACTGACTTCTAAAGGTGAATCTTAACCCTTACAGTCCCGGGCGCGTATATAGCGGAATTGAAAATTGAATATTACTGAATAATTATTATTTCTTTATATAAGTCCAGCATTATTGTATTCATTACAAGATTTAATTATTAGAGGTAAAAAATTAATTTATTTTAAACAGTTATAAATAAACACATTTCCTACATTAATGTTTGTCCATTTCACCTTAAGGAGTTTATCTTTTACACTTTAATAATTACAATAATTGCATAAAACGTCTCTTATGACCAATTTGGTCCGAAGGGTACCTTACTTACTTACTTATATTTATTAACCTAACAAAAATAAAATGTGTTTTAGAATTACTTATATTTATGTTTATTTCTAGAAGTTGAGCATGAAATCTCTTTAAAATGTATTTAGTCGGTATCAATTAATGAGTACCTTGTCTTGAATGCTCATCGCTAATTTATATTGGCAGATACATATTTAGTCACATCTCAGTAATGAAGTGTAAGTGACCTCTTTGCTTAATACAGCTTTCATGTGCAATAAATACTGTACACGCCTGTAAGGTGAACCAAAAACTGAAAGTAGAGCGAATGCCTGGCAGTTGTGAATAGCAACATCAATATAAAACAACTAATGGAGGTCTCTCGCGTGCCATTGAAAATCGCTCTGCGTGCCATGTTTGGCACGCGCGCCTTAGGTTGCCGATCTCTGCCATAATGAATATAGAGGTCACTTCATTAGTACAGGAATGTCACAGAAACAGCACTTAGATTGACCGGTTATAAGTTCCTAGCCAATTGGCGTAGGTTGGATCGCCAGGGTCCACTCTTGACGATAGGATGGGCTTTATTAGCCCCATTGGATAGCTACTGCCTGCCTCAAGCTGAGCAGCCCTCGGACAGCAACGTGATATCCCACCACATCTACTTCTCTTTATCTTATCGTCGTTGTCAGGCAAAAACTGGCCAAGTCCAAAATAGATAATTTTTTAGGAGAAGCAAAAAAAAAAAAAAAACATAGATTGAGTTAACGAATCAACGTAGCCTCTTTAATAAGAAATAAAATTGTAGAAAATCTATTGGACAATACGACAAGATATTTTTAGACATCATGTGGGATATCCCAAGGAACATTTTGGTAAAAATAAAATTATTGAAAATTTCCGAATTGGCCGGTTTTCGCTTAGCAACGACGTTATAATATCTTATATATTATATCTTATATATCTTATATATATATATCTTATATCTTATATATTACAGACACTCCTTCTATTAAGAAGATTATTGTTTTCTACGCTCATCTTTGATGCGAGTCTAGTCTTGCATTTTTATTAATGTTTTAAATGTTATGTTAATGGCTTTCCTGGTTTGCTCATGAAACCCATTCCATGCCCGAATGCCACTCGGGAAGAAAGAGTACTTATATGCATTTGTTCTCGCATAAGGGTTAAGGAAAGTGTTTTTGTCCGTATGTTTATCTGAGTATTGCAACAGGTTGTTATTGGATTGTATTTCTAAATTAGAGTTTAATGTTTTATGTATTATTATTACTTTACTCATTGCCCTTCGATCTGTCCTCTAGTGTTTCTAAGTTAAGTGATTTAAGTATTGGTGTTGCTTTGTCAGTTGTAAATATTCGCTAGTAATGACCTTGCAGATCTTTTCTCAATTTATATAAATTTTCAGAACAAAAATTAGTAGCGTAATAGATGGGGGCGGAGAGGGGGAAGATCGTCCAGAGCACCAAAGTTTATCTAGTCGCCAAACTGACACCTTTTATTTTACTCTCCACGAAGACCGTTGGCCTGAGAGCCTTCTCAATAACTGGCCCGAAAGTATGGAATCTACTTCCCATCCAACTCAGGCAAACAAGTTCTATCCTCACTTAAAAAAAAAAAAGTTAACAACACATTATTTTAATATTTACCTTAGTGAAACATTTTTTTATACCCCAACTGGTTTACTTTTAAATTAGGTCGGCTAATTCTATATTTATTTCTTTTGTCCAATGTTTGTAAAGTTTATAATTATTAATTAGCTATATATTTATTAGCCTAGAGAATTGTACCCGTGTTTTTGCTTGTTTGTTTCTCAATGTTAAATGCGCTCTGAGCTTATATTATATTTGTTGGCAGCGCCATAAGTACTTACAAATATAATAATTATTATTATCTTGAGAATAATTTTCCGTCCACCTCTTTATAAAACAAAATGAGAAGCAGGCCTATGTTTAATTTGGTTCACTAAAACGGCGAAATAATAGTCAAGTTAAATAATCAACAGTAATATTATACTAATATTAACACACATCCAGAGCCCACACAATTTAGCGCCCCAGGGCAAAAGTTTCAGCGTCTCCCCCTTGTATACTATATTTGCCGCCCCCAAAAGTGTCGCCCCGGGCATATGCCCCCCCCCTTCTATGTGAGGGCATTGCACACATCCTAGTAGATTAGCTTATTAATAGGCCTAACAGTAGGCCTAAGTGGTTTTCTATTCCATGTGTTCAGAAATAACCGCTATTTTCAACCTCGCTCAAAACTGCCAATATGTATTTCCGCGTTGATAGCTACCCACCAGTGCCAGACTCGTACCTTCTCGTTCGGCGAAATGACACTTCTTATAGTCTAGAGAAATTGGAAAAACGCTGGAGAGCCGGAACTAAACCGTGGTCAGAACTAACCCGTGGGCCCGAACTAAGCTGTGGGCCTGAACTAATCTGTGGGCCTGAACTAATCTGTGGTCCTGAACTAATCTGCGGGCCTGAACTAATCTGTGGTCCTGAACTAATCTGTGGGCCTGAACTAATCTGCGGGCCTGAACTAATCTGTGGGCCTGAACTAATCTTCGGGCCTGAACTAATCTGTGGTCCTGAACTAATCTGCGGGCCTGAACTAATCTGTGGGCCTGAACTAATCTGTGGGCCTGAACTAATCTGTGGTCCTGAACTAATCTGTGGGCCTGGACTAATCTGTGGGCCTGAACTAATCTGTGGGCCTAAACTAACCCATGACATAAACCGTGACATAAACCAATCCGTGGCCTGAACTGATCCGTGGTCCCTAATTAGCGGGCAGCAACCGCGAAACGCCCAAAAGTGTCAATACTAGAGAAGGAAAACTTGACCCGATTAGGTCATGGGTCAGAGGTTACGTACGTCCCGGTAAGCATATAATTCCCTCAACCGACCAGTGTTGAATTGATTGCTGGGGATTGGCGTGGTTTCGTTAAGTGTCGGACAGTATGCGCATGTGCGCGCGCGTCTGTGCGTGAGTGTGTGTGTACGCGTGTGTGTGTTAGTGTTGTTGTTTTTTCAGTAATGTTGTGACTGATTAACCGCGGGGGAAAAACTATCCATGTACGAAGCTAGCCAGAGTGAATATAGGGCGGTTGTGACGACGTTGCAACAGCTGGTGTGTTCGTGTGTGTGTGTGTGTGTGTGTGTGTGTGTGTGCTGGGGGAAGAGGGTACTTACAAGGGATAGGACTTCTCTGTGTGTGTATTGCCGAAACGTGTGTGTGTGAGAGAGAGAGAGAGAGAGGCGTTGGACCGCCGGGTAGGCCTACTTATTTTGTTGTCTTGATCACTGGTTTTCACACTAGCTTTTCATTTGGGTATTTTCTTTTTGTTTTTGTTCTTTTAATTGCCAAAGATGTGGGTTACTTTGTCAGTATTGCTGGGTTTTTTTTAATCCCACGGTCACCATGATTACCTCCCTTCCGATCCCCGCCCCTCATCCATTTCCGGTTAGTCTACGGCAAATGAGCGACGACCTTCACCTTTTATGAATCGTTTGGCCAAAAAAAATACTACTTCCTAGATTGATAAAAACAAGCTGTGTCAGGAGGGATGGATTGTGGGAGAAAGGGGGGAGACTGAGGGACAATATAATTGTTTAATGAAATATTTAGGGCTTGATGAGATACGAGAAGAAAGATTTATCTTTACAAACTTTGGCGTTTGCCACAGTGAGGCAGTAGGGTGAGCAGGCTACCGTACCAGCGTAAATGTCCTACGCCAGAATCAAAATTTCGTTGAATCAAAATACATGAAAATATAGTTGAATCAAACATGGAATATACTAGATGAATCATACAGAAATCAGTTGTGAGTTTAGAGACTTGTCAACTTAAGAGGTTATACAAGAAAACAAGGACATCGTTAAAACTATAACATACAATGTTAAATGTACCGGTGAGGCCGGGTGGTCATGCGGTTAGTTCTCCGGACAGTCAACGAAACGGCCCGGGTTCTAACGTCTAACCCTGCCGCCGTCCGAATCCCTGCCGCCCTGTAGGAGTTTTGGGCCTAGTTGACGTAATAATCTTCTATCTAGTATGAACGTCTGTAAAAAAATGTATTAGTCATAAGTGAAAGGTTTTTAAATTTGTAGTTGAATGTATCCGTGTTAAGGAAAAAAGTTTTTATGGAAAAATCAACCATACACACTTCGAATCTCCTACACAGAACACAGGACTAATGAGTATGTCTGGGACAGAATATCCTCAATCGCAGGCCCTCAAGAAAACATTATGGCAACAATAAAACGGCGCAAACAGACATGGTTCGGTCATGTGTTGCGGCATAATAACGTGTCAAAAACAATCCTCCAGGACCAAGGCACGGTAGAAGCTGGATGTCGGAGAGGCCGTCAGCGAAGTAGCTGGTTCGACAATGTAAAATATTGGACAGGGCTGCAGTTGGTTGAACTATTGACAACCGCTCAAAATAGGCAAAGGTGGAAAAAGTTTACTACTGAGGTGTCCATTCGCTCCCCCCCAATGACCAATGACCACAACAGTCAATGTGTAGTGTAGTGTCATGAAAGAAAACACGACATCGTGGTTCAGTTGTGGAACATTAATTAAACTTTTTGGGGGACAAATTACACATTGGGCCAGGGAAGCACGTGATCTTATAGCACGACGAAAACAAACAATACTGACCTCTAAACCTTGACACACACACAGTAAAATTGTAAACACGTAGGACACGTGGAGAAAGATGACTGCTGTTGTGTCCATTCGATCCCCCCAACGACCACAACGGTCAAGGGATTGATGATGATATAAAGTTGACTGTGTGTGTGCTCAACCAATCATATTAGTAGATTTAAAGACACGTGACCTTTATTGTCGCAAACCTTATTGTGTGTGTTTGTACCCGATCATTCATGCTTTCATCGCATGTATTTTTAGAACCATTGATCGATACATAAGATGTATCATGGGATTGTGTCGCCAGCGGCATGGATATTGACTATTGCTGTATTAAAGTTATAGTCTCCTTTCCCTATTTTCTGTACCTCCCACTTCTTCTAGTCCCCCCCCCCCTCTCTCTTTGTTCCCAATAGCCCTCCCTGCCCTGCCCCCCCCTTCACCCACACATGTTCTCTTATCTAACAACTAGTCTATTATGAAAATCTAAAACGAGAAAGAGACCCGGTCAAAATGTTAACAAGGGACGCACTGAGCATGGAGTGTGAGGGCAACTCGTAGAAATCCTTACTGTATAAAATCACCATCAGTGTAAGCACCACACTGTCTGGGGCGTTCACTGAGTGGAGGGGAGGGACTGGTGGTGTGCTTGCCGATGGAGAAGTGGGGTATAGAGGGGGTTTGGGGGCAAATGTGGAAAACGGGGGGGGGGGGGGGCAGAATTGTAACTATACAGAAACGAGACAACGTTTTTATATCTGTTCGCTTCATATGGAAACCCTCGTGGTCTTGATTAGCATCCGGAAGATGACGAGTGTGCAAGTTCGCATGTTTGTGTGTGTGTGTGTGCGCGCGCAGAGCTTTCCGGGACTAAGTATGGTCAGAAACTCCACAATAATCTTCAATACAATCCGAATTCCAGCAAGTTCTAGAGCAGTTTTATTTTGGTCCAAAATAAAAATATTAAAAAAATCAGAGAATCAAAATAATGTACAAATGTTTCGTAAACGAGTTTGGAAAAAGTGGAAAAGATGACCAGAAAGGGTTGTCGTAGTTTGACTGCACTGCTCTCCGCCGGAAGTTAATTTAGTAGGCCTATTTACCCGAAATCGACTTCGGAGGTTTCGCAAGATACATATCTGCATTAGATAATATATCTATAGATGTTGAGACAAACGGTTTAAAACTAGAGTTGTTCAATGTACTTATTTAAGATATTTGTACATAACTTAAAATTCTTTGGTTTTGGAATTCGTATAATACCGATTGACATTCAATGTTTCTATACATTGTATTTATTGTACCATACTAGATCTATGACTCATACTATTTGCACATGGGAAGTTTTTATAAAAGCCTCAACATGGATCGCACTGTAGACCTCTAATTATTGAATGAATATTTTTTTAAATTTTAGGCACTGCTGTTGCCGTTTGTTAACGTTCTGGATGTTAACTTGACCGTGTGTTGTTAACTTGTCTGAGTGGTTAACTTTTTCTGTGCTTTTAGCTTGACGTGTCTTGTCAACCCGTTCATGTTGTTGATTTATGATTTGGGAGGGCCAGAAGCTCTTCCATAAATTTCAACCATGTCAGAACAGAAAGTTGCAAAACACTTAAATATCTTTTGGTTAAAAAGAAAAGAAAAAAAGAAAAACGAAAATAAATCAACTGAAAAAAAATTTGGTTTTAAAAGTTTCAAGTAGTCTAGTCCAGAGGTCGGCAACCGTTTGATAACACTGTGCCAAAGTAGGATTTCTAATTCATTCAGCGTGCCAACGGTCTAAAAGTCAACCTGCTCTGGCAAAAAGTGTCTTGTAAAAGTAACTTGAATTCCCATTTTGGAGGTCTTCCGCGTGCCACTGCAAATCACTCTGCGTGCCAAGTTTGGCACGCGTTTCGTAGGTTGCCGAACCCTGGTCTAGTCTATTGTGTGAGAAAGTAAGTCCTTATTTTTAGTACTTCTTTGCGTTCTAAGCCTCCTTAAAGGTATTTCTCAATTTGGTAATTTTACTAAAGGCCATGTATATTCTTCTTCTTCTTCATATTACTGTTGAGACCCCGTTAGGACCGAGGAAAGAGTCCACAATTTAATTACCGGTACACATAAAAATGAAAAACACCACAAACAACAATTATAAACAGATGACAGAGTGTCACTTTAGGTTTTTAGTCCAGCCCTTCAGTGAAGATTTAAAAGCCGGCACAGTAGGGGCAGTGGTGGAGGCCAGGTCCAGGGTGTTCCGCAGCCTAATGACTGATGGAAAAAAAGAATATTTGTAGACGTCGGTGCGTGCGTGTGGGACATGCAGTTTTTTTTAACAAGATTGAAAGTCCTTCCGCAATACATCCGTCAGGATTGTACGGAACCTGGAAGCCTCTCCTTTCGAGCCAGCCATTCATTACGACCATACAATATCTCACCACCCACTCGCCCCTTTCTGCATTTATTTACTTTTGTTTTTTTCAAGTAGGGGGAGGAGTGGAGTGTACCATCTTGTCTGTGTGGCCAGTCGTCGTAATGCTATATGCTGATCACACAAAACGTCCTAAACATAAGGGTCAGTGGCATGGCATTATTTACATATCTTTTGAATCAGCAGCGTTTGAGATTTGTTTTTCTCCTTTTTTATATATAAGCTTATATCTATGTTTTTTTAGTTTTGCGTGTTCATTACAAGCACAGAATCTTACAGTGGTTACATGGCTTGAACATATTACACGATATATTGTCTTTTTTCTTATATATAGCATACTGCGAATTTCCATGGTTAAAGTCTATTTATAGTCTTGCATTTTAACCTAATCTTATTTCGTTGCATTTTGACCTGTGCTTTAAATGATGTTTAGTTACTGGTTTTCCTGTTGTTTTTTTCAGGCAATTTATTTCATGTCCAGATGTCGCTACAGAAAAAGGAGTAAGTACTTATATGCATTTGTTCTTGCATATGGGATAAGAAAAGTGTTTTTGTCCTTATGTTTACCTGAGCAACTACGGCCCTTTTCTCAAAAGAGGATCACAGGGATTAAGTCAAGCCAAGTCACCCCTTCAGTGGAGCTATGCTGGCATTTATCTTGGTAATTAGATCAAAACTTGGTTACTTAATAATTCTGGGATGACATCAAGCACGAGCTCAGAATGTGTCTGCTTCTGCTCCACCAACTCCACTACACGCCCCCTCCCTGTATCTTGCACTATCTGTAACCCCCCTCCTCCATTTCCCCCCTTTCCAACGCCACTGGCTGTTGATGCTTGCAACATAACAGAAAACAAGGACAGCGTAATTGACTTGATAAAAAATTAATTTTTTAATATCAGAAAAAGAACACAAAAAAGAAACCGTTTCTTTTGAACGTGAATTAATTTGTACATAGGAATCTGTGTTTATACATCATGTGATCGTATATAAAGGACTGTTTCAACTTGTTGTTAAACTCCTTAAAAAGAAAATAATATTTACAGTGATTTTAGAAGTTCACGGAATACTTTATCCAATCAAAGACTACAATAAGATGGACCGCTTGCTTTAATATTTCTGCTATTTGATGACTCGAAGGACTTCTTTTCGGAATTCCCGATTCCCTGTTGTATTTTAAACTTCCGTTTTTTTTTAATCGCTTTGATTTTCTCAATGAAAAATTAAAATTAAAATCGAAAGTTGTATACAGCGGAAACCTTTAAGCAGGCGTAGAAGCGTAGAAGTAATTTAAGACAGCGTTATTGGATGCGCACGGAAAAAAAAGAACATATAATCTCTAAAAATATAGCAATATGCCCATCTTATTATAGTCTTTGATATAAAGAACATATAATCTCTAAAAATATAGCAATATGCCCATCTTATTATAGTCTTTGATATAATAAACGAATTCGAATTTCTTAGTAACATGACATACAGTTTATAAACAAATGAAACAAAAATACAACTTGTAATTTACAGGAGAATATGCTGCTTATGTTAGGAAGATAAGATAATAGTCCGCTAATTGGAAGACTTCAATCATAAGTATGCGTTGCTGGTCCGTCCGTAAATGGAGGATTGGTAACTCAGCTGATGGGTTAAGCCATTATGATGCTCGCCGGGGCACTTGGACTTGTAGCCATTGTGGGGGAACCGGTGGATCTGTATCGAGGGCGCCGACTGGGAGTCCGTCCTCCGCCTGGAGAACTGCCTCTGTATCTCGTTGCGGAACTTCCGGCCGCTGAGGCAGTAGAGATAGAAGTTGAATGTGTGGTTGCAGTACATGACGATGTTGACCAGCGCCCAGGCCAGCTCCGCCCTCGCGGCCAGTATAGCGGAAGACTTGATTTCATCCGTGCCGCCGGATAGTTCCCAAATATTGTACACACATGTTGGCGACGTGGTCAGCAGAAATATGGCGCTTAGGCCGAGAAGGATGATGGTCATGGATGAAGCGCGGCGCCTGCGGATCAGGGCGTTTTTCCCCGACGTCAGGTTCAACTCTGCCGCCGTTTTGAGCGAGAGGAAAGTCTTCCAGACGATCACAGCGTTGCCCACTATGACGAACATGAAGGGCAAGAGGGACAAGAAGACCATGTCAATGATAGGGTAGGTGATATGGATGAATGAATTGTAGCTTTGGTGAGTCGCCTTGCACTCTGTCAGATTGTTCTCGCCCGGCTCCAGGCTGAGTCCAACCAGGAAGTGGCTCTGCATGACGACCTGCGACAGCACGATCAACAGGACGACCATGAAGGCGCGCCGCTTGGTGCAGAACGTCCCCACCCGGTGCGGCAGGCAGGTGGAGCACGTGCGCTCCAGGGTCATCACCACCAGCAGCCAGGCGGAGGAGTAGATAGACACGTAGACGAGCCAGGTGTGCGCCTTGCAGACCACGACGCTCAGGTGGCGTAGATCCGCGTCGAACGTCCAGAACACCCACTGTCGCAGCAGGCCGGTGTACAGCACGCACAGATCGGAGATGGCCAGCGCGCGTAGGTAGATGTGCATGGATGTCCTGCCCAGCCGGAGGGTGCGCATCATCATAAGGATGAGGACATTGCCCATGGTGCCGAAGAGAAAGAGGACAATAGGACAAACCTGAAGGAAGAAAAAAAAGCATAAAGAGAAAATAAGCTAAAAGGAAGTCGTTAGGTCTAGATATTATTTAACTGGACCTTGCAGACATTGTTTAACTGGACCTTTCATAAATTTTTTAACTGGACCTTTCAGACATTGTTTAACTGGACCTTTCAGAAATTATTTAACTGGACCTTTCAGACATTATTTAACTGGATTTTTCAGAAATTATTTAACTGGACCTTTCAGACATTGTTTAACTGGACCTTTCAGACATTGTTTAACTGGACCTTTCATAAATTATTTAACTGGACCTTTCAGACATTGTTTAACTGGACCTTTCAGAAATTATTTAACTGGACCTTTCAGACATTGTTTAACTGGACCTTTCAGAAATTTTTTTAATGGACCTTTCAGACATTGTTTAACTGGACCTTTCAGAAATTATTTAACTGGATCTTTCAGAAATTATTTAACTAGACCTTTCAGACATTGTTTAACTGGACATTTCAGACACTATTTAACTGGACCTTTCAGACATCATTTAACTGACCTAGCTCATCATTCAACTGACCACTCATTCATCATTCAACTAACCAATCATACATCATTCAACTGACCACTCACACATCATTCAACTGACCACTCACATCATTCAACTGACCACTCACACATCATTCAACTGACCACTCACACATCATTCAACTGACTACCCACACATCACTCAACTGACCTGCCACACAACGGTCGCCACCTTGAACTCCGTCTCGTTCTTCATCGAGTGCGACGGCATCTGGGTCATCGGCACGTAGGTGGACAGGTCGCCGGACTCCGTGGGGCGCCCGACGTCGCCGGCCGCACCTCCCCGGATCTGGTGGTCCCCCTGGCGTGAGTACTGGTGCGGGACACAGCTGACGTTGTTCCAGCTGTAGCTGGGCTCGTTTTGCATGATAACCTGTATTGTCTTCTGCATGGTCGGCTCACGTGATGGGCGTGGCCATGGACTCGGATCGTTTTCCCTCAGCCTCGCTTCAGCCTCGCCTATTCAGCTTTTCATATTGGATTAACGTGTCCGTGTGTTTGCGAAGAAGGGCTGATGTTTACACCGCGTCCATTCTTGAAGTTGTTTGATATTGCTGCTCTGTAAATTAAAGAAAAAATTGGATTAATTGGATTAACGTGTCCGTGTGTTTGCGAAGAAGGGCTGATGTTTACACGCGTCCATTCTTGAAGTTGTTTGATATTGCTGCTCTGTAAATTAAAGAAAAAATTGGATTAATTGGATTAACGTGTCCGTGTGTTTGCGAAGAAGGGCTGATGTTTACACGCGTCCATTCTTGAAGTTGTTTGATATTGCTGCTCTGTAAATTAAAGAAAAAGGAAAAGTAAACTACCCGTTGGAACAAATTGATCCATAGTGCCGGTGAAGCAGCGGTCACCAGTTTCTGTGGCAACGGCATGCTAGGGGACTGTGCGGCCAGCACAATGCCCAGCCGCCTTTACTTTTACCCCAACTAATGTTCGATACCCATCAGAGCTGGTTAAACTCAGGGATACCCTTCAGTCCCCGGAAAAAAAATCCTAGCCTTCACCAGGTTTCGAACCCAGAACCGTCGGTACGTAAGGCGAACGCGCCACCGCGGCCCTTGTTGTTATGTTCTGGATCAATTTTCGTAGAGGACCTGGGAGAATAAAGACACACAAGAATAAGTATTTATGTTTTTTTTTAAAAGCTAAAGATATATCTGTAGGTCAGTGAGCTGGAATGATAAGTTTATCCATTACCTTGTCCTGTAGTAAATAATATATGATAATAATATTGATCCTTTTATGGCGCATATCCCGTTGATAACATTTCTATGCGCTGAAACGACAACAACAGACGAAAATGAAAATATGTATACGATAATATTGCTAACTAAATAGGTGAGTCTTCAATCGGCTTCTGAAGGTGTCGAAGCTCGGGCTCTGGCGAAGCTGTAGTGGGAGGTGTTTCCAAGCGGACGGTCCCGCGTAGAAGAAAGCACGTTCGCCAGCGGTCACTAGCCTCACACGTGGGATACTCAGGGTAAGCGCATCAGATGCTGAGCGGAGTGGACGGGATTGAGTATATAGCTCGAGACAGGAGCGAAGGTAGTTGGGGGCAGAGTCATTCAGGCACTTGTAACATAGAGAAGCCATCTTGTAGGAGATCCGAAGCAAAGGTAGTTGGGGGCAGAGTCATTCAGGCACTTGTAACATAGAGACGCCAGCTTGTAGGAGATCTGGTGGTTAATGGGAAGCCAGTGCAGGGATCGGAGCATTGGAGTAGTATGCGTCGAATTCTTCTTCTTAAGGACCAGTCGGGAAGCACAGTTCTGAATACGTTGGAGGCCCTGAAGGGAGGAGGTCGAGAGGCCAGCCAAGAGCGAATTGCAGTAATCCAAGCGGGAAAAAGGAGAGAGATGACGAGCTTAACACAAGCTTCCTTGGTCAGATAGCGACGGATGGAGAAAATGCAACGCAGATGGAAAAAGCAAATTTTGGTGAGTAAGGAGATGTGGGGCTGCATGGACAGAGTAGAGTCGAGATAGACACCAAGGCTCTTGACAGTCGGGGAGAAAGGTACTGTTGCGTCGGCCAGTTGGAGATCGGACTCAGTAAGGGACGCGACCCTCTGTCTCGTACCGACGATAAGAGCTTCAGTCTTCTCACTGTGCAA
The DNA here is from genome assembly GCA_949126835.1 of Anisus vortex. Taxonomy (NCBI): domain Eukaryota; kingdom Metazoa; phylum Mollusca; class Gastropoda; family Planorbidae; genus Anisus; species Anisus vortex. The sequence goes on from OX421495.1 coordinate 1,853,315, forward strand.
CTTCAACTTGTTTTCCGTCATCCAGTTCTTTATGTCCAGGAAACAGATGGAGATGGAAGAAAGGAGCCCATCGAAGTCTTCAGGCTTAGCACTGTTATAGAGCTGGGTGTCATCGTCAAAGAAATGATATTTTAGGTTGTTGCGTTCAATATCAAAGGAGAGGGGTTGGGTGTATAGGGTGAAAAGAACTGGGCCGAGAACAGACCCTTTTGGCACACCATAGCAGTAACTGTTATCTTGGGTGTCTAGCACTCGTCAATTTGTGCTAATTATTACTTTACTTCCCTAATTGCTAAAAATCTGCAAACCTAACCTTTACTCAAACCATGTTGTGTTAAATTAATCTACAACGAAAGCTCTACCTATTATTTCAAAAGATCTATATTTCATATTAACTAAAACCCTAATTTAAATTATTAATCAAAGAATCATACAAATTATCGCGTAGTCTATGTTACTAACTTAAAAATCCAAAACAATAATTACGCACATTATGTTGACATAAAATTATCACATATCATATTACTAGATTATACTATAAATATAAAATGTATTTAAATTCATTCAAATTAATCACTTTCATTTTCCATAAAAAAAATGAGAGTCTTCTTATCTTATTTTATACATTACAGACGCTCCTTCGATAAAGAAGATTATTGCGTTCTACGCTCATCCGTGGTCCGAGTCTAGTCTTGCACTTTTATTAATGTTTTAAATGATGTTAAGTTACTGGGTTTCCTTGTTTGTTCAGGCAACCCATTCCATGCCCGAATGCCACTCGGGAAGAAAGTGTACTTATATGCATTTGTTCTCGCATAAGGGATAAGGAAAGTGTTTTTGTCTTTATGTTTATCTGAGCTTTGCAACAGGTTGTTATTGGGTGGTATTTCTAAATTAGAGTTTAATGCCTTATGTATTATTACTACTTTACTCTTTGCCCTTCTGTTCTCTAGTGTTTCTAGGTTTAGTGATTTGACTAATGGTGTTATTCTTGTTAATTGGGAATATTCACTAGTTATGAACCTTGCAGCTCTTACACACAGATAACATAAACTTCTAATACTGGACAAAGAAACATGTAGATTTAAGGAATAATCTTTTTTGTGTTCCTTGTTCTAAGGCTGACTTTGAATGACATTAACATTTATATCGGACACCCGTATAAAGAGAATTATATTTGTAAATATCACACTGCCCACAATTTGTACTATCGGGCCCAGGATCCACCCATCTGACAGCGTTTTAACTCGGTCTGTCAATCTTTATACCCACCTCATTACTACTTCTCTCTCTCTCTCTCTCTCTGTTTATCTTTATTTCTCTCTCTCACACTCACATTATTTCTACGTAGCCATACAGAATCATAGATAGAGAGAAAGAAAGGAAGACACAGACATAGGTAGAGAGAAAGAAAGGAAGACACAGACATAGGTAGACAGAAAGAAAGGAAGACACAGACATAGGTAGAGAGAAAGAAAGGAAGACACAGACATAGGTAGACAGAAAGAAAGGAAGACACAGACATAGGTAGAGAGAAAGAAAGGAAGACACAGACATAGGTAGACAGAAAGAAAGGAAGACACAGACATAGGTAGAGAGAAAGAAAGGAAGACACAGACATAGGTAGAGAGAAAGAAAGGAAGACACAGACATAGGTAGAGAGAAAGAAAGGAAGACACAGACATAGGTAGACAGAAAGAAAGGAAGACACAGACATAGGTAGACAGAAAGAAAGGAAGACACAGACATAGGTAGAGAGAAAGAAAGGAAGACACAGACATAGGTAGAGAGAAAGAAAGGAAGACACAGACATAGGTAGAGAGAAAGAAAGGAAGACACAGACATAGGTAGACAGAAAGAAAGGAAGACACAGACATAGGTAGAGAGAAAGAAAGGAAGACACAGACATAGGTAGACAGAAAGAAAGGAAGACACAGACATAGGTAGAGAGAAAGAAAGGAAGACACAGACATAGGTAGAGAGAAAGAAAGGAAGACACAGACATAGGTAGAGAGAAAGAAAGGAAGACACAGACATAGGTAGACAGAAAGAAAGGAAGACACAGACATAGGTAGACAGAAAGAAAGGAAGACACAGACATAGGTAGAGAGAAAGAAAGGAAGACACAGACATAGGTAGAGAGAAAGAAAGGAAGACACAGACATAGGTAGAGAGAAAGAAAGGAAGACACAGACATAGGTAGACAGAAAGAAAGGAAGACACAGACATAGGTAGAGAGAAAGAAAGGAAGACACAGACATAGGTAGAGAGAAAGAAAGGAAGACACAGACATAGGTAGAGAGAAAGAAAGGAAGACACAGACATAGGTAGAGAGAAAGAAAGGAAGACACAGACATAGGTAGACAGAAAGAAAGGAAGACACAGACATAGGTAGACAGAAAGAAAGGAAGACACAGACATAGGTAGACAGAAAGAAAGGAAGACACAGACATAGGTAGACAGAAAGAAAGGAAGACACAGACATAGGTAGACAGAAAGAAAGGAAGACACAGACATAGGTAGAGAGAAAGAAAGGAAGACACAGACATAGGTAGAGAGAAAGAAAGGAAGACACAGACATAGGTAGAGAGAAAGAAAGGAAGACACAGACATAGGTAGACAGAAAGAAAGGAAGACACAGACATAGGTAGAGAGAAAGAAAGGAAGACACAGACATAGGTAGAGAGAAAGAAAGGAAGACACAGACATAGGTAGAGAGAAAGAAAGGAAGACACAGACATAGGTAGACAGAAAGAAAGGAAGACACAGACATAGGTAGAGAGAAAGAAAGGAAGACACAGACATAGGTAGAGAGAAAGAAAGGAAGACACAGACATAGGTAGACAGAAAGAAAGGAAGACACAGACATAGGTAGAGAGAAAGAAAGGAAGACACAGACATAGGTAGAGAGAAAGAAAGGAAGACACAGACATAGGTAGAGAGAAAGAAAGGAAGACACAGACATAGGTAGAGAGAAAGAAAGGAAGACACAGACATAGGTAGAGAGAAAGAAAGGAAGACACAGACATAGGTAGAGAGAAAGAAAGGAAGACACAGACATAGGTAGAGAGAAAGAAAGGAAGACACAGACATAGGTAGAGAGAAAGAAAGGAAGACACAGACATAGGTAGACAGAAAGAAAGGAAGACACAGACATAGGTAGAGAGAAAGAAAGGAAGACACAGACATAGGTAGAGAGAAAGAAAGGAAGACACAGACATAGGTAGAGAGAAAGAAAGGAAGACACAGACATAGGTAGAGAGAAAGAAAGGAAGACACAGACATAGGTAGAGAGAAAGAAAGGAAGACACAGACATAGGTAGAGAGAAAGAAAGGAAGACACAGACATAGGTAGAGAGAAAGAAAGGAAGACACAGACATAGGTAGAGAGAAAGAAAGGAAGACACAGACATAGGTAGAGAGAAAGAAAGGAAGACACAGACATAGGTAGAGAGAAAGAAAGGAAGACACAGACATAGGTAGAGAGAAAGAAAGGAAGACACAGACATAGGTAGAGAGAAAGAAAGGAAGACACAGACATAGGTAGAGAGAAAGAAAGGAAGACACAGACATAGGTAGAGAGAAAGAAAGGAAGACACAGACATAGGTAGAGAGAAAGAAAGGAAGACACAGACATAGGTAGAGAGAAAGAAAGGAAGACACAGACATAGGTAGAGAGAAAGAAAGGAAGACACAGACATAGGTAGAGAGAAAGAAAGGAAGACACAGACATAGGTAGAGAGAAAGAAAGGAAGACACAGACATAGGTAGACAGAAAGAAAGGAAGACACAGACATAGGTAGAGAGAAAGAAAGGAAGACACAGACATAGGTAGAGAGAAAGAAAGGAAGACACAGACATAGGTAGAGAGAAAGAAAGGAAGACACAGACATAGGTAGAGAGAAAGAAAGGAAGACACAGACATAGGTAGACAGAAAGAAAGGAAGACACAGACATAGGTAGACAGAAAGAAAGGAAGACACAGACATAGGTAGACAGAAAGAAAGGAAGACACAGACATAGGTAGACAGAAAGAAAGGAAGACACAGACATAGGTAGAGAGAAAGAAAGGAAGACACAGACATAGGTAGAGAGAAAGAAAGGAAGACACAGACATAGGTAGAGAGAAAGAAAGGAAGACACAGACAAAGATAGACAGAAAGAAAGGAAGACACAGACATAGGTAGACAGAAATAGGGGAAAAACAAACAACAGACTAATAAAGAAGGCGCTAGAATATATTAATTCCATTTTCATAAATAACGGCTACAGTGGAAAAACGTCTTAAGTCACATTTATAAAAAAAAACGAGTTTATGACCCTTGGTACATAGATTTAAATTGGAAACAGAAAACAACTTTATTTTTTTAATTATTATTTTAAATTTGTATGAACCGTTCCTTTACAGCAAGATAACAACATGAGGCCCAGATAAATTGAACTAATTAACTATTTTCCATCAAAGCTAATTTAAATAATTTAAATAATTAGGGAAACAAAACAAGGATTTAATTAATGCTCACAAGTATGGCTTTAAATTTGGACATGATAGTTTGTCAATAAAATTTCTTTTTTTTTAAAACTGGAGATGTACAAAGAATATTTTTTAGCCAAGTGAACTTGTGATGGATTTACTCAACGAAACTTTTGCAGAGGCGTTCACTGATAGACAACAAAGTGGGGCCCTAGACCATATGGCTATATATACAGGGGCGAAGCCAGAATTTTTTTCCAGGGGGGGGGGGGGGGGCTGAACTTTCGCTTGGCAAACATTTACCAAATTTCAAGGGGGGGGGGGGGGGGGGGCTGAACTTCCGCGTGATAAACATTTACTAAAGTTTTAGCGAATTTAGTACACATTTAAACAAAAAACTGTTGAAAAACATATTTCGCAAAAATTCCAGGTAGGGGGGGGGGGGTGTTTAGCCCCCCCCCCCAGCCCCCCCCCCCTGTGGCTTCGCCCCTGTATATATATATATATTATTATTACAGGAGTCGACAACATTTTGATAATTGTATGCCAAAGTAGGATTTCTAATTTATTAAGCGTGACAACAGCTTAAAAGTCATCCTGCTTTAGCAGTCAATTTCTTGTAGAAGGTACTTTAATTGCCTTTTTTTGTAAAAGGAATCTTCTGCGTGACATTGAAAATTTGCTCTGTGTCAAAGTCTGGCACGCGTGCCGTAGGTTGCCAAACTCTGTTTTATTACATTTAGTAGGTGCACAATGATGATATGCTCGAAAATACATTATATTTCAATATATATATATAGACAGAAACAGGTGAATATGTAAAGATTAAAAAAAAAGGAGAAAAACACTTTCCTTATCCCTTGCGCAAGAACAAATGCATATAAGTTTTACATATTACTCTTTCTTCCCGAGTGGCATTCGGACAAGGAGTGGGCTACCTGATCAAAGCAGGAAAACCAGTAACTTAACATCATTTAAAACACAAATCAAAATGCAAGGCCACGAATAAGCATAGGGCGCATTAACCTTCTTGGAGCGTTTGTAATAATATTATACAAGATACATTAAAGATATACGAAAAACGATTCCATTAAGATGGATGTCATATATCAATGGAATAAATATTACAATTACAATGTCATGTCGACAACATGACGGCATATGTCACATGACATCCTGACATAAAATAAACTGACAGGTCATTCGGAAAATATTGGAGCCACTCCCGATACTTGTCAACCCACTTTAGCTATTGTGGCAATGAAAATTATAGAGGTATCCCTGTCAACGTCTACATTACATCCAGGAAATGGATGTAAACAACTCTATGTTATAATTTCCACATCTCAAAAAGTACTTATTTGATTTCTCGAAAAGAGGCGACACAAACCGGAAACCCGGCCCGTTTAAAACATGTCAGCCAATGAAATCTCTCCAATGAGTCTAAGGTAGATAATGGGAAGTATGTGAACTTGCTCTCGTACAAGCTGTTAGATAAAACATTATCGTAATGTCTTTCGTTATCTTACCCCCAACCCTCCCAATCCCATCACCAGATCCGAAACTCTCTTGCTTTTCTTGACCTTTCAAAGAGCAACTGTACTGGCGCGTTTATTATAGGTCTATTATATCACTAATTATAGAAGCACTAGAGAACAAAAAGGCCAAAGAGTAAAGTAATAATAATACATAAGGCATTCAATTCTAATTTAGAAATACAACCCAATAACAATCTTTTACAATGCTCAGATAAACAAACATAAGGACAAAAATACCTTACTTATCCCTTATGCGAGAATAAATTCTTCCCTAGTGGTATTCGGGTATGGAATGTGTTACCTGAACGAACCAGGAAAATCAGTAACTTGACATCAATTAAAACACAAATAAAAATGCAAGACTAGACTCAGGCCATGGATAAGCGTAGGACGTAATAATCTTCCGTATAGAAGAGGCGTCTGTAATAAATAATATTAAGACATAAAGACTTTTGGTCCAACCTATCTGTTCTTTATTTACACTTGTTTTGTACTTCTTATCTTATCTTATACATTACAGACGCTCCTTCTATAAAGAAGATTATTGCGTCCTACGCTCATCCGTGGTCCGAGTCTAGTCTTGCATTTTTATTAATGTTTTAAATGATGTTAGGTTATTGGTTTTCCTGGTTTGTTCAGGCAACCCATTCCATGCCCGAATGCCACTCGGGAAGAAAGAGTACTTATATGCATTTGTTCTCGCATAAGGGACAAGGAAGGTGTTTTTGTCTTTATGTTTATCTGAGCTTTGCAACAGATTGTTATTGGGTTGTATTTCTAAATTAGAGTTTAATGCCTTATGTATTATTACTACTTTACTCTTTGCCCTTCTGTCCTCTAGTGTTTCTAGGTTTAGTGATTTGACTAATGGTGTTACTCTTGTCAATTGGGAATATTCACTAGTTATAAACCTTGCAGCTCTTTTTTGAATTTGTTCTAATTTTTTAATGTTTTCTTTAGTTGATGGGTCCCATACAGATCCTGCATATTCTAGTATAGGCCTAACTAATGTGAGATAGCATTTTAGTTTTATATTCTTATTACATTTGTAAAAGTTCCTTTTTATGAATCCTAATGTTTTGTTTGATTTTTTAATTACTTCATCAATGTGAGGGTTCCAAGATAACTTATCATTTATTATTACTCCTAGATACTTAGCATTGCTAGTTTGAGTTAGTTCTTTACAATGAATGAAGTAGTTTGTTATTATTTGTTTCTTTTTCTTGGATACCCTTATTAGTTGGCATTTTTCTGGGTGAAAGGACATACTCCAGTTTGATTCCCATTTTTGTAGTTCATCTAGGTCTTTTTGTAAAAGTTCACTATCTTTTCCTGTCTTTATTATTCTATAAATTATGCAATCATCAGCAAATAATCTTACTTTTGTGCCTGTGTTGATGCAATTTGGCAGATCATTAATGTAAATTAGAAATAGTAGGGGCCCTAGAACAGTTCCTTGTGGAACTCCTGAGTTTACTGTTATTGGTGATGACTTAGAGCCATTTATTATCACTGTTTGTTCTCTGCCTATAAGAAAGTCCTGAATCCACTGATGTAAGGGACCAGAGATGCCAAAGTATTTAAGTTTTTTAAGAAGACTAGAATGATGAACTTTATCAAATGCTTTTGAAAAATCTAGTAATATAGCATCAATTTGGTTGTTATTATCTAATCCCTTAGACAAGTCATCTATTAAGCCTATCAATTGAGTCTCACATGATCTATTTTTCCTGAAGCCATGTTGGTGTGGGCACAGTGCATTTAGTTTGTCTAGATGATTTACTATACTACTATATATTATATGTTCAAGTAATTTACATGTTATGCTTGTTAGAGAAACAGGTCTATAATTTCCGGGGTCAGATTTATCTCCTTTTTTGAAAAGGGGGGTTACATTGGCTAATTTCCAATCTTTGGGCACTTTGCCCTGGTTTAGAGAGGCCTGAAAAAGTATTTTAAAGATTGGAGATATTTCATTAGTTAGTTCTCTAAGCAGTCTTGCTGGTATTTCGTCTGGACCAGAAGCTTTGTTTACTTTTAAGTTGGTTAGGAGTTGTTTAATGCCTTTTTCATCTACATTTATATTTCCTATCTCTTCTAGTTTGTTTAAATTTATGAATATTTCTTTGTCACCTGGATTTGAAAAAGATGATGCAAAGTGTGTGTTTAGGATATTAGCTTTAGTTTCATTATCATTATAAGTTTTGTTGTTTTGGCCTTTTAGTGGAGCTATACCTGTAGTGTCCATTTTTCTTGATTTAATGTAGGACCATAAGTTTTTATTATTATCTTTAGAAATTACATTGTTTACATATTCATTTTGCAGCTGTCTGCTTAGTTTCTGAGTTAAATGTTTAATTTTTAGGTATTTTTTATTTAGTCTAATTAAATTAGTTGCCTTAAACTTTTTGAATAGATTTTCTTTTTGTTTACACAGTTTCTTTAGTTTAGTGTTAAACCAACATTTGTTAATTTTATTTGATGTTTGTTTTGTTGGCACAGAGTCAGCCATTATTGCTTTTAAGTTGGTTTTTATAAATTGCCAAATATCTTCAACTGGACTATCTATATTGTATTTAGTAAGAAAATTGGTTTGGAATTTTATTGCTGCTTGATGTAGTTCTGTTGTGTTACATTTATTCCAGAGATAAATTATTCTTTTAGGTTTCTTGCTAATTTGGATTTTTATTTTGTTATTTACTCTGACAATATCATGATCTGAAAGTCCAGGGATTATTTCATAATCTAATACTAGTCCTGGTCTGTTCGTTAAAAATAAATCTAGTATATTATGGTTTCTTGTTGGTTTTTTATTAATTTGGTCTAAGTTTAGATTTTGGATGGTATTGATAAACATTTCATTTATTTCTTTTGTGTTTTGGTGCTTTTCTATAGAGTAGCTATTCCAATTTATATCAGGGAGGTTGAAGTCCCCCATTATCCAAATTATAGCATTTTTATATTTAGTTTCAATACTTGTCAGCTGATTACACAGATCAGACATGTACTCTGATGTTGAGTTTGGTGGTCTGTAAACACTGCCTACAATTAGTGGTTTGGAATTAGGTCTGCTTATTTTACAAAATACTGACTCTATGTTATTTTGAGGTTCTAATTTAATTTCTTCAGCTATTAGGGTAGATTTTATGGCTAGTAAGACTCCTCCATGCCTGTCTGACCTATCTTTCCTAAAAATTTCATAATTATTATTGAATATCTCTGTGTTGTAAATATCTGGGCTAAGCCATGTTTCGGAACCTGCAATTATGTCTGGTTCTTCATTATTTATTAAAAGTTCCAAATCAGCTTTTTTATTTTTAATGCTTTGGAAATTTATTGTAAGAGTTTTGAGGTGATGCTGATTTGGGGTTTTATGGGATTTAGTGTTAAAGAGTGTCTTTTTACTTTTTTTTATTGGTGTTGATCTAGCTAAGGGTTTATTTAGGTCTAAATTATTAACTTCTGGGCTTGTCAAGGCACTGTAGGGGTTTGTGGTATCCAGGTCATGAGAATTAAACAGACCTGAACTAAATTGTGGCAACCCACACTGTACACAGTGCCAAGAGGCATCTTTATTTCCTAACTTGACTTGTTCTTTAAGCCATTATTTCATTCTATTATGTAATCCTTACATCACTGGAGAGATATGCGAGTCTTTTACAGGAAGACAGGATGATTAAAAGCAGAAAACAAAAATGTATCAATATGGGGAACTTTTTTAAAATAATAAAAAAATGTAAGCGGAAATATGTTATTATTATTTTTTTTCATTTACAATCCATTTCCTGGGCCAGAGTATCGAATAAACCGATGGGGTTTTCCCGGTCAGAAATATCAATTTTAAATTTGCAGACAGACAATAGTCTTGAGAAAAATTAGTGTATTTTGTGTTTCAAGTTTATTCCGTTTTTCAAAGTTTAGTTTAAGCTTATCAATATGTTTAAGATGAAGTTTAGTGTGAGCTAAACGTGCATGTTTGAGATAAAGTTTAGTTTGAGAATAACTTGCCTTTGATATAAACTGGTGTTTGAGGCAAAATTTAGTTTGAGTTTAACTTAAGATAAAGTTTAGTTTTAGTTAAACGTGTGTTTCAGACAAAGTTTAGTTTTAGTTAAACGTGTGTTTCAAAGTTTAGTTTGTGCTAAACTCGTATGTTTTAGATCAAATTCAGTTTTAGTTAAACGTGTATGTTTGAGATGAATATTAGTTTGAGTTAAATTTGTTTTTTATATTTATATCCTGTTATCTGTTCACATAGATTTTCCATTTTCCGCCTGTAAACAAACTATTATATACTATAATCTAATTATAATGTAAGATAATATTATAATCTTTGCCTTTAGAGTAGAGCCATCTTTTTTTAAGTATACTGTAATTGAAAAACACTATATCAACATCAGTTAAGTGACACCACGAAATCATTCAATAGTTATGATCACACAATGCAAATAGCCGATTGACCAATCCTAGATCAGGGAGAGCGAATAGCACTCTTTCTTTCCGAGTGGCATCCGAAGCCTGGAATGGGTTGCCTTGAACGAACCAGGAAAACCAGTAACATAACATCATTTAAAACACTAACAAAAATGCAAGACTAGACTCAGACCACGGATAAGCGTTGGACGCAGTAATCTTCTTTATAGAATGGGCGTCTGTAATATATAAGCTATAACATAAATAATTCACCCAATGAGAACTTTTGCCCAAGATGAATGTAAAAAGGCGCATATAGTGACAGCCCATGTCATTCCCAAATACAATTTCATCAAATTATGGGATGTTTTCTTTTCGCTCTCCTTGCTTCTAAATTAATCCCTAAACTGACCGGACACCGTAACATGTAACAGATGAAGATGAAGATGAAGAAAGACCAAACAAGGGATGAGATAGCAGCTGATTAATTTGTCGTATCCACTAAGTTGCTCAAATGTAATTCTTCAGCCACATGTTGTTAGAATTGATCATGCGACTTGGATTCTGTGGCTGTTTCTGTCACGTGATAAACATGTTGCAGCCGATATCCAGGGGGAGATCATTTAATAATATCCTTAAACGAAACGTGTAGTTGCTTTGTCCAATGTGTACATTAAAGTACATCTGTGAGTTTGTGTGTGTACGAGTGGGAGAGACAGGGGAATGGTGGGAGGTAGAGAGTAAAGGAGAGAGAGAGAGTAAAGGAGAGAGAGAAAAGGAGAGAGAGAGAGTAAAGGAGAGAGAGAAAAGGAGAGAGAGAGAGTAAAGGAGAGAGAGAGTAAAGGAGAGAGAGAGAGTAAAGGAGAGAGAGAAAAGGAGAGAGAGAGAGTAAAGGAGAGAGAGAGAGTAAAGGAGAGAGAGAGAGTAAAGGAGAGAGAAAGAGTAAAGGAGAGAGAGAGTAAAAGAGAGAGAGAGAGTAAAGGAGAGAGAGGGAGTAAAGGAGAGACAGAGAGTAAAGGAGAGAGAGAGAGAGTAAAGGAGAGAGAGAGTAAAGGAGAGAGAGAGTAAAGGAGAGAGAGAGAGAGAGTAAAGGAGAGAGAGAGAGAGTAAAGGAGAGAGAGAGAGAGTAAAGGAGAGAGAAAGAGTAAAGGAGAGAGAGAGAGAGTAAAGGAGAGAGAGAGTAAAGGAGAGAGAGAGAGTAAAGAAGAGAGAGAGAGTAAAGGAGAGAGAGAGTAAAGGAGAGAGAGAGTAAAGGAGAGAGAGAGAGTAAAGGAGAGAGAGAGAGTAAAAGAGAGAGAGAGAGAGTAAAGGAGAGAGAGAGAGAGTAAAGGAGAGAGAGAGAGTAAAGGAGAGAGAGAGAGAGTAAAGGAGAGAGAGAGTAAAGGAGAGAGAGAGAGTAAAGGAGAGAGAGAGAGTAAAGGAGAGAGAGAGTAAAGGCGAGAGAGAGAGTAAAGGAGAGAGAGAGAGTAAAGGCGAGAGAGAGTAAAGGAGAGAGAGAGAGTAAAGGAGAGAGAGAGTAAAGGAGAGAGAGAGAGTAAAGGAGAGAGAGAGTAAAGGAGAGAGAGAGTAAAGGAGAGAGAGAGAGTAAAGGAGAGAGAGACAGAGAGTAAAGGAGAGAGAGAGAGTAAAGGAGAGAGAGAGAGTAAAGGAGAGAGAGAGTAAAGGCGAGAGAGAGAGTAAAGGAGAGAGAGAGAGTAAAGGCGAGAGAGAGTAAAGGAGAGAGAGAGTAAAGGAGAGAGAGAGTAAAGGAGAGAGAGAGTAAAGGAGAGAGAGAGTAAAGGAGAGAGAGAGAGTAAAGGAGAGAGAGAGTAAAGGAGAGAGAGAGTAAAGGAGAGAGAAAGAGTAAAGGAGAGATAGAGTAAAGGAGAGAGAGTTAAGGAGAGAGAGAGTAAAGGCGAGAGAGAGAGTAAAGGAGAGAGAGAGGGTAAAGGAGAGAGAGAGAAAGGAGAGAGAGAGAGTAAAGGAGAGAGAGAGTAAAGGAGAGAGAGAAAGTAAAGGAGAGAGAGAGAGTAAAGGAGAGAGAGTAAAGGAGAGAGAGAGAGTAAAGGAGAGAGAGAGAGTAAAGGAGAGAGAGAGAGTAAAGGAGAGAGAGAGAGTAAAGGAGAGAGAGAGAGTAAAGGAGAGAGAGAGAGAGTAAAGGAGAGAGAGAGTAAAGGAGACAGAGAGTAAAGGAGAGAGTAAAGGAGAGAGAGAGGGTAAAGGAGAGAGAGAGTAAAGGAGAGAGAGGGTAAAGGAGAGAGAGAGTAAAGGAGAGAGAGTAAAGGAGAGAGAGAGTAAAGGAGACAGAGGGTAAAGGAGAGAGAGAGAGTAAAGGAGAGAGAGAGTAAAGGAGAGAGAGAGGGTAAAGGAGAGAGAGAGAGTAAAGGAGACAGAGAGTAAAGGGGAGAGTAAAGGAGAGAGAGAGTAAAGGAGAGAGAGAGTAAAGGAGACAGAGAGTAAAGGAGAGAGTAAAGGAGAGAGAGAGGGTAAAGGAGAGAGAGAGTAAAGGAGACAGAGAGTAAAGGAGAGAGTAAAGGAGACAGAGGGTAAAGGAGAGAGAGAGTAAAGGAGAGAGAGAGTAAAGGAGAGAGAGAGAGTAAAGGAGAGAGAGAGTAAAGGAGAGAGAGTAAAGGAGAGAGAGAGCAAAGGAGAGAGAGAGACAGTAAAGGAGAGAAAGTAAAGGAGAGAGAGAGAGTAAAGGAGAGAGAGTAAAGGAGAGAGAGAGAGTAAAGGAGAGAGAGTAAAGGAGAGAGAGAGTAAAGGAGAGAGTAAAGGAGAGAGAGAGTAAAGGAGAGAGAGAGAGTAAAGGAGAGAGAGTAAAGGAGAGAGAGAGAGTAAAAGAGAGAGAGTAAAGGAGAGAGAGAGAGTAAAGGAGAGAGAGAGTAAAGGAGAGAGAGAGACAGTAAAGGAGAGAGAGTAAAGGAGAGAGAGAGTAAAGGAGATAGAGTAAAGGAGAGAGAGAGAGTAAAGGAGAGAGAGAGTAAAGGAGAGAGAGAGTAAAGGAGAGAGTAAAGGAGAGAGAGAGTAAAGGAGAGATTTCATGAGAAAAAATAGTGAGATGCAAGAGGTTGACGCACCGAAGGTACTGGGTTCGAATCCTGGTGGCGGCTTAGATTTGTTCCCGGGTTGAGTCCACGAGTTGGGTTGGTACCAGACATTAGTTGGGGAGCAAAGACAAGACAAGAAGGTTGGTCATTGTGCTGGCTACACAATCTCCTAGCATGCCGTGACCACAAAAACTTGTGAACGCTGCTTTACTTGTTTTAGAGGATGTCGTGGGGGGGGGGGGCAGTAAGTGAAAGAGTAAGTAAGAGAGAGGGAAAGAGAGAGAGAGAGGTAGAGGGAGAGAGAGGGAGAGAGAGAGGGAGAGAGAGCGGGAGAGGTACGGTAAAGAATAAAAGGGAGAGTGGGAAAACGCAAATGAAGAAAAAAAAATCATTCATTTTAGCAGACGATAAAACAATCTCACTAAAAACCGTAACAATAACAGACATTAAAAAAAAACTATAATAAATGTAACAATATTGCAGACGTTAAAATACAACCAATGACAACTGTAGCAATAGCGGACGTCAAGATACAAACAATAACAGCTGTATCAATAGCGGACGTCAAGATACAAACAATAACAGCTGTATCAATAGCAGACGTCAAGATACAAACAATAACATATGTATCAATAGCAGACGTCAAAATACAAACAATAACATCTGTATCAATTGCAGACGTCAAAATAAAAACAAGAACATCTGTATCAATATCAGACGTCAAAATACAAAAAATTATAACTGTTACAACAACGAACGTTTAAAAAACAAACAATAGGAACCGTTACAATAGCAGACGTTAAAATACAATAACAAACAGCTGTAACAATAGAAGACGTTACAATACAATAACAAACAGCTGTAACAATAGCAGACGTTAAAATACAATCACTAACAGCCGTATCAATAGCAGAGAAATACAAAAAAAATTATAACTTTTATAAAAAAGACGTTAAAATACAATCAATAACTGCACTAACAACCGCAAGCAGGAACAGCTATGGGGTGTGTGTGTGTGGGGGGGGGGGGGGGTGTGACAGTTTGCCTATTTCAAACTCAAGAAATTGTTATCTCATCGAGGCAGCGAACTTTGATTAATTATTGTTCTCTTAGTAGGACGAAGAAATGCTGTCTCCTTGTCGGCAGGATTCAAGGAGTTCTCTGACGCAACTTCCGGAATATTCTTTGTTTCTGCTCATGTTATTTTGCTATTATCATCGTTTTTTTGTTTGTTTTTTGTTTTTTGAAAATATCTGTAGTGGCCGAGCTTGACCCATTTCTCGGTGGAAAGCAAATAATATCTGATTTTTTGGAAAGCCAATATTGGATTTTGAACTCATTTTGAGTCGGTTATTTTTTGTCTGGTTGCGTGGGATTATTTCTTTATTAGCGAATACACATTTTTGTTTGGGTGCGTTATTTGCTGTTATTAAGTCTGTTAATAAGATGGACCGGTTGCTTTAATATTTCTGCTATTTGATGACTCGAATGACTTCTTTTCGGAATTCCCGATTCCCTTTTTGTACTGTTCACTTCCGTTTTAATTCATCGCTGTGATTTTCTCAATGAAAAAAATAAAATTAAAATCGAAAGTTGTATACATGCGGAAACATTTAGGCAAACGCGGGAGCGTAGAAGTCAGTTAAGGCAGCGTTATTGGATGCGCACGGAAAAAGAACATAAAAGCTCTAAAAATAGAGCAAGCTGTCCGTCTTATTATAGTCTTTTCCTTTTAGTTCTCGACAAATGTTACAGTCCTCATAATAACGACTTTCATCCAAACAACAACAACCCTACTTCCAGGTCACGTTCTGATATAAAGGACAGCTTCATATAATGTCATACAGCCCTACTTCCAGGTCACGTTCTGATATAAAGGACAGCTTCTTATAATGTCATACAGCCCTACTTCCAGGTCACGTTCTGATATAAAGGACAGCTTCTTATAATGTCATACAGCCCTACTTCCAGGTCACGTTCTGATATAAAGGACAGCTTCTTATAATGTCATACAGCCCTACTTCCAGGTCACGTTCTGATATAAAGGACAGCTTCTTATAATGTCATACAGCCCTACTTCCAGGTCACGTTCTGATATAAAGGACAGCTTCTTATAATGTCATACAGCCCTACTTCCAGGTCACGTTCTGATATAAAGGACAGCTTCTTATAATGTCATACAGCCCTACTTCCAGGTCACGTTCTGATATAAAGGACAGCTTCTTATAATGTCATACAGCCCTACTTCCAGGTCACGTTCTGATATAAAGGACAGCTTCTTATAATGTCATACAGCCCTACTTCCAGGTCACGTTCTGATATAAAGGACAGCTTCTTATAATGTCATACAGCCCTACTTCCAGGTCACGTTCTGATATAAAGGACAGCTTCTTATAATGTCATACAGCCCTACTTCCAGGTCACGTTCTGATATAAAGGACAGCTTCTTATAATGTCATACAGATCTAAAAAAAAAAAAAAGAAAAACAAAGTTGAAGAGTTCTTATCGACCGAAAGAAATTTAAATTTTGGTCTAAAATTCTAGGAAGTAAAAAGCAATGCAGCTGGGAAGACGCAGTTTTTCTGATTGGACAAAACTAATTGGGTCAGTGTTGTAGAGCATGGTCAAGACACAAAGTCCATCAACTTTCATCATCACCATCATCTGTGGCCAGGGGAGAAGCCACGAGATGGGCTGAATTTTTTTTGAAAAATAACTATTAGCAACAGTTTTTTTTTAATACATAATTAATTCGCGAAACATTTGATAACTGTTTATCACGCGAAATTTCAGTTCCCCCCCCCCCTGAAAAAAATGTCTGGATTCGCCCCTGTCTGTGGCGCTACAGCCCAAAGAGGTCTCTGGCCTGCCACACTACATCCTTCCACTCTGACCTATCTGATGTTTTTTTCTTCTCTCCAGGCCTGAACCCTCAATCTGTCTTAGATCCATCTCGACGTTGTCCAACCATCTCAGTCTGCGACTGCCTTTCATGTTCGTTAAATGCTGATATAACTTTTTATATCTGTAAATGAGTTGACGTCATGCTGCTAAATTACTTAATAATGAGAACTCGATCCAGTAAACTTCTTGTATGCCCAATTGCCTGGGCACAGAAATGGTTACTTTCAACAAACCAGGACAACCAGTAACTTAACATCATTTAAAACACTAGACTAGATTTAGATCAAGGAAAAGCGTAGGACGCAAAAATCTTATGTAAAGTTTGCTCAATTCCTAATTTTTTTTATTTTAACTACAGTCAAGACAGAAAGTTGTATATTTATTATACAAATCCATAAAATGTTTAAAAAATCAATTCGCAAAAAAGTTCAAATGTCTCAAATATTTATTACAGTGCCAATACCCCCTTGTCACGTTTCTCCTGTCTGTTTGTCTATTTACACGTTACGTGCGAGGAGTGTGGGTAGTTCGTTTATCGACAAATTAATTTGCGGGTTCCTTCGATTCCGCCGACACTGCGAATAGGGACTGTCACAAACTAATTGGGGTCCATTGTTGACTTTTGGTCGGGGGACACGACGCGCTTTCTGAGAGTAGTTCGCCCTTGATGACCCACTTGTGGTTACTCCAGCCCCCCCCCCCCCTCACCCCCGGGTGACGTGAGTGGACGGCTGAAGGTCGCGTTACGCGTGCAGTCGATCTTCTGCTTTTATAGCTGTCAATGAAAAACTCATGTTTATATAGTCTATCATTGACACTCTGTATGTCAATGAAAAACTCATGTTTATATAGTCTATCATTGACACTCAATAATATGTCAATGAAAAACTCATGTTTATATAGTCTATCATTGACACTCTATATATCAATGAAAAACTCATGTTTATATAGTCTATCATTGACACTCTATATGTCAATGAAAAACTCATGTTTATATAGTCTATCATTGACACTATATATAGATCATGAAACGGAAACGGGAAATTATCTAGATACATAATCCTTCATGATTAAGTAATGGGGTGTTAATGTCAAGGTTGTCCAAGCCTCCGACGAGCAAAAAGCATATTATCAATGGGTCGTACTTTTTTTTATGGGTAAGCACTTCCGTTAATGTCAAGATGGTTGAAGTTATTTTTAGATACAGAGATCACGTGACGCAAATGTGTAAAAGTAGATCACGGTATTGCTACAGTTGCTGAGTCACGATACAGACATATCACGTGATTGTATATTTAAATAGAAATAGTGCAGATTGGAGCTAAAAATAGAATAATGTTGACATCAGCGGAAGTAGTCTCGTTTGAAATTCTAAATTCAGCCCTCGCAAGGCTTCTCGGTTGTTCCTCCAAATCTCATTGCAATTCATCGGATCTGGAAGATGCTGTATTAGCTATCTACAGATTTAAACAACAAAAAAAAGGGGGGGGGGGGTGCTAAGGACGCTCAGTGTGCTGTTATCTTTACGCGTGTAATGCCATTGTCAAGGCTGTTGGGTTTGAGGTAAACAACAACACACGCACTTACACATACGGAGCCTTTCACGTGAAGAGCCATAGAACATAATCAAGGGGCATAATTATTGAGGACGTACCACAACGAGAGTGGCATGCCCTTGGCGTGCAAGAGTTTCCCTAGTAACGACGACTCAGTGGATTAAAAGGGCGATAAGAGATATTCTAGAAAGTTCAGCCCCGCATCCCCCAATTTTAGATTTGTGTTTTTCAACGAATGTCATTTAAACCCCAATAAGATAATGACATAGTTATTTTTATAGTGATTTACATATTATGTAGTACAGGCCGACCGAAACCAAATTTTTTATTTCGGCCGAAAACGAAACCATACCGAAAGTTATACATTGACTTTGTGCCCGAAAGTTAAAATAGATATTCGGTTGATGAAAGAAAGTCAATATCAGTTTAGGAGAAAAACCAAAAGCAAACCGAAGCTAACTTTTTGGGCTTCGGCCGAAACCGAAACTACGCCTAAAGAGGCGGAGCACATCTAAATACTCGGATTCGTTAGTGGACAGACACCGTCTACTTGGTTAGCCCCTACACTGACCGATGCATACACTGGACTTATTTCCTGACGAATTCGAAATTCAACAACACACACACAAAATCAATGCTACAAAAGAACACTTACACTTGAAGCGTTGTTGAACACAAAACACTTACACTTGAAGCGTTGTTGAACACAAAAATGTGATAAAGGAAGAGAGGGAGGGGGGGGGGAATATCGGCGGGAAACTCTTTCTTTAAAATTAATTTCTGCTCAACACAACTTTTTTTTAAAATTCTTTTTCTTTCCCTTCCTTGGATTGCACTGAGTGAACCAATCAGGACTTCGTGATTGAAGAGTTATCGAGGGCTTTGGCGAGGGCATTAATTCAATATGAAACTGTAGCAGAAACAATTTTCAATCTCGCTCCCTGGGTGACTCCTTACATCTCGCCGCCATACAAAATGGTGGGAAACTATAAGACTATGCTGAACAAAGGATTTGACTAAAGAACTTAACGAAATCATAAAGCAAGCCCCCCCCCCCCCCCTCTCGCCCCTTTCCCCTTTTTTTCCCCCAAAAGAAATGAATGATGACAGATATTTTACAGTAAGTTAACGGTGGTGTTTTGGGGAAAATTGGCAGCACCGTTTGGCTGCTGAAGGTTTGAGTTCAAAACCTCCTAAACTGCATAAATTAGTTTTCTTAAAATAGATTTGTGATAGGTACAATAGGTAAATGATGTGTGTTCTATATGAGAGATGGGTACCCTAGATTAGTGATGGGTAGCCTACATCAGTGAGAAGTGGAAGGGGTGGGCGAATGAATCTGGTTGTAGCACTGAACACCTCACCACTTAGTAACAAGTTATATAGGGTTTAATTCGAAACTAAATATTAAACCATTAAAACAAAATAATAAAAGATAATGAGACAGAATAAACTGTTAGAAATAGTGTTGTGTATATAATTCAATTAAAAAAGAAGATAATTACATAAAAGAATTATAAAGTGTGTTAAATGAAATTATGTTACTGGTTTTCTTGGTTTATTCAGGCAACCTTATTCCAAACCCTGATGCCTCTCAGGAAGAAATATTACTTGACAACGTGGGCTTTTTGGTACATTTTTAACGCCTATTTCCGTAGACGTGAATTTATTACCAGGGATTATCGAAATTTAAAGTAATTGAATCACCAACGTCATTGACGCAAATTACGTAAAGTAAATTGACCGAAAACCGAAATGTTTCGCAACATGACTACATCAGTAGCTACGAGGTTAATCCAGCAGTTTTCGTAACCTGGATTTATCAGTCACACAATGTTGCAATCTCTCTTGATTCAACAGGCAAGTCTTAAAAATAAACACTTTGTATTTGGCCAATTATACTAGATACTAGATGTATTTTTTCCGGGACTACATCGTGCGTTTGTGTGCGTGTGTCTAAGTTCTTTGAATCTATGGTCAGACAAAAGGATTACTGTTATCGGAATGACCAAAAAGGAATTCTAAGATATTGACTTTTAAAAAGAAAAATTAATGAGACGAACGAACAATCAGCTAAAATAAAATAAAAAATTAACTGTAAGCTTATGCATACGATTTCTTTGAGACTATCTTACATTTTTCACACGCTCTTTCTCTAAAGAAGATTAATGCGTCCTACGCTCAATCAAATCCGAATTTAGTCTTGCATTTTGATAGGTGTTTTAAATGATGTTAAGTTACTGGTTTTCCTGGTTGGTTCAGGCAATCCATTCCATGTGCAGATGCCACTTGGGAAGAAAGAGTACTTATATATAAGAAAAGTGTTTTTGTCCTTATGTTTATCTGAGCATTGCAACAGGTTGTTATTGAGTTGTATTTCTAAATTAGTACCGCATGCCATATGTATTATTACAACTTCAACTCTTTTCCCTTCTGTCCTCCAGTGGTTATAGTTAGTGATTTAATTATTGGTGTTACTCTTGTCAGTTGTGAATATTAGCTAGTAATGAGCCTTAATGCATTTATAACTCTAAACCAAATTCTGGCGTCACAAAATTGTTTCTACCATTTTGACTCAGTTACACATAACATGCAGCAAATACATTAACACCAACACCAGATTCACTAATGGTACAGCTCGCTGATAAAATTAAAAATACATTCACACCAACACCAGATTCACTAATGGTACAGCTCGCTGATAAAATTAAAAACAGGGCAATTTGATTTCATTACTAAGCTGATAAAAGTGATATCAACATCTTTAAAGGATAACAGGCGGGACATGAGAGAAACTGCAATCAGGCAATTACACATCCGTCTGATTTTTGACAAGGTCTACTTTTATTTTTATTATTATTAATTTTTTTTGCGTCATAATCCATACGTCACCCTTGACAACGATTGCTTTTTTCATGTCTAGAATTGTTGATATTTTCTGTACGATGAAAGTAAGGAAAATATTGTGTCTCTCTATTCATCATCATCAATCCTTTGACCTAGGAGATTGTGTAGCCAGCACAATGCCTATCCACAACTAAAGTCAGGTACTTATTAGAGCTGGGTAGAAAAAGGAAATCCGCCCAGTTCCAGGAAAAAATTCTAGCCTTCACCCTGATTCAAACCCAGGACCGTTAGTACCCCAGCGCCCGGCCACAGTGCCCATGAGAGCCGCTAGTGGAGGCCACATAAAACGACACGAGACTCTCTGCCTCTAACGCCATATTCATCCTTTTCAGTGTTACAAAAAATCGGTAGCTAAGTGTACCTTGAAACTGTTGTGAGGTACGGTACATCGGAATGTCTTGCAGAGCCCCCCCCCCCCCCCCCCCCCCCCCCGCACGCGTTTTTCGTTTTATGTTAGCGCGTACGGCTAACGTAGGGGAAACTGGGGTAAAATGGGATAGCGGGGTAAAACGAGACACGCGAATTACTGAAAAACAGAAAGTCGGAGCGCTTTAGAAATGAGTCTATTAAAGAGATCATGTGATACTGCATTGCCGGCAAAATCCATTTTGTTTGGCTGAGCTGCGTGCGTCACTGAGAGGCAAATATTTCAATTTTAAATATTTTGATCTATTTTTATAGTTACGATGCAAATGTGTTCATTAAGAAAAAAAAACCGATTCGTCAAACAAGAATTAACATTCTGATAGATATTTATGTGGGCAATGGTAATAGATATCTAAGTTTGACCTACTTAAGCAGGCCAGTATGTGGTTTGGAGGCTTTGTGAACAAGGTTATGTTGGGGTAAAACAGGACAAAACAATGGGGCAAAATGGGAAAATACTGTTAACTCAATAAATCATTTGTGTTTCTTTTGAAACAAACAAATCTCATCTTTTTTTTGTTGTGTCATTATTGTCCACCACTTGCTTGTTCTGTACACAGAATGTCGTTTACATGTCAATGTTATCTTTGATACGACAGGTTTTTTTCCCTTAAGTATCTCGTTTTACCCCAGGTTCCCCTACTCCGAGAGTGCAGAAAACTGGGTAGCCTGTCAAGGTGACTGTAACAGGCGGCACACCACAGCTGTGCAGGTCTGGATGAAAGAAACATAGCCCCAGTTTTCGTTTGTGAACTCTGCGACGACTGACATTTGATTTAGCATACCCCCAGCGTATGTCTCGTTTTACCCCAGGCATGGGGCAAAACGGGAAAATACGGTTAGCCCAACAAATTATTTGTGTCTCTGTTGAAACTAACAAATCTCATCTTTTTTTGTTGTGACATTGTTGTCCACTACTTGCTTGTTCAGTACACAGAATGTCGTTTACATGTCAATGTTATCTTTGATACGACAGGGTTTTTTCCCTTAAGTATCTCGTTTTACCCCAGGTTCCCCTACGTAAGGTCCTGGGTTCGTATCCTGGTGAAGGCTAGGATTTTGTTCTCAGGTCTGGAGAATGTTCTCGAGTCTACCCAGATCTGATGGGTGCCTGACTTTAGTGTGGGGGTAAAGTAAAGACGACTGGGCAGTGTGCTGGTCACACAATCGTCTAATAATCTGTGGCCAAAGAAAATGGTAAACTTTGCTTCACTGGTCCCATGGATCAATTCGGTCCTTCGGGATACTTGTAACGCCGAGTTAACTTAAAGAAATAAATAATTTCTATTCTATGGATAACATCGCAAAAATAAAAAAAAGTCATGTCACAATCGAAATCAAGAAAAAAAAAAAGAAAACATCAACTGAAGTCAAATCAAAATGGCGTGATAGTTAAGGTTTCTTAAAACAAATAATCCCCCCTCCCCCCCTCCCCGCCCTCCCCCCACTTTCCCGGTTCTCTGGTTTAATCCTGTTTTCATCTCGTCTCCAATCCGCCACCCCCTCCCTATCCTAACTTGTTGAAAACAATCAGGTCTCAAAAGCTGAAGTTTTAAGAGTTCGCGCATGAATACTAAGGAGACTAAGGCCAAAATAAAAAAAACGAACAAATCATATCAGCACTTTTTTTTTTAAAACTAGCGGTTCTAAAATTATGTGTCTTTGAATTGACCCCACGACAGTTCATCCAAACTGGCCGAGCGGCAACGCGTTCGACTGGCGAAGGTTCTGGGTTCGAATTCTGGTTCAGGCTTGTATTTTTTTCCGGGACTACAGCGTGTCCCTGAGTCTTCCCAGCTCTGATGTGTACCTGGCATTAGTTGGGGTGAAGTAACTGCGGCTGGACATTGTGCTGGCTACACATCCCCTAGTATGCGGTGACCACAGAAACTGGTGAACGCTGCTTCACAGGCCCTATGACCCGAAGGTTACTTTACTTATAGATTCTTTAAATTAAAAATACATCTATAAAAATAAACAGATCTCGAAAATTTTAGTGACATTTTTTATTTTGTGAAACGGAAGTCGTCATGTTACCGGAAATGACTCAGGACCTTTGAATCGATGCCCAGCAGAATGCAAGGGGTGGGGGGAGGGAAGTCAAATAGTCGTTATTCTCCCGTCGTCTGCTGGATTAAAAGACCAGGGCACACGATAAAACAAATGTCAAAAACGGGGATTTAAATTTTGTATGCAGCATGTAGGCGATCGACCAAGTGACGTCAGAACACATCGATACCCCCCCCCCCCCCCACTCCCCATGTTTCGTACCTGACGTGTATCAAGTGGTCATTTCTTTTTTGTTTTTGTCTTTTCGTTCTTTTTTTTTATTTCACAGAATAAGAGTTTTACAGTATCAGAAACCTTTTATGTCATACAACCGTAGAGGTCAATTGAATGACGGCATTTTAACCAATCGACTGGGGGGGAAATTTCAGCCAATAGGGCCTACCTTTTTTTTATTGTAGTGTTTCGCAATGTTAATGGCAAGCGATAAATACTTCGACATTCATTTAACTATTAAATACGTATTTTTTATTTGTAAGTCTTATTCTTATAGTCACATGAATGTCTTTTAGTACATGAACTATACTGAGCACGGTGGGCTGGCACGAGAGTGTTTCTTTATAATTTACGAGGGTCTCCGTTTGAAATCCGTGTAAAGGTTAAGACCCCTCCTCTACCTACCCGAACCCCTGGAATCTGATTCTCTACGGAACAGTGATGAGTAGCTGTCACAATAGATTGAGTAAGGTGGCAACACTAAAAAAACATTGTCCATCGCCACGTAAGGGGTCAAGAGGTCAGCACGGAGGGCCAGAGTGTGTGTAAGAGATAGAAGGGGACACGGTCGAAGTCAGGACCGGTGCTGGTTAGATAGTGTTAAATAAATATATAGAAGTGGACGTTGATCTCACTTTAGTACATATGTGGAGAACATGGGGGTGAATTGATGTATGTTGAACTGTGGTGTATTATAACTACATATTAAATCGCTAGCCAGAAACTCGCCTTCCTCGATTCATTGTTTGTGAGAGAGAAAGGAAGTCGGCACGCGCTCATGACAGTATAATAATAATAGTATGTCAAATGAAGTCAAATCAAATATGTCACATTTGGCAAGAAAAGAATACCAGTGACAGTAGCAGATATCCCTAAAGAGAAAGAATAGGTGAGCGGTGAATGGTCATTATTTCTGACTATACCATCGAACTTAATACGTTTATTGAGCACAATGACAAGCCCCCTACTTTCCCACTTCTTTGCTTTCACTGACCAATATCAGGAAATCCCATAAGAGCTAGGTATAATCTAGGAATATTCCAGGTAAAAATAACAAACCGTGAGCGTATTACCTGAATTCAAAACGCGACAACTTCGGCATCTAAGACTTCCGCCAGAACACCATGTGTCTATGACCATTGAAACAGAAAGTGACAAAACAATTATTACTGGTTAAATGAACAAATTTGAAAGTAAAAACGTAAAGTAGTAAAAATCTGATTTGACATTTTGTGACGTAATATAAATAGCAACACGGTGGTAGACAGGCAGCGCGTTAGGCTGGCGTACCAACGGTGCTGGGTTCGAATCCTGGTGAAGGCTAGATTTTGTTCCTGGGTCTGGAGGGTGTCCCTGAGTCTACCCAGATCTGATGGTTACCTGGCTTTAGATGGGGTAAAGTAAAGGCGGCTGGGCGTTGTGCTGGCCACTTAATCCCCTAGTACGACGTGGCCACAGAAACGGGTGGACGCACCGGCCCCATGGATCAATTTGGTAAGACGGTATACTTGACGTAACACGTAACAACGTATTTAGTTGTTAAATTAAAAAAAAACGAATGTAATCTAAAAATTGCAACAATGACCCGCCTTCCAACAGTATCAAAAATAAAAGTTGTTGTTTTATTCGAAACTAAAGTATACTTTTTTAAATTTAATATGTACTTCAGTTTGATCCCTTTTGATTTAATAGATGATCAATATATTTTCTACAAGAAAAGATACTAAAAAATGATAACAGAAGCCTATTGATCTATAGATCGAAAGGAACAAATTTAATAGAACATCCCCACAAAGTACGGAGATCTATATTGGACTTCTTTAAGTTTCAGACTTCAGAAGGTTGTTATGAAGAACATAATTTCCGTCGAGTAGTCCTGTTCGGTAATTCACTTTGTACTCTTACTGTTCCACCTTTGTAATTTATTTGTCTTGGGATGGCTCTGATTTAAAACTTTCTTTTTTTTTTACATGTCTTTGGAGATCGCTAAGTATTATTTATTTATTTAGATACCCAACGCATTATTCGGAAGATAACCAAAAAAAAAATACAATTGTGCTATTGTTTTTTTATTTTTGGTAAAAAGTAAAGTACCCTTGGGACCAAATTGATCATAGGACCGGTGGAGCAGCGTTCACTAGTTTCTAGGTGATTGTATGACCAGCACAGTGCACAGCCGCCTTTATTTTACCCCAACTAATGTCACGTACCCATCAGAGCTGGGTAGATTCAGGAACACCCTCCAGACCCGGGAACAATTTTTTTAGCCTTCACCAGGATTCGAACCCAGGACCTACGGTACGCCAGTCAAAGGCACTGCCTCTCGGACACCGGTTTTTGATTGGTAGAGTTGGATATTTTTAGACAAATGACTTTTTTTTTACGTCAGCACCGAATCGAATGACTAGAAACAGCCACACGTAGGTAAGTCGAATTTTCCATGACGAATTATCTCGTCTGTAGCCTCAGAAAGATCATTAAACGTGTTCCCATTTTATTTAATGTCTTACAGCACTGACGTCATCATGGCGTCATAGCGATGTGCGTAGGCAACAATAGAGCGTTCTTAGTGGGCGTGGCTTAGGTTTTTAGTGACGTATTTGTGTAAATAAAGAAGCCACTTGAGGTACAAATGTAACGTGGTGAAAGTGAAGTACTTCTTTATCATGCAAAATTCACATCTGAATATTGGCTATCCTACTCAAAAATAACGAGGTAAATAGTAGTACAGTAGATTAATTGATTAGGCTAGGGCCGGCTAGACCTATTTACACTTTCATTTTCACTTTATAGGCCTACACTTTTAATGTTTCGTAGGCTAGGCTACGATGTCAAGTGATATTGTTCGTGAATAGGCTATCTAGTCAAGTCACTATTAGGCTCACATCGGCTATGATCTATGTCTATGATAATAATAAAATAGCCTATTTTATTTAACATACATAATACAGCTTAAATCTTAATAAGACTTAAAACACAACACATCATTTAAAAAAAGCTCGAGCCTATATGAAACTTTATTAATACAGCAGCCATTATTCCTTGTACACCATTACTCAAAGTAAACACAAATCACGTGCTTTTTGTCACGGGATTGCAAACGCCCTATATGGTGCGTTTTAATTGGGTTCACATGCTAAACAAAATATAAGAGAAGCCAAAAACGAAAACAAGCCCAGCAGCAAACAAGTAGAGAAAAAATAGCTAGAATAGCGATAAAAAGTAGCACAAAAGTGGCTTGTTTTTAAGCAAGCTTAGCAATGCTGGATAATGTTTTAGACTTCTCGACTTTCTCCGGAAAAATCTGACATCAGCGTTCGGAATAGCCTTTGCTGTAGGTTAACTATATTATACAATTCTTTTAGTCTATAAAGTCAATAAAGGCAGAAGAGTCTGGGACAACATTTAAAAAAAGATGCCATACAGGAAATACCATGTTTTGTACCCATTTTTTAACTTTCTTTTTTTATCCACAAAAGTCTAGTTTTTCTCGATTTATTGGCCATACGGTTTAGTTCTAAAAGTTCTCACGCGATGCAAAGCGACAGAAAATGTCAACGTTATTGTTACGAATATCGGTCATAAATGAATGACGTAGTAAGGCATTGACCTCTTAACAAGTGCGTATCAGAGTCCAAGGCGACCAAGGTTTGACCTTTATGCCCTGAGGGCAGTTTAAATAAAATAATTCGTTCAAATCCCGTGGAAATTGGAGGATAATTCTGGATCGTAGTAATTATAGAGAAAGAGGTTAAAATGCGTATTAAGACCCTGTAGAATCTTCGATGATAGTTTTCTTTAAAAAGTCCCGACCTCCTTAAAGTTAGTTCAGTTTAAACGTTTGTAGAGAGAAGTCGCTATATTAATACTTGTACATATAATGTCATTTTGTTGAAATACTTATGTTACCATCAGTTGATGAGATTTATTGATCGTTTATATTGAGTCTACAATTTAAATAAAATTGTTTATTCAACAACTGGAGTTGTTTGATCTATCATTGTTGAGAAAGGTGTTGAAGATAATTATCACGAATATAACTACATTACTGAATAGACCTGTCAGTCAAGGAACCCCTAGCTTGGGCTACAGATTAGCAGAATCTAGAGACTTCTAATAAAGATACAACTATATTCATTGAATCCGATTTAACGAGTCGTAATAATAGTCATCATAAAGAGGACCATAACAATTTGGGGGCTCGTCCGGGATAGTTGTATAGTGAAGCATATATTTAAGTTGTGTTGTGTTGTGTGTTGGAGCAGTGACCTACTGAGCAAGCCTAAGAACGCTGAAATTATTCTTCCGATTGGAAAAACGTAAGTTGGAAATTTACATTTTATAAATCTCTTAAATAAAGAATGGAATTTATTGAAAATCCAGAAGAAGAAGTTCTGAAAACTTTATCAATAAAGAAGTTAAAAGAGATCGCTGAGATCTTGAAGATAGAAGTTACTGAAACTACACCATCGAGGACTGTGTTGACACAGCAGATAAAAGATGTGTTGATTGCGAGTGGCAAGTTGAAAGTAGAATCAAGCGCGGAGGGATATCAAGTTGAAGGTCAGATGTCCGAACAGTTGCGATTTCAACTAGAAATGAAACGTCTTGAGATGGAAGATAAGAAAAGTCAAAGAGAAACAGAAAGTCAGGAAAGAATAGAGCTAGCGAAGATAGGAGCTACTAAAAGAGAATCTCATCATGATGTAGAGATGGCCAGATGGAAAAAGCTAGTCCCTACCTACATTGATAAAGAAAGTGAAATAGCTAATTTCTTCCAGACCTTTGAAATTTCTTGCAGAGATTTTAAGTTCCCAGAAGATAAATGGGGAATATTAGTCAGAACAGCTTTTACTCAGGGAAGGGCAAGAGATTGTGTTCTATTGTTAAAAGAGGAGCATTTAAATGATTATGAAGTCATTAAAGACACTGTACTTAAAGCCTATAACCAAATACCGGAAAGTTATCGGAAAAGGTTCCGTCAGTACACAATGTCCCCTTACCAAACACACTTAGACTTCCTTAGAGCAGAAGAAAAGTTAATGGATCAGTGGATAAAATCCAGAAATATCTCCACATTAAAAGAAATGAAAGATATCATTCTGTTAGAGGATTTTATTAACAAAGTGAGGCCGGATATAAGAATGTATTTATCCGAGCGTGACATCACTGACCCACATAAGGCTGCTGATTTAGCGGAACAGTATACACTGTGTCATAGGACAGCTGGTGAAAAGAATTTTAATAGGCCACAACGGCAAGCAGAAAACACACCACAACAACAACATCGTGAAAAAGAGCATTTTGTGAAACAAAATGATGTTCATAAGAAACCTGTCAACAAAAACGTCCAATGTACTTTTTGTAAAAGAGTAGGACATAGCATCGAGGACTGTTGGAGCATAAGGAAAGAAAAAGGACCTAATAAAGTGGTAATGTGCGTCAGTCATGCACAAATAAAGAATGTACAAGGAAGCGAAAATACAAACGAACTGAATTCGAAGAAAGATTCTTCTAAACCAGAAACACTGAGGGTGGATTAGCCTGAGAGCAAAAGTCAGAAGGTAGAGAAATCTACAACTGAAGATAATGAGGATAAATATCCTGATTATAAATACAGAATGGCTACTATTGGATTAATTGTCCAAGTCCACAGAGACGAGAAAGTAGACCTAAGTATTTTTGACTCGGAAAAGAGTCTGAAGTCATCGAAAGATGAAACAACACCCGAAAGTCATGGTCAAGGGAAGAATAAAATTGACACAGAGACCCTGTGCAGTTTACAACCGTTCATTAGTGAAGGTTGTGTGGCCTTACAAAAGGAAGGACCACTGAAGTCCGTAAACATATTACGAGACACAGGAGCATCATTAACACTGCTGCTTAAAGATGTATTACCATTGAATGTGAATACATTGACAGGACAGACTGTCCTATTGAGAGGTTTTGAATGGAAAGAAGAAATACCTCTACATAGGATATACCTCGCATCTGACTTGGTGACAGGATATGTGACAGTTGGAGTAATATCAAAACTTTTTGTTGAGGGCATATCCGTTATCCTAGCAAATGATTTGGCGAAAGGGAGGGTGAGACCTGAACTGATTGTGAAGGAAAATCCCGACCCTAGTCCTATTGTGGAGACAGGAAAAGAAAAAGAACTTTATCCTGTAGGTGATGTCATAAATGGTATGACACCACAGAAAAAGAAAGAAGAAATTCTCTCACAAGAAAAGAAAAAGAAAGAAGAAATTCTCCCACGAGAGAAGAAAGAGGAAGAAGAAGTAGAACTTGATACTACTATTTTCGCCATGATTGAAGATTGTCCGAAAGGAAATGATCAACCAAAGAAGTCATCACAAAATGAATTGATTGCTGAGCAGAAAGTAGACCCAGAGTTGCTACAGCTACATGAGAAAGCTGTCGACGAGGAAGAAACTACTGCTAATGATGTCTATGAACATATAGACCAAAGCATGAACAAACAACAATGCAAACCTGCAGTTGCCGGTACAGATGAAGACTTGAGGAGCATCACTGAAGAAACGAGTGCGGAGAGCTGGACCGAAACTACCAAAAGCTATGGGTTACCACAATCCATACCGACAGATCGAGGGACCAACTTCGCCCCGGAACTCTTCAATCCAGTCCTAAAGAACTTATGCCTGGAGCAGGAGAGGTCAACTGAATCCTATCCGGAAAGTCGAGGAGCCTATGGACCAATCTTTGGACCCACTGTCCGAGGACCACTCAAACTACTTCAAGAGGAATGGCAGACCGAATTGGACCTTCTTGGGCTGATCAAGTACCTAGATAAGTACATAAAATTTTTGTCTGACATAACTGTGTTTGTTAGAAAAAAATTGTACACTGCTCACATGCAGATGCCATTGTTGTGTGATGAAAGAAAGGCAAAAATATTATATCATTTGAAAATGATAAAGCCTTACCTTCTGAAAACAATTGGAATAAGCTTGATGTTGTTAACATTGTTACTCTTATTTGTAAAATTTATGCCTGGAGTACAGGATGAATTGAATGACAAATTCACTGATAGTTAGTTACCAAACTTACTATATTAAAACTAAATCCCTTACTTGTGAGGAAAAAGGAATGAGTAAAAGTATTGTTAGAGTAAATATCATTATAGTGTGATATTTCTAAACAAACTTGTTAGGTTGAGCATTAAAATAATTGCTATCAGAGAAAAAGATCAGTTTTATCCGCAGAATTGGTTTCTAAATCAGAGGACATTATAAATGTGGACTGATTATAAGATATGTTTGAGAATCTCTGGAAATGATAATTGAAACATTTGGCAGAGAGGATATCTGATTGATAAAGATGTAAATGGTTTTAAGAAAAGAGAATTTTCTATCACTAAAGTATTGAGAAATGTTTTATGATTGTACTATGGAAATTTACTTTATCATGTACTGTTGTTGAAATAATTGCACTGAGTCAAGATGCAAATTTCTTCTATGTAAATTTATTCATTTGTTATATTATCATTGAATGTATGATAATGTAGGGTAAAAATAGTTGCAGCAAGGCAGAACTATGACTAACAAGAATTCCAAGAAATGTATTATATATGATTTTTCACTTTTAGGATACTGTTACATGAAAAGCAGACCAAAAGTAGAAACTAATAAAACTTTGTATCATTGTTTGTATAAATTTAGGATATGTGCCACTGATTTGACACTGTAAACCAGAATGATTGAGAATTTCATGGTTGAAAATTTATAATGTTGACATACCAATGTTCAACAAATGTATTATTAATTAAGGATTTCATGTCAAGATTGTAGAACTAATCTATTTTTTTCTGTATGAGTTAAAATAGATTGAATGAATTGTACTGACAATCAAAAGATTGGGTAGACCTGAACACTGTGAGGAACAGGAGAACCTAGAATCTATGAATAATGAATAAAACCTTTGTGGAACATGAAAAAGAGCAATGGATTCCAACCTTACCATAACTGAAAAGCTAGGAGATGGAACCATTCAGACCAGAAATTGTTTTGTAAAAATTGTTAAATTGATTTCTGTCTGAAAAAAATATAGTCTGTGCTCTTTAAATTCTAATCTTTTATCTTTTGTACTTCAATAATATTGTATTTGAAATGTCTTTGATGTAATCTAAAGAAAATAAGTACTTACTGTGTAGTACTAAGATTGTATGAAGATAATATAATCTGCTTTGATTGATAGTTAATTAAGTAAATTAACCAAATTTGTTTCAAGTAAATCCATGTCTGCATGAAAGATAGAATGTTTCAATGTGAACTCTTTTAAAAAGAAAATAATGACGTCGAAAGGTCATGGTAAAATGAGAAATTGAAATATTTTTAATGAAATTGTCTATAAACTATTTTAATTCTGGAACAGACTAAGTTTAATTTCCTTAAACAAACATAAATGAATTTAATTTTGAGATGATAGTTGTTAAAGAATGCTCATTTAATACGATCACCTTTTTAATCGCGTAGAGACTATTTTGACCTAAAGCGGTGATGAGGTAAAAATTTGCATAGCGATGTCAATATTGTTAGAATCAATTGAAAATGAGAGGGTGAAAAACAGGAATAGAGAGAGAGAGTGCGGAATTGACCTACATTTTGGGTCGCGTCACAGACAGTTTGGTCTAATGTGTTAGTCAGCCTAGAGGCTTTGAAAAAAATACTGTCTACACAAGCAATAATATTTTTTGTTGTAAAGTGAAATTAGGTCAGGGCTAGTATTTTTGTTTTGTAATTGAGTTAGGCCTAGCATGTGTTCTATCAGAGCGTTTGGTTTTTTCTCCTTATGAAAAAATAAGTCGTGTCTGAATAGACATTAAGTGATTTTTCTTTTGTTGTATAATTACAAAATTGTAAAAGATATTAGTTTATAATTAAATGGACGAGAGAGTTTTTATTACAGTGGAATGTTCAATGTAATAGAAATTATTAACTTGTATTATATTATATCTATTAAGAATGATTATGTATTTTTCTTGTATACAAGATTTAGATAAACAATTTAATTGTCCATTGTTTTGAATTAAAAATTGAATGATTGAATGACTGTAGTTAAGCCATTTGATAAGATGAACTTATATTGCATATATTATATGTTATTGTTATCAGTTCGATTGAATTATTGGGATAGCCAATTGAACTGTATTGTTTTCCCCGGAATATTTTCTTTTATAATTATTCCTTAAAATTAACATTTTTAGTATTGTTAAAATGTAAAAGAAATAATTATAAAACTTTTGAAGGAGGGGGATGTTACGAATATCGGTCATAAATGAATGACGTAGTAAGGCATTGACCTCTTAACAAGTGCGTATCAGAGTCCAAGGCGACCAAGGTTTGACCTTTATGCCCTGAGGGCAGTTTAAATAAAATAATTCGTTCAAATCCCGTGGAAATTGGAGGATAATTCTGGATCGTAGTAATTATAGAGAAAGAGGTTAAAATGCGTATTAAGACCCTGTAGAATCTTCGATGATAGTTTTCTTTAAAAAGTCCCGACCTCCTTAAAGTTAGTTCAGTTTAAACGTTTGTAGAGAGAAGTCGCTATATTAATACTTGTACATATAATGTCATTTTGTTGAAATACTTATGTTACCATCAGTTGATGAGATTTATTGATCGTTTATATTGAGTCTACAATTTAAATAAAATTGTTTATTCAACAACTGGAGTTGTTTGATCTATCATTGTTGAGAAAGGTGTTGAAGATAATTATCACGAATATAACTACATTGCTGCATAGACCTGTCAGTCAAGGAACCCCTAGCTTGGGCTACAGATTAGCAGAATCTAGAGACTTCTAATAAAGATACAACTATATTCATTGAATCCGATTTAACGAGTCGTGATAATAGTCATCATAAAGAGGACCGTAACATTATAATTAAGTTTCTATGGTCTGGGTATAAAAGGAAGTGACGTGGTCAGTAGAGCGCCCAACAAATTTACTTTCCCCCCTTTCTTGGTGTAAGCCGCCCTTCAGTTCTGTGTTAATTCAGTGACTCCGCCTCTGTAACCCCAAAACCGTGTGGTTATATTTTTATATGGATTTGAACTCGAGACCCTTCAGCAAGGCGTCCAAAGCTTTGACGTAATACCACACGCCCCATTAATAAATCATGCATTAAAAGGCTGTACAGTGCTTAGGGTGAATAATACATAGTACATAGTACATAGTGCATAGTACATAGTACATAGTACATAGTACATAGTACATAGTACATAGTACATAGTGCATAGTACATAGTACATAGTACATAGTGCATAGTACATAGTACATAGTACATAGTACATAGTACATAGTGCATAGTACATAGTACATAGTACATAGTACATAGTACATAGTACATAGTACATAGTACATAGTACATAGTGCAATATGTCCAACGGTTTTGACACTTTTAACCTTACCATCCATTACAGCCAGAACTTTATTAGCAAGTCTAACGAAGTCGCCCCTACTACCCTTCCCCCCCCAACACAACACCCTCTTCAATTTTCACAGTGGGCCACACTGGCCCACAGAGCCTAATTCTATTCGTGCCTACTAATCAACTCCCATGGCTTAACTTTGGCCCCGTCACAAACTCCATCAGATTTCAGTCTGTGTCTGCCTTTCTATTTTTCCTCTTCTTTTTACTGACTTCTTTATAGTCATTTTTTTTTACATCAGCTTGGTCCAGTCCGATGAAGTCTAGAGTAAGTCTTTAAAAGTCCATTTCATATTGCCAATGTACTACATCATCTATTCAATTTAAGTTCCTTAGTTAACTAATTCTGCCTATGAATAGTAGCAACAAAAGAATTTAATCAATTTTATTTATCGTTCACTAACCGAATTTTGTAATAAACAGTCGTGTTTAATTTATGAGTACATCTTTGTGGGGGTTATATTACAATACCAGAGGCTAACAGGGCAAACTGACTAGATATCAAAAGAGAAAAAAAAAGATAAGCGATTAAGCTAGATATTCTAGATATTATCCGATTTAGAATTCCTCAAATGTATTAATAACTCAATCTATGGGTAGATCTTTTGATAGATATCATCATCATCATCAGACCCGTGACTTTCGTAGTGGGGGTGCTACGACGATGCGCATGACCAGATTTCTCCTTTCGTCCTGGTCAGAAGCCGATAGCAGAAACGTATGAAGAGGTTTAGTTCGGTCCACTCTTTCAGGTCGCCCACGCACTTCTTTTTCTGGTGACCTTTACTGCGTGGTCCTTCCACTGTACCCTGTGGGATGGTTTTGGTTATGGAGTCATGCCTTACAGTATGACAAAACTTTCGTCGTTTTACAGTTCAAAGGAATGCCTCCGGTTTCCCCGCCAGATTATGGGCCTGGTGCAAGAGATATTCATTTGTATTTCTTACTAATATAATATATATAAAGATAAAAAGATATATATTCTGTTTATTACCCATCAGATAATATTATCTATGCGATACATTTTTTTGCAAAGTTAACAGAACGGTCAGATAAAACCTTATGGATAAAAAAAAGATAGAACCCTCCCCCGACCTACTTTACAGGTACATTACAGGTACATTTAAACCGGATCGATCGAACAGATAATTCTGCAAGTTTTCCTGGTGACATCTCAATGTTTACCCAAGATGTCAACAGGTATAAATCTTTGTGGTGCTAGCTATAAATAGATTAGCCTATTAACATCTCCTTGTATCAACATTGATACAAGGAGATGTGGTTGACTGTTGTTTCTTATACGTAAACACAACGTTACTATTGACACTTTCTTAAATCATGTCTTCTCTAAGTTTCTGCGTCGTTTGCTACAACGTTGATGTTTTCGTTTTGTCCTAACGCTAAACTTTTCTTTGGAAAACAGTTTTTTTTTAAAATGTGTAAATCACGGTACAAAACGAAGTCAACGGTGAAGAAACAAAACTTACATATAATATGGTGACGCCGCCCATGCACCGAAGATATTATGGCCATACGATATCACCCCCCCCCCCCCCACCCCGGAGGTGCCGGAACAACAAATCCAGGTGCTGCGTCTGATGACGCCTGGGGGGGGGGGGGGGGGGTTAGATGCCACGAAAGCGTATCGGAAATACAGCAGAATTTATAGCCAGAGATAAAACAAAACGAAAAACAACAACAACAAAACAAACAAAAAAATTAAGGCTACAGACGACATAAGGTGGCGGGCATTAAACAACCATCGTCTGCTCTTAACTCCAGCCAATCCACGTCTTTGATCTCAGTAAAATCCACGCTTAAATGTCATGCGTTAACATTTCCCAAATGATGGACAAATGTTGTTGGTGTTGTTTATTTTTATAATTCCGGACATATTCCCCCCCCCCCCCCCCACATCACCGGCCTCTAAAAATATGGTGTCTTCTGTTGAGGTCTCAGTGACCTGCAGTGATACATGATCATTTCGCGTGAAGAAGGGGGCGTTTTTTGATGAGACATTCCCCTGTGGCGTAACAATATGTCTAAGCGCCCCATAAATCCATTAATCTGAACAAGTGTGTATTTGGGATCAAGGTAAAGTATCCGTCAGACCAAATTGATCCATAGGGGCCGGTGAAGCAGCGTTTACCAGTTTCTGTGGCCCCGGCATACTAGGGGATTGTGTGGCTAGTACAATGCCCAGACGATTTAACTCAATCCCCATTTAAAGAAATCAGGTACTCATCAGAGCTGGGTAGACCCAGGGACATCTTCCAGACCCAGGTACACCCGCCTTCATCAGGATTCGAACCCGGGACCTTCAGTACGCTGCCACTCGGCCACCGTGCCGAGATCAAAGGGAAAAGTAAATGGACGCGAAGATTTTTCGTTTCAAGTCCAGATAAAAACGCAACATTTTTTAATCTCCATTTTCTCCAGGGTTTCCCTACCTATAATCAGCTCTAGACAACACCGGATATTAGTTGCGGGAATTTAAACTTGGATATACATTATATTTGCTATACTATCCCCTAGTATGCTATGGCCTTATAAAAACCGATAAACTCTTTTTTTTTTCACCATCCAGATGGATCAAAATGGTCTAAAGAGGTTACGTTACCTTCACATTTAGGTCAATGGTTGCGCCCGAACTAAATGTCTAATAAACTAAATCTTTTAGAACACATTTAGCCTTGTTGGTTTTAATGCTGTTTTCAGAACTATATTCCGAAACTGTCCGAAATTTGTGTGTCATTTCTAAAGTTACATTTTAAATAACAAAATGTATAATTTTATAATTATATTAGTTATACATTTCAAAGAAAATAATGATTTCTTACTTTAGATCTTTAGCATTACTTTTAAATTGCAGATACATATTATTTACCTTTCATTATTACAAGGTAATCACAGATACACATTTACCTTTCATTATTACAAGGTAATCACAGATACACATTTACCTTTCATTATTACAAGGTAATCACAGATACACATTTACCTTTCATTATTACAAGGTAATCACAGATACACATTTACCTTTCATTATTACAAGGTAATCACAGATACAGACTTACCTTTCATTATTACAAGGTAATCACAGATACACATTTACCTTTCATTATTACAAGGTAATCACAGATACACATTTACCTTTCATTATTACAAGGTAATCACAGATACAGACTTACCTTTCATTATTACAAGGTAATCACAGATACAGACTTACCTTTCATTATTACAAGGTAATCACAGATACAGACTTACCTTTCATTATTACAAGGTAATCACGGATACACATTTACCTTTCATTATTACAAGGTAATCACGGATACACATTTACCTTTCATTATTACAAGGTAATCACGGATACACATTTACCTTTCATTATTACAAGGTAATCACGGATACACATTTACCTTTCATTAGTTCTCTCATCAACCTTTCAAGCAACAATACTCCTTTGATCTCACTCTCGCCTTAGATCATTCACCGAGAGGTCATTGACCTATCACGAGAAGGTCAATTACCGTATCAGACCGTGCGTGCGTGCACGTGTAGGCGATCACGTGACTATATATGGCAACCGGGGGGGGGGGGGGCAAGTCACACTCACACTTTAAAGTTAAACTAGCCAGTGAGGGTCCATGAACCAATTTTTTTTAACACTGATTCATCCACTGATCTATATAAAAGTAGGTCTATTTCCCTTAAGGGAAAAAAAAGACAAATTCTTATTTTTATACATGTATGATATTTTACACTTAGCGAAACGTAAGTGATACTCTTTGTACAATTATGATTTACATTCACCGCAAACTAAAAAGCATATTAAGACTTTATAGACTTAAGAAAAAAAAAGTTTTTTTCACATTTTTCATTTCCTTTAGTTTTTTCAGAATTTATTTTATTTTTATCTTTTTTTTTTGTATCAGAATAGCTAGTATTAAATAACCTAATTATTAACCGAAGGGAGATAACTTTTTTCTTTTCTTTTATAATATTTCTGTTTTTTTTTCCTTATAAATTTGTAAATTAACTTATTAAAACTAAATTTTATATCCATGTTAAGGTTTTAAAGAGAATCGTAAAAATCAAATACTAGAATCTGATATTTAAAAAAAGAAATGAAAACTTACTGAGCACTCATGTAGTTGTATTAGTATGCCATTTCCTTCGAATGCAGATTAATGAAATGTAGGCCTATAAGCTAATTTCCACTGATCTATAAAAAGAATGGATAGCTCCTCCTTCATAAATTTGCTTGTGCAAAGTGATGCAAGCGAAAACTAAAAACTCACACAATTACTGTTCAATATAATGAAAATTGTTTTAAAAAATTTAATGCGCACCACTGATCTATACATAGATCATTGATATATAAAGCCAATTTGCCAAATTGGGATAAAAAAAGTCAAGATCTTGGGGAAAAAGCCAAGATCTGGGGGAAAAAGCCAAGTAATAGTATCACTGCGGAATAGATACTTAGTAATCATACAAACTGGGTAGTTAATGTAATGTTTTAAAATATACATATACATTTATATAATTTTAAAATACTTTTTTTTTACAATTCGATCATTTCAAAGTTATATATTGTAAGACATTTATTTACTTTCTATAAAAGAAAAAAAAACATTAGAAATATTATCTTAAATTAAACTTTTGAGAATTAATATATTATATCTATATCTGTAAGCTTACATATATCAGTGATTGTACACAAAAATGGCGGAAGCTTGCATCAATAATTCTTCTTCCGTGCCCTATCGCCCTATCCATTCTTTTTATAGATCAGTGGCTAATTTCACTTAGCGCTAAAAGGTATCTGCCAAGTTGGGGTCGAGTTAAACCGGCTGGCCATTGTGCTGGCCGCAAAATCCACTAGCATGATGTGGGTTGCTAAACTGATGAACGCTCCTTCACAGACCTTATGGAGCAATTTGGTCCGGCGGGTATTTTACTTAAGGATGTAAAGAGAGACAATGTGTTCTTCATTAGGCAGTTCAGTCAGAATTGGCTACTTGTTGCAATTTGGCAAATCTGAACAGGCCAAATTTTTGAGTGGCAATCTTATTGAATTACTAGTAGTAATCAATATGAAATACCTTGATGTAGTAAAGCCCTGTTCATTCCAAGGCACCAATAATACAAGAAACGATTGCCTCTGGACAAGAAATTCAGATAAAAAATGGCCAGTTCTAGTGTTTTCACAAAGAGGCCAAATATAAGGGTCAGGACGAGTCCTGGTAAATTGCAGTCCAAGCCGTGACTGGAGTGTACTTCGAAAACTCGCGGGAACTTCTTTAAATCCTATATTTCGGACAGGGGCTAGTCTGAACTTGAATCTTACACTTGACCTATAGAGTGATTGTGCAGTTGACGAAACAATTTGTAGCAAGACTAAGTGGCAGTCCATTACAACTTGTTCAACAGTGTTACCAGACGCGAGAAACAAAAAATGCTGTAAATTTGCACATACACACACAAAGGCCCAGCGGATAAGGCCAAACCATGTGGGGGCCAAAAGGCCGAAAGCCCTTAGGCCTGAAAATGCAAAGTACTTAGGAGCAATAATAAGTGATAAATTATCTTGGAATCCACATATTGATTAAGTAATTAACAAAATCAAGCCAAACACTAGACATTATTACAGACGTAATAAGAACATAACACTAAAAAGCTACATAACCTCAGTTAGACCTATACTAGGATAGATATCTACTGTGTACAAATGTCAACAAGTGAAAATCTGTTTAAAAAAAAAC
The DNA here is from genome assembly GCA_949126835.1 of Anisus vortex. Lineage (NCBI taxonomy): Eukaryota > Metazoa > Mollusca > Gastropoda > Planorbidae > Anisus > Anisus vortex. The sequence goes on from OX421495.1 coordinate 1,893,070, forward strand.
AACAATACAAAATATACAGAAAAAAGAGCTGCAATGTTCATTAACGGCGAATATTCGCAACTGACGAGAGTAACACCAATAGTAAAATCACTAAACCTAGAAACACTAGAGGACAGAAGGGCAAAGAGTAAAGTAGTAATAATACATAAAGCATAGAAATTACACCTCAGAAAACAACACAGTAACAATGCTCAGATAAACATAAGGATAAAACACTTTTCTTATTCCTTATGCATGAATAGACGTATATAAATTCTCTTTCTTCTAGAATGGTATTCTAGCATGGAATGGGTAGCGGAATGGACCAGAAAAACTAAGTTTGACATCATTAAAAAAAACTAATCAAAATGATGGACCAATGAGCAGATACGAAAAATGATACTCCAGGAATACGGACAATACAATGACCTGAAAACTAGAATGTTATGGCCACATAACAAGAGCCGATAGACTCGCCAAGATCATTCTGCAGGGCACCACCAGAGGGGGGCAGTGAAAGAGAGGAAAACCAAGCAAACGATGGGAGGACAACATCAGGGAGTGGACGGAAATAAAGCTCTTCGATGCAACGAGAGGGCTGAGAGACGGGATGGAATGGTGGAAGCTGGTGTACATGTCATCTGTGGGGCCCCAACTAACTACTGGATGTGTAGTAGAGTAGAGATATGCCTATAGAAGGAGCGTCTGCAACAGATAATATAATAATATAGGATAAAACGCATCCTGCCTAAAAAAGGTTGTACCGGTATTTAATATCTATTTGTTGAACGCTTCTGCAGTCAGACATTTTTCTTGAATTTTTTTTTTGGTCAAATTTATAACCTAGATCAGGGGTTGGCAACCTTTTGCTAACAGTGTGCCAAACTAGGATTTCTAGATCATTCAGCGTGCCAACTGCCAACAGCCTAAAAGTCAACCTGTTCTTTAATACTGGTTTTATTATTTTTATAAGACAATTAATTAGCTCCGTAGTAAGACCAAGGCCAAAAGCGGAAAACTTTATTGAAAATCTTTAAAGCGTTTTATATTTAATAAAAAAAATCACGTGTTTGTGATTTTGTGATTATCATCCTTTTTATTTGCTTTGTCAAGATAAGGATCTAGCAACTGCTTAAATATAACGAAGGCTTTAAGCCGTATTCACATCGTTAAGCAGAAGTGATACTTTGTAATCATAAAAACTGAGTAGTTAATGTAATGTTTAAAAAGTTTGCATATAATTTTTTTGTCATATAATATTCATATAATGTTCAACAACATTTTACAGTTTGGTCATTATAAAGTTATAAGTTGTAGACCATTTAGGTTTTTATAAAAGAAAAATATGAAATATAATATTAGAAATATTAGCGTAAAAAAAACTGGATCATTATCTCCCTTTAATTAAAATAAACTTTCTAAATTTGATTTAATAGTGATGCCAAACAAGTTATGGTTTGTAATATAATAAATACTACTAATTATTATTTCTTTATATAAATCCAGCATTATGGTATTCATTACAAGATTTAATTATTAGAGGTAGCCTATATAATTAAATTACGTTACTAAACAGTTGTAAATTAACATTATTTGCATTAATTGTTTGTCCATTTAACCGTAAGAATTTTATCTTTTAAACATTAATAATTACAACAATTGCATAATATTTTGCTACTAAAAAGTCTCTTATATATATTATATTAATAAAAACAAAATTTGTTAAATTTACTTATGTTTATGTTTAATTATAGACGATGAGCATAAAAACTCTTTCAAATGCAATTAGTCTATATCAATTAATGAGTGCCTTGTCTTGAATGCTCTTCGCCAATTTATAATGGCAGATAAATGTTTAGTAATTTCTTGGTGGTGAAGTGTAAGTGACCTGTTTGAATGCATTCATGTGCAATAAATACTGTTCATACGTCTAAGTTAAAACAAAAGCTGAAAGTAGAGCGAATGCCTGGCAGTTGAGAATAGTAGAGAACTTTCCTAAGCAGCTTCCATCCAGATTTTCCAGCAAATTGGCACATTTCGATACCCATAATATAAAAAAAAATTTACTGGCTGTGTTTTAAAATCGCCAATATTCTTCCGCTGAAAAAAACATCTACATCTAAGAAGGCTGCAGTAAGATCAAGTCAGTTAGGCTTGATGTGGTATGAATTCATGAATTTGAAATTCTTGTCTTTGTTTAGAAAACTCCGCTTTGAGTGCTTCAATGTATTTCTGAAAAGTCCAACTATCTATATCTGCCTTTATAAAGGGAAGTACATAAGGTAAACTGTTTAAAATTGATTTCACTCAAGATATATGCAAATCCATTCCAGTTGTCCAACAGTTCAAGTGCTGTTTTACCCAGTCCTTGCAAATGCGTTCAACTCACTGAAATGTGTCGCTCTGTCATTCAGAAACATCGGCTTGAACTGTTAGTTTTCGTCATTAAGAACCGAAAAATGTTGTTTTGTTTTTTCATCCATAAAATAGCACCTCATGGAGGTCTCTCGCTTGCCATTTTCAAATCGATTTGCGTGCCAAGTTTTGCACGCGTGCCTTAGGTTGCCGACCCCTAGCCTAGATTTCTCGGAAGCTTTTTGTGATCTTTGAAAGAACTCGCTTCTACTAGGTTAATTATTTCATTAATTTCCTTACGTCTTTCGTAAAACTTAAAAAAACACCATAACATCTAAGAGTTCTCTCTCTCTCTCACTCTTTCTCTCTCTCTCACTCTCTCTGTCTCTTTCTCTCTCTATCTGTCTCTCTATCACATACACTCTCTCTCTGTCTCTCTCTATATCAATTTCTCTATCGCTCTTTCTTTCTTTCTCTCTCTCTTTCTGTCTATATATGCCTCTCTCTTTCTTTCTCTCTTTTATAAATATCTATCAAAAGATCGCCAAACTCTCAAATTTGCCTTCCTCAAAGTGACAACTGCCGGTGAGCTAACTAAAAATACTGACCCCCCCCCCCATAGATATCTATACATTCATCACTTAAAGTATCCTCATCCAAAATAATCCTTGGTAATACCTAATTATTAAATAATCTATAATATGAATAATTTTCTAGCGTACTGGTAATGATGTTCTTAAAAGACATCATTTCAATGTAGTAATAAAAGACTTCCTGAATTCTGTTTGATTTTTTTCTTCTAAATTTATGTTTCTTATAAACCTACATTTCATTTTCAGTTGTTGTTTTTTTAAATTAAGTCTGGCCAGTTGTTGTTTTTTTCTGTCTTTCGTGATATCAGCTCGACTTTGAACTTTTCAGCCATCTATTTTCGTTGACCTTATCTTATGTTGGTGAAATAAAAAGTGGACTTTACTATAGAGATTGATCAAAGAAAGTTATCCATGATTGTTTGACAATGACCCCAATAACCAAAGATTATTTCCAAAGATTATTTCCAAAGATTATTTCCAAAGATTATTTCCAATAACCGTCTCAGTCTCGGAATCCACGGAGCGCGAGCTAGTCATCTATAAAGTCATGAATGACGTCATCAAAAATTACAGGCTGCGACTGCCGTTAACTCATTCGTTTATTAAACTTGAAACTTTTTGAAAACAGATTCAGATGTAATCTCGATGTAATGAGACAGATTCCAGATGCCTGAGCAAACCAGCGAAAACCAGTAATTTAACACCACTTAAAATACTAATAGAAATGCAGGACTAGACTCAGACCAAAGATGTGCGTAGGACGCAATAATCTTCTTTATAGAAGGAGCGTCTGTAATGTATAAGATAGATAAAGTCATCTATCTCGTGTTATAATCGCACCAACTCAACATTAATTGAAATTGTATTAATATATATAAAGTAGACTGTGTGTGTGTGTGTGTTCAACCAATCATACTAGTTAATTTAAAGACACGTGACCTTATTGTCTAATATTATACTTTTGCGATTTAACATCGGACATGTGTCCTTCGATAGCTAAGTGGATAACGTATCAGACTGCCATGCGGGTGACCCGGGTTGGATTCTACAGTTAGTCTATACCTTTATTTTCTACATTATTTTTATTTCAAGTAATATTACTTAAAAAAATAGATTTTAAATCTACGAGCAACACCGAGCAATTTAGATTTTTGTTAGATACAAAGATTTGCATATTTTCTAACCGATTACAATATTTATTTTAAATTACTTTCCTAAAAGTCTTCAGTAAAAAATATTTTTTTAATATTAGATTTATAGCTTTCTGTTCATTGTAGTATATAACATTTGTATCTGTATACAGGCCTGTTTTGTTTTCCTCCGGGCAACGCCGGGCAATTTAGATTGTATTATATAATATAGCCTATGAAACCAGTTGGATAATGTGTACAAAGATGATAATAAAATTGTGAAAACGTAAGATATGAAACGGCTTGTTAATGAAGTTATGTAATTATAACTGGCTACACTTTCAGCGTGTCGTGTTTTAAAATCGTATCCTGTGTCAAGTAGGCCCAGACGTGCCGACGGTTGCTGCGGCCTCGTACAAAAAAACAACAACAACAACCGCAACAACAACATTGTTTGATCGATTGAGCCGAAAATAAAATGTGATAGAGAAAACTTCTCGGTCAGGCCCTGGTCTATTTTTATCGCGTAAGGACCAGAAAGGGGAGATGACTTCATCAGAGACAACTGTCCAGCTAAATATTTTGGCATGGACCTGCAAGGTGGTTAATGACTGGTTTTATGGCTAGTGGTCGACAATATTTGTACGGAAGTGAACGGACAAAGTCAAATGCATCATTAGAAATTGAATCAGATAACTTTAAAAACATTAGTTTGTTGGAAAATGTCCATGTCCGTGTGTTTGTGTGTGTGAAAGCGAGGGAAGGAGAAAGATAGAGACAACGATATATATACAGAGAGAGTGATAGAGAGAGAGAGAGTGAAAGATAGTGCAATCACACTCAGCCACCACAATCAGCTACTATAATCAGCTACCACAGCCAGCAGCCACACACGACAATCACAATCATCTACCACAATCAGCTACCAAAATCATCTACTACAATCAGCTACCACAATCAGCCACCACATTCGGCTACCAAACTCATCTACTACAATCAGCTACCACAATCAGCTACCACAATCAGCCACCACATTCGGCTACCAAACTCACCTACTCAACCCAGTACTAACTACACAAGAATTTGTTATGTACAACAAGTTTCCACCATCGCCGTTACATGGCGGCCTGTTACCATAGTCTCCCTAGTTAAAAAGTGATTTTATTCTTGACAGCGAAGGCTATTGAGACAAGTACGGCGAGACAGGAGTCTCCTTTTTTTCCCCTCCATTTTGTTGCCCTTTCTTTTCTGCTCTGAACTTTAGTGCCCCGGATGTCACCAACACTTTGGGCAACGAAATTGATGAAAATCAATATTAGAACAGCCTTTTTTTATTTAAAAAGCTTGCCCACCGAAGTTAAATTTGACCGCCCCTCCAACACACAGGCACATTCACCCTCACATACTTTACTTGTGCTGCTTTTGGTTCCACAGAAATCAGAGTTTGGCGAATGGATGCTACGATGCCACCAGACGCACTGACGAAAGTGCCTTATGCTGACGACATTGGGAAGGGGGGGGGGGGGGGGGGGGGAGTGACGCTGACTGTCGCTGACTTTACATGTTTGTGTTGAATTTTTAAAAGCTTTACAGATGAGCTCTCCTTCTGGGTGGGTTATGTTTTTTTTTAAATACTCTCAAACAGGTTATTAGCAAATTAAGTGCTTCCAAAAATTAACCCAGTGCTTCTCGTGAATGGACTTCATCAACTGAAGGCGGTTTGATGTCCTCAAAACTAGACTAATTGACATGGAGAAATTGTTGTTCCTGTTAATAAAGGACTTCATTATTCTCCACGCTCTCGGCACACGACAACCTGCCTGCCATTAAAGGTAAAATGTCATTTTGACATGTGGCTGACACATTTAACATGATTGCCTGGTCAATACGCTCTACAAGGAAGACTCGAATGTCAGTGACAATACAGAAGACATGCCAGAGGCAAACAATTATTGAATGGGTTCCATACAGACCTGGTGTAAACAATGTATTTCTCTTAATGTGATTGCAGTGGCGTTCTAGGAATGTACTCATTTATTTTATTATATCGGTAAACTAATGACAGGGACGCGGTGGCCGAGCGGCAGCGCGTTGGGCTAATAATAATAATAATAATAATGATTATTTCTATAGCGCATCTATCCATGCTATAATAGCATGCTCAGTGTGCAGTTTTGACATGATTACAAGAACACAATTAGAAAATTACTAATTAAACAGATATGTTCTTAAGTTATTCTTAAACGACTTTGATTCAGTATGCTTTAGTGCAAGAGGTAAGTTGTTCCACAATACGGCGCCACTGACTCAAAGGCGCCCACTCCAAAAGTTTTTTTCCTATGTCCAATAAGACTGGGAGCCTTGAGCAACGACTGTGCACTTGAACGCAGATCTCTTGATGGGGCATATTCTGTAAGAAGGTTCTGAAGATAGCAAGGTGCAGTGCCATCCAAGCAGCTAAATGTCAGGGAAAGAAGCTTATATTCAATTCGCTTCTGTACGGGGAGCCAGTGGAGATCACAAAGTATAGGGGTGATGTGAGCGGACCTCTCGACCAGAGATACTATGCGTGCAGCATTGTTTTGCACCTTCTGGAGTCTCTCAATCTGCTGTTTTGGAATCCCCCACAAGCAGCTGTTGCAATAATCAAAGGCTACCGTACCGAAAGTCCTGTGTTCGAACCCTGGTTAAGGCTAGGGGGTTGTTCCCGGGTCTGGAGGATGTCTCAGAGTCTATCCAGTTCTGACGGGTACCTGACCTTAGTTGGGGTAAAGTAAAGGCGGCTGTGCATTGCGCTGGCCACACAATCTCCTAGTATACCGATGGGATACTTTAAACTAAAGACAGGTGGTCCGTCCTTTGTCAAATTGGTCATTACATGAATATCCGCGGGGCTGTGGTCCGAAAATGCCAACAGAAAAGTTTTGGTCTTTTAAAAAAAAAAGTTTGCATTCAGGCTAAACAAATACGTTTAAAACAATCTAAACTAGATGTATTTATTTTAGAATTTATCATGAATCTTTTTATTCCCATCGTCTTCAACGATGCTTGAAGTAGTCTGTTTTCTATTACGAAATTGAAACTCTGTGCTGCCATGGCCACTATAAAAAAAACAACACCAATTTAAGACTAGATGAATATTTTAAAATTCATTTGAGTTTTAATTATGCGTAGGCCTATAATCTCATTGTTTAAAATATGAATGTATTTAGTTCAATTAGGATAATCTTATATGTAACAGACGCTAATTCGATATAGAAGTCTATTGTGTCCGAGCGTATCCGTGATTTAAGTCTTAGTCTTGAATTTCGATTAATAGTATGTTGCTGGTGTTTCCGTATTTTTTTAGGAACCCATACCTTGCCAGTCGGAAAGAAAGTATTTTTTATTCCCAAGAGCCCTTCTCCACAGCATGGCTAAATATGAATGAAGTGTAAAAACATGTTAAACTTGATTAAATTTATAAATTACGACACTAGAAATATTACATTTAATTAAATATTTAAATTACGATAAAAGAAATATTACTTTTTTTTTATATTTATAAATTACGACAAAAGAAATATTACATTTATAGTTAAATCTCGTTTATTGTTGATTCTACGAGAGTGAAGAGAACTATACAATCATATTATCCTTTTATTTCTAGAAGTGAGTTTTGCATAGTGTGCTCTTGTAGTGAAATATGATCAGTTCTCTGGGGCTTAAATAAAAATCAATAGGTACTTTCAAAAACTCAGATATTCTCAATTTAGTTACTTTAGCTAAAAGCCATGAAGGTTAATAGTTCCCAGACGTGATGTTATTATCTATGGAGAGAACAAGGCAGCCAGGGTTCCAGTTGCATGCTCAGCTGAACTAACTTACTCTTACCAGAACCAGGTTTTGAACTAAAGGCCGAACGGAATTCGGTTTCGGTACCGACAGTAGACAAATGGCCTCTTTTCGTGTTTCTGGCATAGGCAAAAGTTAGCTTTCGGTTTGCTTTCGGTTTCGACCGAAACTGACCTTGACTTTCGGTCATCAGCGGAATATCTATTTTAACTTTCAAAATTCAGACTGCAACGCTAGTGCTGCATCTATTACTCTGCTTATTGATACTTTTATTGAGTTAAAACTGTTGCGAATTACTATGTGTGAAGTAGAAAACTGAAGTAAACTAGTTAATATTACACAAAATTTATCTTTTAAAATCTTTCGTTTGCCAATTTCGGTTTATGTTTCGGTTTCGGCCGATGGTGTAATGAAACATTAGGATTCATAAAAGGGATCTTTAACAAATTTAATAACAATATAAAACTAAAATGCTATCTCACACTAGTTAGACCTATACTAGAATATGCATCATGTGTATGGGACCCATCAACTGAAGAAAACAAACAAAGTAGAAAAAAATTTAGAAAAGAGCGACAAGGTTCAAGACTAGCGAATATTCACAACTAGCAAGAGTCTGGGTAATCAATGACCATATTTTGCGCGTCTGACTCTGATCAAGTGTCAATTCTGGCAATGTTCGATTTGTCGTCTGCATTTGATACGCTTGACCATGAGAATCTTCTCGATAGATTGTCTACTACATTTGGTAGCTCGGGTTGTGTCTGCAGCTGGTTTAGATCGTACATGGCTGAACGCACGCAAAGTGTCGTCATTGATGGGTCAATCTCAACATGCTCGACTCTGCAATATGGAGTACCACAGGGATCAGTTCTAGGACCGGGACTGTTTACACTGTACACCTATCCGTTAGGCGATGTAATCAGGCCTTTCAATATTTCATATCATCTCTACGCGGATGATACGCAGTTACATGATTCTGCTATGGAAATTGGGAGGGGGGGGGGGGGAGGATGAATCTCATGCCACATGAAACAGGCATCATCGCCGTCTGCTATCCTAATCTCAAAATCTCATCAAAATGAATAAGTCAAAAGAAATACCCCCCCACCTCACCCCTTAAATTTTAACTTGAATATGCCCCCACCCCCTCAATACTAATCGAACACCGAACTCAGAATTAAAAAATCATATCTAGCAATCATCATCATCATCCTAATCCAGCATCCATCTGGGCACTTGACCTTCTACCTAAGACTATCTTGAAGAAATTGCAGACTTTTTGTAGCTGTTCGTAGATGGAATAAAGAGTGTTGGAGAGATTTGGTGTTTTGGTGAGGTAGACATTTTGTATGTCATGTAGTGCCGGACAGTCTAAAAAGGTGATGGGCAAACATGGGGATTAAAGTTATTGAAATTCCAAAGAATTCAGATCAAGAAATATAAGAGAAAAAACATAGTAGCAAAACTACTATGGGATCGTATGGTCAGTGCAACTTTACATTTCTTATGAATAAACGAAGCGCTTGCTATATTTTTTTTCTAATATCTTTTTTGAGGAAATACTTTCTTTTGAAAGTCAATGGGCATTGAAATTTAATACAAATACAATGAGCTAAGATTAGAGTTTTTTTTTAGATTGTATTAATCAGATAGTGATATCAGTAAATAGTAAAGTATCCCGTCAGGCCCAATTGATCCATAGGGCCGGTGAAGAAGCGTTCACCAGTTTCTGTGGCCACGGCATACTTGGGGATTGTGTGGCCAGCACAATGCCCAGCCGCCTTTACTTTACCCAAACTAAAGTCAGGGGACACTATCCAGACCAGAGAACAAATCGTAGCTTTCACCAGGATTCGAACCCAGGATCTTAGGTACGCCTGCCGAACGCGGTCACAGTGCCCCCAGTGATGCCTGGAGCTAGGACTAAAGGTTAGTTTTAGTAAGATTGCATTAATCAGATATGTCAGTCCGATCTTATTGGTTTTTTTCTTGTAATGGGAGAGAATCGCGAGGAAATGCGATACTCACGATTTATATTCCCCCTTTGACAAAAACAAATAATCTTTTATTTAAATATAAAATTGGCTCCGTAGCAGACAACAAGAAAATGACGAGAGATTCAGCCACTTGCGATGTTCACCACAAAATGAGAAACTAGCTGTTGTGATGTCAGTCGGTGACGTCAGTGTATGTAATTACCTCATATAACTTTATAGTTGACATTTACACAGACGTACGTTATGAAGAGTATCGAAATCGTGTTTAATTCAAACAATTAGTTTTCCCTATCTTATCTTATACATTAAAGACGCTCCTTCTATAAAGAAGATTATTGCGTCCTACGGTCATCCGTGGTCTTGCATTTTTATTAGTCTTTAAAATTATTTTAAGTTTTAAGGAAAGTTAGTGGATGAAATAATGAGTAAAAGAGTAAGTATAATGATGAATGAGTGAGTGGGTGAATGAAAGAGTGAGTTAAATAAAGAGGGATCGAGTGAAATATAGGGAAAAAACTGAGTTCTTAAGTGGATGAACGAGTGAGTGAGTAAAATTGTAAGTAAAATAATGAATAAATTATTAATTGAAAGAGTGCATGAGTGAAAGGGTGAGTTGGTGATAGAGTAATAGGGTGAGAGAGTGAGAAAGTGAGGGAGTGAGTGAGTTTCATCAAGTGGATGAAAGAGTGAATGAGTGAAAAAGTAACTAAAATTGTTGAATGAGTGAGCCAATGCGTTAATGGGTGAGCGAAAGATTACATGATTAAGAGAGTGAGGGACCTAGTGAGCGAGTGAGTGAATGATTATGTCTCTGAATTCTTCTGATGCTGAGCTGCAGTACACTTTAGCTCATTTGTAGAATGAAATATTGATATGCAATTAATATGTAGATCAAAAAGTCTAAAAAAAACATTTTTGTAATAATCGAACATTTGTCTGCGAGCCAGATGCAGCCATCAAAAGAGCCACAGCTGGCTCGCGAGCCATGGGTTCCCGACCCCTGGCTTAAATAGTTTTGAAGAAAGAGAGAGCGAGAGAAAGACTAGACACTCGAGTGTTCATAACTTCTCTATGATGAAAACCAAATACAATGCCAAAGATTAGAACAGGATAAAGAGAGAGTGTTTCAATATTGACAAGATAAAATCAAGTCTTTGACTCCACTGGCACAAACAAGAGACTACGGACAGTGGTCAAAGTGAAGACTCTTTAGCAGAAAAAAAATCAATCTTGACTTCCTGGAAGCGTCCAGAATTCAAACCTTCCCCCACCCTCCTTTTCAGCCACCCTACCCACTTCATCTCATTTTATTTTTATAAAAAAAATATACTCTATGAGTTACGGCCCTTGGTTCCACTCGACTCCATGAAATGCACCCACGCACGCACGCACATACAGCATATATCAATTTACTCTTTGCGATTATGTGGACCCCCTCAAAACCTTTTTTTTTTTTCAACTACGTCTGAAATCTTAGAAGTGTAGGTCTCCCAACGCTGTTATCATATTGCGCCCCCTCCCTCACATCCTCCCCTACCCATCTTGGTGGTTCCAACTGAGTATGATGTAGATCTGTGCCTCTTATTCACTGCGCCTTTAAATTATATTTGTTTAGAGCATACCGCACGCGGGTTCTTATGAAACTGGCCGAAGATGTTTCTTTACACTGCTTAGGGCACTCACACATACACTGATGACAATATGGGAATGCAGTCTGCACCCCTAGAATCTTTTAAGATTAATATCAGGACTTGTAGACTTAAACTGAAATAGTTTCAGACATAGCCTGTTGTCTTATACGCCAGCAGGTCTAAATAAGTGCCCTGCATTAATGATATAATGTTACTATTACTAACTCACACAGAGTACCAGTGGGACAATTGAAATGTGGCTGCTCATTGTAATAAACAAAGCATACAAACCGAATAAACAAAGCATACAAACCGAAACAAAAAAACAGTTTTTAAAACCATTTTCTCAACACCTTTCTCTCAATACGTTTTGATGTTTGTATATATTTTTTGCTACTCGAGCCTAGATGATAAAATGACGTCATCAAAAATAGCCTTTAACCCAAATAAAAAAAATAGACAAGAAAAAAAAACACTGGCTAGATATACATGGAATGCTTACGGAAATGCGTCAATGAAATTTGATGAAAACGAACATAGATCTACATTTTATCAATATACTCTCGTTTAATGGTGTTAATATTAAGAACTACCGGGCTTTTTAACAAGGCCCTACATTATATTAAAAATTTTTTTTTTTCTATATTACGGTATTAATCCAAATTTTAAGTAGCCTACTTAAAACAAATTCGAAAACAGCATAATATGCCAATTTAATTTTATATATTTCCGGGTCAAATCGGCCATCTTTCCCCGGTTCACTTATCTATACATAAAAATCCACATTTTCTCCGACAAGACTAGACTCGGACCACGGATGAGCGTAGGACGCAATAATCTTCTTTATAGAAGGAGCGTCTGTAATATATAAGATAAGAATTTAAGTGCTTGAGCACTCCATGTATATTTAGGTCAGTGAGATTAAAAAACCCACTCACAAATCTCCCCTTAGCAGATATGATTCGGCGTTAACGTTTTGTTTTACCGGATGTTATTTTAGCAGACTTCGAAATTAGTGAACACATTTTCGATCCTATGACTAGTTCAGTTAACCCCTTACATGCCCACAGAACTCATTCGGGTAGTATCTAACGCAAATGAATTAGTCCCTGCATAGCGAAAATAGAAAATTGATTTAATCTCATTTAGTTTTGAACTTTGCACAAAAAATTTGTGTCTTGTGTTTCGACCATCATTCGTACGTTCATTAATTTTTTATCTGGTTCGTTTGATGAATCTGTTAGATCGAGTAAATTCCAGACTTTCACAGAGGAAAAACATGATCTACCAAATTATCTGCCCCCTGCTGGAATGTTCCGGCGTTTAATTTGCCGTAGGTGAGTACCTTAACAATTTATTTGATTTACGTCCTCACATGTGGCGGTTTTTCTCTATAAATTAGTTAGCACAATTTCCGTACGCCTGGGTAAATATCGGGGTGGGTCGAGCAGATATAACCAGGTGGACACTGGCGACTTGCCCAAACACAAATTAACCCTCCCACCCCTGTCTGGGGGCATGAACTAGTTGGCTTGACTAATGTTATCAGGCTAGAGGTCGATGGCCAAAACTACGAAATTGTCCAGCCCAACATTTCTAAATGGTCAGCCAGTATAAAGTATTGGTCAGTTTCGGATTTCGGATTGGCTTTTTGGGACGATGTGATATTATTGTCTTTAAAGTGGGGCGCACGTGCGACGAAGATGAGATTATTCCAGGCCATGGAACTATTGGGTGTTTTTTTGAATGACCTAAATAAATGTGGTCAGCGAGGTTAGCAGACTGTGGTCAGTTGACTATTTAATAATTCAGATATTTTATGTCCATTAAGGATAATGCGTATAAATAATAACCAACAACAAAAACTTGTTGTTAAAAGCTGTCTGGACAATGCTCTCAGTTCTATATCGAGCAGACGAGGGTGTCCCTCGCCAGAAGTGATAAGAAGTTCCGGTCAATTTGGGCATTTTTGTCAAAGAAAAAAGTAATTGATGTCTACGTTATAAAGGGCGCCCCAATCGCCGTCATTTAGCTCTAGACTTACTAGATGGCAGTGGAGATAGATAATAGATAGATAAATAGATAGATAAATAGATAGATAAAAAGATAGATAAATAGATAGATAAATAGATAGATAATTGATAAATAGTGTTTATCTATAGATACATAGATATCAAAATAGATAGAGAAATAGATAGAGAAATAGATAGTGAAATAGATAGAGAAATAGATAGATAGAAGGGCAGCTAAATAGATGGGTAGATAGAGAGAAAGATAGGCGGATAAATATATATAGAGAGAGAGACATATAAATAGAGAAATAGAGAGAAAGATAGAGAAATAAATAGATAGAGAGAGAGTGAGTATAAACGATATACAGATATATATAGAGAGAGAGACAGATAAATAGATAGAGAGATATAGATAGATTTAGTATTCCCAACTTCTCCAATCTATGTATGTTCGCATCCCATCAAAATTACTGCCACACCCAATAGTGTCTTTACCACGCCCTTATATTGTCTTTACAACGCCCCATACTGTCTTTACCACGCCCTCGTACTGTCTATACCACGCCCCATACTGTCTATACCACGCCCCATACTGTCTATACCACGCCCGATAATGTCTTTATCACGCCAATTACTGTCTTTTACACGCCCCATACTGTCTTTACCACGCCCATTACTGTCTCTACCACGCCCCATACTGTCTGTACCACGCTTGAAAATTTCTTTAACACGCCCCATACTGTCTTTACCACGCCCATTACGGTCTCTACCACGCCCCATACTGTCTATACCACACCCGAAAATGTCTTTAACACGCCCCATACTGTCTTTACCACGCCAATTACTTTCTATACCACGCCCCATACTGTCTTTACCACGACCTATAATGTCTTTACAACGCCCCATAATCAAAAAGATCAAATCGCCGCCTCCAAGAGAAAGTCTTAGTTTGTATTTCGTGCCCGTGATAAACGGAAGCAAACACGAGAGCGACAGAAACTCACACGAGTGTAATGAAACCATTTTGTTGTGCGAATAGCCGTATGCTCTTCCTGAAATACGATCGCCTTAATTTCCTCCCCACCGTTTGGGCGTCACCGGAAGTTACTGGAACACCATTTTTCTTTTTCGCCTTCTTAATTAATTACCCTATCCACCCCCACACCCCCTCCCTCCTGCAAAGAGAAATCATCAATCAGCGGTTTCGACAGCGGATGTCAAAACGACCTCGGAATGTTTTCATTCGCTGAGGAATTATCGGCCCTTGTTTGATTATCCACCATTGTGGCTGGTGTCCAAGAATTCATTACCCTCCCCTTGTCGGTGTTCTTGGTTTTTTTTTTCTAACGAGTTTTACCCAGATTCATCAGATCATATTGACTCTGCCGACTCATTAATTATTTGCCATCTTTTTTAAAAAAAAAAGAGGTGTCATTAGGCTACTGGACTACTTCCGGTGGTATTAAGTTAACTTTGCTGTCTACCTTTTCACGGTCAGGGACATTAGTGACAACACAAGGCGTTCAATGTTTTTGTCACAATCGTCACACCTTTTCTTCTCTTCACCCTGACCTTTCTTCAATGCCACCAATTTCACAAACATTCTGTCAATGACATCAATGTCACTTACATATTCTGTCAAATACCATTAATGTCACACACACACATTCTGTCAATGCCATCAATGTAA
Source organism: Anisus vortex (assembly GCA_949126835.1). Taxonomy (NCBI): domain Eukaryota; kingdom Metazoa; phylum Mollusca; class Gastropoda; family Planorbidae; genus Anisus; species Anisus vortex. The sequence continues at coordinate 1,908,294 of OX421495.1, forward strand.
GCACAATCTTCTTTTTGTCCATACCATCAGTAAATTAAAACTTTGACAATTACATTCCATCCTCCCTCACTCCCAAATTACACTCAAATAAAACCTGTCAACCAAGAGACGTAATTGGAGGCAATAAAAACATTTCTGTGCACCTACCCAGCGTCTGTAAGTTATAATAATAATAATAATAATTATAATAATAATAATGGTTATTTATATAGCGCTTCTATCCATTCTATTAAAATTTAGCATCCTCAGTGCGATCTTGGAATAAATTGCGGTGGCAGTTGTATTGGTATGTAAGGCACACAGACACTAGCCAAAGAAAAATGTCTTAAAGTAAGCTCTTTTTTAAAAGTCTCTTTTGTCTCACATTCTCTCAGTGTCTGAGGCAAGCTGTTCAATATAGAAGGCGCCACAGATTCAAATGAGCGCACCTCAGGTACTTATTTTTGTGTCCAGCCACACTGGGAGTTTTAAAGAGTGACTGTGATGAGCAAGCGCAGTTCCCTTGATGGCGCGTGCTAAGATAACTATTTATCGGTCTATCCATTTATCTATATATCTATCTATTTATATGTCTATCCATCTATATATTTATCTATTTATCTGTCTATCCATCTATATATCTAACTATTTATCTGTCTATTCGTCTGTGTCCCTGCCTGTCTATCAATCTATGAATCTATCCATCCATCCATCTATGTATGTGTCAATCAATGAACCAATCTATCTATCTATCTATCTATCTATCTATCTATCTATCTATCTATCTATCTATCTATCTATCTATCTATCTATCTCTCTATCTATCTCTCTATCTATCTCTCTATCTATCTATCTCTCTATCTATCTCTCTATCTATCTCTCTATCTATCTATCTATCTATCTATCTATCATCTATCTCTCTATCTATCTCTCTCTCTATCTATCTATCTATCTATCATCTATCTCTCTCTATCTATCTATCTATCTATCTATCTATCTATCTATCTATCTATCTATCTATCTATCTATCTATCTATCTATCTATCTATATCTATCTATCTATCTATCTATCTATCTATCTATCTATCTATCTACACATCATCTATCTTCGGGCCTCCAAAGTACCCACATTGATAAACAATACGCTCATGTACACCATGTCTGTACAACCTCATTAAGGCCCCCCCCCCCTATATGTTGTTACTCCCACTCTTCTCTCATCAATTACGGTCTTGTCTTTCTTTCAAACGAGACACAATTCATTTCTCTCCCCCCCCCCCCCCCCCCCCAAAGACCATCAAAAGCTAAAAATAAATGTCTACAGACTAAGTCAAGAGTCTCTCTCAAACATAATGTCTTCTGAAACTTAAAAAAAACCCACAATAACACAAGAAAGACAAAAGAAAAACTATCAATGAGTCTGCGGCTAACTGAGTTATTTCTAGCCAAGATTCCTTACAATTCTAATTAAAATTTATGTCTTTTTAATTTTTTTGCTTTTTTTCTAAACCACCAATCGTATTGTTTTATCCCTGAGGAATTGGGGTCAAGGTCATGAAGAATTATATAAGATGTTTGACCGAATTAGGGGGCACGGTGGCCGGACGTTAGTGAGTTCGGCTGGATACCGAAGGTCCGGGGTTCGAATCCTGGCTAGTATTAGTTATCTGGTCTGGAGGGTGTCCCTGAATCTAACCATCTCTGATGGTTACCCGACTTTAGTTGTGGGTAAAGTAAGTACTGGCCACACAATTCTCTAGTATGCCGTGGCCACGGAAACTGGTGAACGCTGCTTCGCCGGCCCTAAGGATCAATTTGGTCCGACGGGATACTTTAATTTTTGACCGAATTTTTTTTTTATGTCACGTGAAGTTGTTTTGCGTATTAACATTAAAAAACAACAACAACATATATTTTATAATGGGAGCAAGAGACAGAAGTGGTTTGTGTCTTTTAAAAATAAATTCTTTCCGAATTTGCTAAACGCCAGAGAAAAATATATAAACTATATATATATATATATATATATATATATATATATATATATATATATATATATATATATATATATATATATATATATATATATATATATATATATATATATATATATATATATATATATATATATATATATATATATATATATATATATATATATATATATATAGAGAGAGAGAGAGAGAGAGAGAGAGAGAGAGAGAGAACGAAAGGCTTTTTAAGTATCTCGTTGTACAAGAATTCACAATTATTTTTCAAGCTCTGTAAAGTTTTTTCCATTTTTCCCTTCATCAAAAAGATAACCTTTCATTGTTTAAGAGTGCGCGAGACGGTCGCGTGATATTGAAACATCATTCGTTTAAATAACGCACGCAGATAAAAAGATGAAAAAAAAATGACACAAAATAACAAAAATCATCAGGACGCACTATCACGGATTAATTCACCGGAAACAAACGAATGGCCTCGCGCCACGTAATAGATTTATTGCAGTTCACGGAAACTTCCGTACACGTCTGCCAGTGGAGAGAAAAAAAACAACAAAGAGAAGTGAGGGTGATTTCCCCTTTCGACTAGAAATCAAATTAGCATAGCAGCGCCTTGTCATAGGAAGAAATAAACAGCAACAAAACTATAGATCTATGTATACGGGTTTAGTGCTAGTGAATTAACATACTATCGATTTGTGCTTAGTCGTTGTTGATGTTGTTGTGTAACTTCCATTCTGTACATTAGAGATGATGGTGTTGTTGGTGGTACTTTGTATGAGTGTTTATATTTAGTTAACATCTTCTACGACAGGTCGAATGCGTCAGGGAGCGGAAGTTCACGTCTTTGGGGAGAGCAATGATGAGGACAGAGGAAAACAAAAGGGTGGTGGTGGGGAGGAGGTGGGGAGGGGGTAGTGGCATCTGTTCTATTTATAGACATCGCATGAGCCGGTGAGATTACAGATAGTCTAACACTCTCCGTCGCGCGTGCGCACAAAAAACGTCACGATCGGGCCGCGGTCTGCGGAAGATGCTTTTCTGATTTGAAGGATTTTTGTTGCGGGGCAGGCTAGAGTATGTCATTGTGAAGACAGCTGAAGTGGGTCAAATGCTGATAATGAACTCCTTTCAAAGGAGAAAACTGCGTTTTCACCTGTGTAAAATTGATTATTGTTTAACGTCTACAATGTCATATAAAGTAGGTCAATAGTCAAAGACCTAATACACGTTTATTACATCTTAAGTTACATTATTCCATTGTTATGTTATTGGTTTAATATCCTTGATAACGTTTTAAATGTCATCTATCGTACTCCAGTCTTCAAAGACTTTTTGCTCGTTGGCAATAACTTATTGCATCGATTGTTATCTTGTTAGTTGAATACATTTGATAAGAATACAAGAATAATCCTCCCATTATGAAAGACCTTTTAACTGTTTACGACATCTCGTTTTATATAATTCGAATACAGGTAGTTACCAAAGTTATTCAGACATGAATAAAAAAGTTTTGAAATTCAAATATATATTTAAATTACAATGGAAAAACAATTAAATTAACTTTAAACATTATTAGAAAGTAGGGGAGAGGGGGCAAGTTGATAAAAAAATTTAAACATTCTATTTAGAGTGGATATAAATACTTTTATTTGTGTAAGCCTGCCCCTGTATCAGCATGCCCCCATCTCTCTATCATCAATCAACATATATAATTACCGTGAGTTTGTTTATTTGTTTATATATATATATATATATATATATATATATATATATATATATATATATATATATATATATATATGTTTGTTCGCTAAAGGCTCCTAAGCCGTTTGACTATTCGGGACAAAAGTTAAATGTATAAATCGGAAACGTCATCCAAAAGAAAAATTTATTTTATGACTTATAATCATGATTGAGTTAATTTTATAAATCAAAAAAAGTATATCCAGCTATACAAATAAATATAACCGTGCATAGCAAATGGCCGTTTCCGTTCATTTACTATATTGAACGCGAGTTTCACTATGTTGAACGCGGGGGTCTTTTCGGGTTTTCCCAATTCTGCTGTTGTTTCTTTTAATGTGGCGAGACCTTTTTTAAAAGTTACGCACCGCAATTTGGCTTGGAGAGTTTGAATGGTGTAGGCTACTTTAAAAAAAATACTATCGTATGACGTAATGTCTATCAAATTATTTTTTTTTCATTATTGATGTTTGCATTATCATTTAAGTAAAAGTAACCAAATGTTTTAATTATTTAATGGATTTACATCGCTATTGAGAATATCCTTTAATAGGCGACTGTATACACTCTATAAATTAAATGATACGAATTATAAAAAAAACAAAACAAGTTAGGCCTAAATATGATTACTTTTAAATACCGGGTACCATAAGCTTGACAGCAACAATATAAAATAAAAACTCTATACCGAAAGAAACATTCTCAATACTGTTTTATTGATACAATAAGCAAGAACAAAAATTAAATACCCAAAAAAATCTGTCTCAATTTAGTTTTTATTGCATTGAAATATCATTTTCTATTTTTGTTAAATATTATTTATCTTTTTTATTGTTTTGTATTTATGTTTTTTTGTTCTTTTAGATAGTACATTACTGTTAATTTAATATTAATTAATAACAAGTCAAGTCAACACAACTGTTCGCTACATTTTAAAATCGAAAAACAGGACGAGCCTTTCGGCTCTTCTGTCCAGGGCGTAACGCTTAGGATAGAGCAGCCCAGCGATCGTTCTTAGCGGTTCCTCTAAGGATGGATCATTATCGTGGTGGCTCGCCAGTATACCTGCACTGTCACCCGGTAGCACAAATCCTATAATATCGGTACATGCATTCAGGCATCGGGTGGTTCTCGAGACGGGATTGCAGCGTCCATTGCTTCCCCCCCCCCCCCCCGAGACCAGTGGCCTCTCGGCAGTGTAATGGACATCTGACCCGCTGCGGGGGCTGTGCCCCATGCGTTCGCCCGCCAGTGTATTCTTAATGCCACTTAATGGGAATGTATCGGCGGTTTAAACACTACGCCAGTCCTTAAGGCCTCAATTCCTATCCATATGCAAGGGTCAGGTCGACCAGAAACAAATAAAAATAACAAAAACTAAATACCGAAAGAAACATTCTCAACACTGTTTTATTAATACAATTTTTAAAAAATACGCACCGCAATTTGGCTTGGAGAGTTTCAATGGTTTACATTAAAGACCAAGTGAAGAGCTTTTTATCAAAATTGAGTTAACATTTGATTTTGATAGTAAAAAGTGTATTCAGTATCTGAATGTTAAAAAAAAACATTTATACAAAATATCAAAGATACATTTTAAGTAATTAGTTCAATATTTGCACTTAAATGTGTGTGTTTTTCGGAAGATTACTCCAAATCTCGTAGCCATTTGAAATGTTTTTATTTCCGGCAATATAGGAAAGTGACGTAACATAAAGGATTCCGACTAGGAAAAATGAATATTGTCACGTGTTTTGAATCTATTGCCACATGTTTTGAATCTTTTCCCGGTTCTTATTTTTAACAAAATGGTTAAATATAGATTTATAGCGTCTATTTTTATTTATTTATTTCCCTTGTGATACGTCACTGCCGTATGAGGCTATTCCAAATCTCGTTCCTTTGAGAAAAACCTCTTCACTTGGTCTTTAAACAAAATACTAGCGTATGACATAATGTCTATGAAATTATTTCTTTTTTCATTATTGATGTTTGCATTATCTTTTTAAGTATAAGTAACCAAATGTTTTTATTATTAAATGGATTTACGTCGCTATTGAGAATATCCTTTAATAGGCGACTGTATACACTCTATAAATTAAATGATACGAATTCTACAAAAACAAGTTAGGCCTATAAATGATAACTTTCAAATACCGGGTACCATAAGCTTGACAGCAACAATACAAAAAAACCACTAAATACCGATAGAAACATTATCAATACTGTTTTATTGATACAATAAGCAAGAACAAAAATGAAATACCCAACAAATCTTTCTCACTTTAAATTTTATTGCATTGAAATATTATTTTCTAATTTTTTAATATTATTTACCTTTTTAATTGTTTTGTATTTATGTTTTTTTCTTTCAGATAGTATATTATTGTTAATTTAATATTATTAATAACAAGTCATGTCAACATAACTGTTCGCTACATTTTAATATCGAATTAAAAAGTCTCTTTAAAAAACCCGGACTAGCCTTTCGGCTCTTGTGTCCAGGGCGTAACGCTTAGGATTGAGCAATCTCTGTCCGGGCTCCAGCCACCCAAACGACACGCCGAACGGGTAAGGTTTCTCAGCCCAGCGATCGTTCAATGCGGTTCCCCTAAGGATCATTATCGTGGTGGCTCGCCTGTAGGCCTATACCTGCACTGTCACCCGGTAGTACAAATCCTATACTATAGGTACATGCATTCAGGCATCGAGTGGTTCTCGAGACGGGATTGCAATGTACATTGCTTCCTCCCCCCCCCCCCCCCCCACCCCCGAGATCAGTGGCCTCTCGGCAGTGTAATGGACCTCAGACCCGCTGCGGGGGCTGTGCCCCATTGCGTTCGACCAGTGTATTCTTATTGGGAATGTATCGGCGGTTTACACACTACGCCAGTCCTTGAGGCCACAATTTTTGGGCATATGCCAGGGTCATGTCGACCAGAAACAATTAAAAATGTCAAAAACTAAATACCGAAAGAAACATTCTCAACACTGATTTATTAGATGTCTAATACAATAAGCAAGAAATAAAATTAAATACCGAAAAAAATCGTTCTCACTTTAGTTTTGATGGTATTGAAATATTATTTTTTACGCTTTTTTTTATTATTTACTTTTTATTGTTTGGTATTGTGGTTTTTTTCTTCTTTTAGATAGTATATTATTGTTAGTTTAATAGGCTATTATTAATAAAAAGTCAAGTCAACACAACTTTTTGCTACGTTTTAATATCAGAAGCTTGACAGTAACAATTATTATGCATATACCAGGGTCAGGGCGACCAGAAACAATTAAAAAGAACAAATACTAAATACCGAAAAGAAACGTTAATTGTCTTTATTGTAATATAGTCTCTTTTCTTTCTCTCTTAACAAAACACATTGTAGTCATTCGTTTCTCCGTCATTTTGACGGGCATAGTCACTAGTAGAATTATAATCAACAACATATTATAATTGCCGTGAGTTTGTTTGTTTGTTTATTTAGATGTTTGTTCGCTATAGGCTCCTAAGCCGTTTGACCAATCGGGTCAAAAGTTAAATGTATAAATTGGAAACGTTCTCCAAAGGATGATTTGATTTTATCAACAATATTGCTTCATTCGTTAATTTATTTTTTAAAATAAACTTAGACATATTACAAATCACCGTAAGTTAAGGTTCTAAACTGATCTCCCCTGGAACGTTCATTTACTGTTCCCCAATAATTCCCCTTGCATAAAGTTGTTTATTTATCACCGATCACGGAATTCATTGGTTTCACCTTCCGAGGGTGTGGGTGAGTGTGTGTGTGAGGGGGGGGGGGGGTAAACTTCGGCGTTGCGAGAGATACTTTGGTTTGTTTATATTAGTATTACTTCCGGTTTTTTTAAGTTTTCGATAAAAATAGAACAAAAACTAAATACCGAAAGAAACTTTCTCACTGTCAGTGGCGTAGCTAGGGGAGGGGGCGGAGGGTCCAAATTCATAAATCCACCCCGGGCCCCTACTTGAGGGGGGGCCCCCAAAGGAGTGTCCGAATTGTTTTTTCTTATGCCATAATGTCGAATGTGAAAATGCAAGGGCCCCTAAAGAGGCCAAGGCCCCCGGGCCCCCAAATCCCTTGCAACGGCACTGCTCACTGCAGTTTTTATTGCTATTTTTTTTTTCTTCTCTCTTAACAAAACACATTGTAGTCATTCGTTACTCCGTCATTTTGACGGGAATAACCACTAGTTTAAGATAATTGTGTTCAATAGTGAAGTTTAAAGTGTATTTGCTACAGTCTTGAAAAAAAGAAGTTAAATAAAAAATAATATAAGAAAAAACACAACAACAATGATGGTGTGAGAACCACTATAAAGATTTCAATGATCAAATGTTGGATAGTTTATGTCCACTGGACACCAGTAGAGCACATAAAGTAACTCGATTCTTGAGATATAATGAGATATAGAACGCCAGTAGGAAGGACAGCTGCGTCGTGAGCGGACGTCGTACGTTATGTAAGCCGAGACTAAATGGTCGCAGTATTAACGTAGGCTAAAGATATATTTCATACTAAAGGGTCGCAGTATTTGCGTAGGTTCAAGATATATTTTATATTCTTCCGAGAGACTCTGAGAAATAATTCACTTTGCTTTGGTGATGATACATATTACATGATTGTTATTATATTTACATATATATCTATGTTTGAGTCTGATATATTTCTTATTCTTTCAATAATAAACAAAATTGTTGTTTGTTGATAAAGTGTTATCTTTTTGGTTATATCTTTCCTTGAGCCTATATTGCCAAAAGGAACTTAAAGTATACAGATTTATACGATATAGAGCGAATGAGCGATCGAGCGAAAGTAAAGATAGAGAGAGAGAGAGATAAAGAGAGAGAGAGAGACAGGGAAGACGGTGAGAAATAGAGAGACATTGAAAGATGGAGAGGTGACAGGGAGAAAAAAAAAGAAATAATCGAACATAAAGAGAGAAGGACAGATAAGTTTGTCTGGGTTTAATATTTATCATCATCTGGGTGAGTGACGCAGCATCGACTTTTCATAACATTGAGTCTGGGACTGGATATCTTGGTCTATTTCTAGATAGACTTCTGGGTAGAATTTATAGATGGCTGTATAGCTATATGAATAGTTTATTATAATATGTAGACTGAAGACCACGTAAAATAAAATATAACATAATAAACTATACAGATAAAAGAAAAAAGCTAAAGAAAAAAAAAGAAGACAACCAGTTACAAGTTACATAATCCATTAGTAACAAAATCTGTAACATAAGATGTGTTATTTATTTGTTGTTGTTGTTTTTTGTTGTTATTTTCGTTGTTGTGTCAAAAATAGGGGGAGGCGGGGAACTAATCTCACAAAAAGGCGCGATAAGTTGAAAATGGAGTTACAGTCAAAAGTTGAGTGTTAAGTTGATTTATGTAAATAGACTCCTGACGTCACAGAAGATAGAGCTGGGTACAAAGAACATTTCATATATGTATATATTTGTTGTTGTGTTGTATTAGGACAGTCGTTTTATTTAAGAAAAGAAGATTTTACTGATTGTCAAATGTACTCAATGTTGAGTCATAAAAAAATAACAGAGATGAAAACTATTCCTTCTGAGATGTAAGCCTAAATTAATTTTTGTTTTTAAAGCGTCTCAGACTCTCGGTCCAGACCTGGGTGCGGCTGGGTGCGGCTGGGTGTGATTATCTTTGCAGTCCTGCGGCTAAATAATATCTGTACGTAACGAACGTTCTAATACATTTCTATAAGAATGGAAGGTTTTTTTTTATTTTACTTACTTTTTGTATGTGTTTAGTTGTTTTTTTTAGGTCAACATAAAAAACAGAGCTTTGGGGTCGGTGGAAAGATTTGAGTCTATTACCATAATAAGTGCGCATGAAAGCAAAACACACGGCTAGTGGATGGAAGAGTGGAAGGAGATTGAAGGAAAAGATCTGGAGTAGGCCTACACTTGAAAGCAAAGGCCGGCAGCCTTTTGATAATAGTGTGCCAGAGTAGAATTTATAATTCATTCATCGTGCCAACAGTCTGAAAAGTCGCTCGCTCTTTTCTTGTAAAACGAGACTTGAATTGCGTTTTTTTTTTCGTCTTCCGCGTGCCTATTTAAAATCGCTCCGCGTGTCAAGTCAGGCATGCGTTGCGTAGGTTGCCGACCCTTGCTTTAAATGGACGTTATTTTCTGGTAGCTGTATTTTAAAGAATGGATTGTTTTAATTTCTTGTTTTACTCAGCTTCTATAAACTTGAAATGCAGACTAAGAATTAAACATATGTTTAAACAATTAACGTAGGTTACCTTGACAACTAATGAACACGTCTTTTAATATACATGGTTGTAGAAAAGCCAGTTGTATTAAAATGTTAGAATTCACAAGGAAAGTCGAAATAAAATCATAATAATGCGATTAAAAAATTTGCAACCTTAAGATAACAAGCGCTACAAGAACTGAATTGGGAAAAATTACATCAGAAAAGTGGACAAGTCCTAAGGAGCCCTGACGTTTTCAATAGGTCAAAGGTTTATCTTGTTCACTAACGTCCGGCAATACACATTAAATTATCTTTTCGCATTTTGCTGGTGTTTGACAATTTATTTCAACCTCGTCGTCCAGTTGTGGTCTTTTAGAAATATATTCTAAAGTTACAATATAAGTTTATAAGTTATGAGGAATCCGTTATTAACATAAAAAGTGAGTATACGATTATTAATAGTCGACGTGTTAGTCGCGTTAAGTTGATAAATTTATCTGGGTTTATAAAATAAAGCAGTCAGGAGAAGGGGTTCTTGGCTAACAAAAAACATTATCTATAGATACATAAAGATACAAAACGAAAATTCTTTTGCACCAAGCAATATGTTTGGGAATAACAATAGATGATTCTTCACGTCTGTTGTTCACAATCCATCGTTTTCTTTTGGCAACATCTTTTAAAAATAAAATAAAATTTAATCCTGTACATCTTTTCTTATTCACAGTACAACCAGTAACATAGCACACAGACATGTTTTGTTAGTAAATGAACGATGATGTGCATCAACCTTTTATGCAAGCATAATCAATAAGACCAGTCGATTGAAGTCTAATATAGAAAGTTTTAGAAAGACGAAGTGTTATTTTTTTTTTCGTCTCTCGTCATCAAAGAAGTAAATTTAAGTTTTTAAAAATTAGGTTGTTAATTAAATAAAAAAAAATTAAAAGGTAAAAGTTAAGTTTAAATTTTAATGTAGAATGAGATCGCTTAGGGGTACACTGGAACAATGGTAGCGCTTAGGATCTTTAGGTATAGTATAGTGCTACAAGATTCCTATGTTTGATATATGTTCCTGTAACACTGTCACTGTTATCCTTGTAGGCGTTCTACACGTGAACAACAAGACTATACAAATCAGTACAATGACAACAGTATTGACACTCTACACTGTGTTCCAGCAAACGGATTACTTTATTACACTTAAACATTAAACAGTTCATGATATATCTTACAAGAATTGCTATCTTATATATCTCTAAAAAAAAATCGACTTCATCTTATACACACTGGTCACTGACCCCTTTCTTTTACACCCTCGTTACACACTGGTCACTGACTCCTTTCTTTTACACCCTCGTTACACACTGGTCACAGACTCCTTTCTTTTACACCCTCGTTACACACTGGTCACTGACTCCTTTCTTTTACACCCTCGTTACACACTGGTCACTGACTCCTTTCTTTTACACCCTCGTTACACACTGGTCACTGACTCCTTTCTTTTACACCCTCGTTACACACTGGTCACTGACTCCTTTCTTTTACACCCTCGTTACACACTGGTCACTGACTCCTTTCTTTTACACCCTCGTTACACACTGGTCACTGACTCCTTTCTTTTACACCCTCGTTACACACTGGTCACTGACTCCTTTCTTTTACACCCTCGTTACACACTGGTCACTGACTCCTTTCTTTTACACCCTCGTTACACACTGGTCACTGACTCCTTTCTTTTACACCCTCGTTACACACTGGTCACTGACCCCTTTCTATACACACTGGTCACTGACTCCTTTCTTTTACACCCTCGTTACACACTGGTCACTGACCCCTTTCTTTTACACCCTCGTTACACACTGGTCACTGGCCCCTTTCTATACACACTGGTCACTGGCCCCTTTCTTTTACACCCTCGTTACACACTGGTCACTGACCCCTTTCTTTTACACCCTCGTTACACACTGGTCACTGGCCCATTTCTATACACACTGGTCACTGGCCCCTTTCTTTTACACCCTCGTTACACACTGGTCACTGACCCCTTTCTATACACACTGGTCACTGACCCCTTTCTTTTACACCCTCGTTACACACTGGTCACTGACTCCTTTCTTTTACACCCTCGTTACAAACTGGTCACTGGCCCCTTTCTATACACACTGGTCACTGACCCCTTTCTTTTACACCCTCGTTACACACTGGTCACTGGCCCCTTTCTATACACACTGGTCACTGACCCTTTTCTTTTACACCCTCGTTACACACTGGTCACTAACCCCTTTCTTTTACACCCTCGTTACACACTGGTCACTGACCCCTTTCTTTTACACCCTCGTTACACACTGGTCACTGACTCCTTTCTTTTACACCCTCGTTACACACTGGTCACTGACCCCTTTCTATACACACTTGTCACTGACCCTTTTCTTTTACACCCTCGTTACACACTGGTCACTGACTCCTTTCTTTTACACCCTCGTTACACACTGGTCACTGACTCCTTTCTTTTACACCCTCGATACACACTGGTCACTGACCCTTTTCTTTTACACCCTCGTTACACACTGGTCACTGACACCTTTCTTTTACACCCTCGTTACACACTGGTCACTGACTCCTTTCTTTTACACCCTCGTTACACACTGGTCACTGACTCCTTTCTTTTACACCCTCGTTACACACTGGTCACTGACCCTTTTCTTTTACACCCTCGTTACACACTGGTCACTGACTCCTTTCTTTTACACCCTCGTTACACACTGGTCACTGACCCCTTTCTTTTACACCCTCGTTACACACTGGTCACTGACTCCTTTCTTTTACACCCTCGTAACACACTGGTCACTGACCCCTTTCTATACACACTGGTCACTGACCCTTTTCTTTTACACCCTCGTTACACACTGGTCACTGACCCTTTTCTTTTACACCCTCGTTACACACTGGTCACTGACCCTTTTCTTTTACACCCTCGTTACACACTGGTCACTGACCCTTTTCTTTTACACCCTCGTTACACACTGGTCACTGACCCCTTTCTATACACACTGGTCACTGACCCTTTTCTTTTACACCATCGTTACACACTGGTCACTGGCCCCTTTCTTTTACACCCTCGTTACACACTGGTCACTGACCCCTTTCGTTTACACTCTCGTTACACACTGGTCACTGGCCCCTTTCTATACACACTGGTCACTGGCCCCTTTCTTTTACACCCTCGTTACACACTGGTCACTGACCCCTTTCTTTTACACCCTCGTTACACACTGGTCACTGGCCCCTTTTTATACACACTGGTCACTGACCCTTTTCTTTTACACCCTCGTTACACACTGGTCACTGGCCCCTTTCTTTTACACCCTCGTTACACACTGGTCACTGACCCCTTTCTTTTACACCCTCGTTACACACTGGTCACTGACTCCTTTCTTTTACACCCTCGTTACACACTGGTCACTGAATCCTTTCTTTTACACCCTCGTTACACACTGGTCAATGGCCCCTTTCTTTTACACCCTTGTTACACACTGGTCACTGGCCCCTTTCTTTTACACCATCGTTACACACTGGTCACTGACTCCTTTCTTTTACACCCTCGTTACACACTGGTCACTGGCCCCTTTCATTAACACCCTCGTTACACACTGGTCACTGGCCCCTTTCTTTTACACCCTCGTTACACACTGGTCACTGGCCCCTTTCATTAACACCCTCGTTACACACTGGTCACTGGCCCCTTTCTTTTACACACTCGTTACACACTGGTCACTGGCCCCTTTCATTAACACCCTCGTTACACACTGGTCACTGGCCCCTTTCTTTTACACCCTCGTTACACACTGGTCACTGGCCCCTTTCATTAACACCCTCGTTACACACTGGTCACTGGCCCCTTTCTTTTACACCCTCGTTACACACTGGTCACTGACCCCTTTCTATACACACTGGTCACTGACCCCTTTCTTTTACACCCTCGTTACACACTGGTCACTGACCCCTTTCTTTTACACCCTCGTTACACACTGGTCACTGACCCCTTTCTTTTACACCCTCGTTACACACTGGTCACTGACCCCTTTCTTTTACACTCTCGTTACACACTGGTCACTGACTCCTTTCTTTTACACCCTCGTTACACACTGGTCACTGACCCCTTTCTATACACACTGGTCACTGACCCCTTTCTTTTACACCCTCGTTACACACTGGTCACTGACTCCTTTCTTTTACACCCTCGTTACACACTGGTCACTGACCCCTTTCTTTTACACCCTCGTTACACACTGGTCACTGACTCCTTTCTTTTACACCCTCGTTACACACTGGTCACTGGCCCCTTTCTATACACACTAGTCACTGACTCCTTTCTTTTACACCCTCGTTACACACTGGTCACTGACCCCTTTCTATACACACTGGTCACTGACCCCTTTCTTTTACACCCTCGTTACACACTGGTCACTGACCCCTTTCTATACACACTGGTCACTGGCCCCTTTCTTTTACACCCTCGTTACACACTGGTCACTGACCCCTTTCTTTTACACCCTCGTTACACACTGGTCACTGACCCCTTTCTTTTACACCCTCGTTACACACTGGTCACTGGCCCCTTTCTATACACACTGGTCACTGACCCTTTTCTTTTACACCATCGTTACACACTGGTCACTGGCCCCTTTCTTTTACACCCTCGTTACACACTGGTCACTGACCCCTTTCTTTTACACCCTCGTTACACACTGGTCACTGGCCCCTTTCTATACACACTGGTCACTGGCCCCTTTCTTTTACACCCTCGTTACACACTGGTCACTGACCCCTTTCTTTTACACCCTCGTTACACACTGGTCACTGGCCCCTTTCTATACACACTGGTCACTGACCCTTTTCTTTTACACCCTCGTTACACACTGGTCACTGGCCCCTTTCTTTTACACCCTCGTTACACACTGGTCACTGACCCCTTTCTTTTACACCCTCGTTACACACTGGTCACTGACTCCTTTCTTTTACACCCTCGTTACACACTGGTCACTGAATCCTTTCTTTTACACCCTCGTTACACACTGGTCACTGGCCCCTTTCTTTTACACCCTCGTTACACACTGGTCACTGGCCCCTTTCTTTTACACCATCGTTACACACTGGTCACTGACTCCTTTCTTTTACACCCTCGTTACACACTGGTCCTTGGCCCCTTTCATTAACACCCTCGTTACACACTGGTCACTGGCCCCTTTCTTTTACACCCTCGTTACACACTGGTCACTGGCCCCTTGCTATACACACTGGTCACTGACCCTTTTCTTTTACACCCTCGTTACACACTGGTCACTGGCCCCTTTCTTTTACACCCTCGTTACACACTGGTCACTGACCCCTTTCTTTTACACCCTCGTTACAAACTGGTCACTGACTCCTTTCTTTTACACCCTCGTTACACACTGGTCACTGAATCCTTTCTTTTACACCCTCGTTACACACTGGTCACTGGCCCCTTTCTTTTACACCCTCGTTACACACTGGTCACTGGCCCCTTTCTTTTACACCATCGTTACACACTGGTCACTGACTCCTTTCTTTTACACCCTCGTTACACACTGGTCACTGGCCCCTTTCATTAACACCCTCGTTACACACTGGTCACTGGCCCCTTTCTTTTACACCCTCGTTACACACTGGTCACTGGCCCCTTTCATTAACACCCTCGTTACACACTGGTCACTGGCCCCTTTCTTTTACACCCTCGTTACACACTGGTCACTGGACCCTTTCATTAACACCCTCGTTACACACTGGTCACTGGTCACTTTCTTTTACACCCTCGTTACACACTGGTCACTGGCCCCTTTCATTAACACCCTCGTTACATACTGGTCACTGGCCCCTTTCTTTTACACCCTCGTTACACACTACCTATTTCAACCCGTGTACGCCTTTCGCTCCCTCGTCACAAAACCCGTGCATTATTTTCTCAACTGTTAGCGCCATGTTCCCAGTTTTCTTGTTTTGCTTATATTTTTATAGTGTGACAGTTCCCTGGCCTGTTACAGTTGGTTCCAGAATGGTGTATTTTAAATATTGTCAGACTTTTCCAAACGCCTAAGGCTGTCCAACAACGGAGTCTCATGGGAACCTTTAGAGATTGATAATTTTTGAAATATATTTGATATTTGGGATCCTAGAATGGAATTTCAGTTGTCTTACGGGTCTGTTGCTTTTTTATTCGTTTTGAGTACTTTTATCACTGACACATAGATTAATCTAAATCCGTCCTGTGTGAGTCCGGTTGGGGAGGGGAGATGTGTGACGTGAGTACCAACCGGTTCTTCCCCAAACTTCCCCTCCCCCCGACTGTCTCGGACAAGGTTGTCAAAAATGTCTTTGTGCGAGACGCTGGTACTTTGTGATGGTACTGACCGGCTACGAAGAGCCCCGTTTGTCCGGCTTCTTCTGTCATTCGGATGATTTAGTAACTTTGAAGAGTTAAAACTGTTTACAAGACTATAGGGAACTTTAGATTAAATGAAACGACGTGATACGCTCGTTACACATATAGTATAGTTTAGTATATTATAGCATTGTATAATTTAGTTTATCATAGTATAACAAAGTTTATTATAGTATAATAAAGTAAGGTATAGAGTAAAGTCCAAGTTAAAAGGAAAATACGAAACTAAACAAAAGACAACAATGAAGGAATAATCAAGCCCGGAGTTAAATCAACAGCAGCTGTCAAGTTCTTTAAAACAAATACACCCCGAAAAATAAACAAGCAACACCTACAAACAAAAACAACACACGAAAATTGTAATCTTGTCTAAGGAAAAGAAGATAGGAAGAAAGAAAAAAAGGAAGACAAATCACTGGAAAAAAAAAAGGAACGAAAAAGCTATCACTGGTTTCCAGATGTAAAAAAATAAAAAGGTTCCTGACTGGAACATGCCATGTCTGAGTATTTCCTGTAACGTTTGATGTTAGACTCGGCGATAAAAAAATATTAAAATAAGATTAATTGTGTTATTGATAAAGAATTTCGAAAAGAACTATTTGAAAAATACAAACACTGGAAAAAAATTAGATTTTACAGTTTAGACATACGAAGCCAGGGATAGGGTGTATTCAGGGCCAGATTTAGACCCTTAGAGGCCCTACAAGCACTACAAATAAGTTGAAGCCCCCCCCCCCCTCTTCCCCACTCACATTTATATAAGAAATTTAAATATAAAACAATAGTCAACCATACAAGTCAATATTATTCATTGCAATTAAACAAAATGTAGTCAGATAAAAAACAATATTGTTATGTTTTGATTATTGTATTTTGTACTTGTATTTTTGAGGAATTTTATGTGGGAGCCATTTTTTTGGCTTCTTGTTGCGAGTAATTATTGTGTAATTTGAGGTGGGGGGCCCTTTTATGTTCAGCTTGACCAGTACTGCGTATGACGGGCCGTATGGGCTCTGGTCAAGTTATCTGTGATGTCTTTCTTTTCTAGATGCCACGCACTTATATAGCTAATAATTGCTAATCCAACCCTGAATGCAGGTTGCAGAAACTTTTTTAAGTGGGATGTGACGTCATTGATTTTTAAAATAAGACATATATGAAATACCAGGAACGGAAATGATACGAATAGTTTTTTTTTTTTTCATTTTACAATGTACGTTCTCGAGCTGGCGTTGTTTTAAGTCCACATCACACTTTCTCTCTCTCTCTCTCTCTCTCTCTCTGTTTTTGAGTAATAGAGATAGGTTTTTCATTTCCGGGACTTGTCACACACTTTTGTTACATGACTGCTCAAATATGAAATATCTCTGACATAGCCATGAGTTTATACAAGCCAAAGATCGCTACGGCTGGGTTTGTCCCCCCCCCCCCCCACTAGATCTGGGTATCTGGTGACTTGTGTGTGTGTTTGTGTATGTGGCCAGTGAGATTACTTACATTTGGACATTTTACAAGATTTCAAAACTAAATGTTAGCTTTTGTCATTGAACCTTGGTTTTCCGCTCACAAAGGAATATTACTTACACATTTTTACTAAAGTAAGAAAAAAAAAAGTAATTTATGAAGTAAACATGTAAGAATAAAAGATCTGGAAAAAAATGAAACTTTGCAAATATATTCACAGCCCTTGCAATGATTTCAATGTCTTTTCTGGTTACAAAAAGAACACAATTTGTGGTAGACTAATTAAAATAATTCCAGATTTGAAAAAAAAAAAGATGAGTTTATCCCATGTAAAGGTGAAATCTATATTTTATTTAATACAACCTTTTTAATTTGAGCACGAGTGTTCCAACTTTAAATTATCATTGCATAATTTGATAACTAAGAAATCTTATCTTTTAATCTACTTACGCTCCTAGAGACGATTATCACGTCAAAAACCAACTCTTATCCGCGGATTAAAGGCCAGTCCTGCTATTTGTAAAGGTTTTTTAGATTACGTTAAGTTGCTTACTTTAGCTGACCAGTTCCGGTCATCCATTACATGTCCGAATGTGAACTAGCCGGGATTACATTTTAAATCACTTTCTCTCCCCTTCCACTTTGCAGGAAAATTGTTAAGAGGGCGAGTTGGGGTAGGGCTAAACTAACAGGTCTGAAAATCTGTCTCTATAGTTCAGGATTTATTCGCATGGGTCAGGTTGACACAAAGAGATAGATTATATGGGAATGTCAAGCCTCGAAATGAAACGATTCCGGAAGTAAGAAAACAAAATGGCTGCCCAAGTTATGCAGGCATTTTCTTATGACTAAACAAGTCTTATTTGTGTGATATATTATATATAATGATATATATTGTTTTGAAAACGATAATTAAGCGTTTGATAACAAGCACTCGCAAATACCTTACCACAGCCTAGGGCACACAACACAGGGAGAGAGATAACATGGAGACGAATAGAACAAGACAGTTACACATGTCAATATATTAAAGAAATGACTCTGTCAGATTGTATGAGAAAAGGAAAAGAAGCGTGATTTTTAGAAGATGAAGATTGCAAGTCTTCGTCGCCTCAACGGCCTTTCATTTCAAAGGGTATATTTAGGTTAGGACTATATATAACCTTAACCTTAATAATTATAGAAGTAGTACTTCTTACAATAATGTGTAAACAAGTTATATTATCATTATCACCATCCAACCCTTGAGCGTTATGTTATAAATATACAATCAACATTTTGATTGTCTGGAATAGACTGTAAGAAATCTAACATTTCTCCAGCCTGGTTAGTAGAAGAAGAAAAACTCAAAATAAAAAAGAGGAAGAAATGTCAAATCAAAGGCTTTTTCCGAAATCTTTTTCTAATGTACATTTTAAAGACATATTGGGCATGTGCTATATTTCCCTGAAGGTCACCCAATCATAACACTGCATTGAAGGTTTTGCTTTCCTTTATAAGATTAAATGTCAAGTTGCCTGAAAAGGGGGGTCGATCGCTGCGCTGACGTGTTAGACATGTCGCTCTCACATCAGACACACCTATTATTCTCCTTACTGCCAGGGGATGGGGGGGGGGGGGGGAGTGGGTGAGGAGGGAATTCGGGGCCACTATATTTCCACTATATTTCCACTATATTTCCACTATATTTCCACTATATTTCCACTATATTTCCACTATATTTCCACTATATTTCCACTATATTTCCACTTAGTTCACTCCACCGCATGGGAGCGACACGGTGGCCGAGCGGCAACGCGTTCGGATGGCGTAACGAAAAAAAAGACGTCTGGGCATTGTGCTTGTTACACAATCTCCCTGGTATCCCGTAACTTCAGAAACTTGTGAACGTTGTTTCACACGCCCTAACGATCATTTTGGTCTCTCCAATTTTTCCTTTTTTTTCCCCGTCAATAATAGGCGCAATAAGAACAAACCAGGAAAACCAGTAACTTAACATTTACAACTTTTATAAAAATGCAAGACTAGACTCGGACCACGGATGAGCGTAGGACGCAATAATCTTCTTTATGGAAGGAGCGTCTGTAATGTATGATAATAAAAAATATTGATTAAGACAGATCTTGACATACAGATCATGGTGGTCAAGGGGTAGCGAGGTCGACAATGCCGTATCCTCTTAGTCTACAAAACTGTGCTGGTTAAATGACAAAAAAAAAGTTTAAGAAAAAAGCGGCCGGGCATTGTGCTGGCCACACAACCCGCACGAATGCCATCGCGACGGAAACACGAGAACGCTGTTTCTTGTGCTTCATGGATCAACATGAAAAGGGGGGGGGGGGATACTTTCCTTACAAATATTGAATGCCGATGTAGATATCAAGTGCTCTCCGTCAAACATCAATTACTTTCAATTAACATGGAACTTTTACAACAAGATAATATTCTAGGAATATAAAAACTAAAATGCTATCTCACATTAGTTAGGCCTAAACTAGAATATGCAGCATCTGTATCTGACCATCAACTAAAGAAAACGTTTAAAAAAAATTAGAACAAATTCAGAAAAGAGCTGCAAGGTTCATTACTAGCGAATATTCACAGCTTACAAGATTAACATCATTATTTAAATCACTATTACATCAGGCATTAAATTCCAACTTTGAAATAAAACCCAATAACAATCTGTTACAATGTTCTGCTAAACAAAAGTACAAAAACACTTTTCGTAACTCTTATGCGAGAACAAATGCATATAAGTGCTATTTCTTATGAATGGCATTTGAACATGGAATGGGTTGCCTGAACAAAAAAAAACAACAACAAGTAACTTAACATCATTAAAAACACTAATCAAAATGCAAGACTAAACTCAGACCACGGATGAGCGAAGGACGCAATAATCTTCTTTACAGAACATATATAAGATTATATAAAACTGTAACCTTTATGATAAGATAACAATGGACTTAGTGAAAAAAAAATTTGCTAGTTTTTTGCTAGTAGCGCAGCTTAATCTAATTTATAATCATACAAAATTAATTCATAGTTCTTACCTGACAAAGGAATAAAGTCCACAGCGACTATTTCGGACTTATGTTACTCCAGTATGCAGGGAAAATCGTCCCTGTCCGATACAGTTTGACTATCAGCTGAATCAATCGATAGCAGCCCCCGCTTCCACCAATATGTTCGAGAGGTCGATAAATGCGCGCGACAATCAGCGACTCACGCGCAGAAATAGATCAAGCACAAATAGTTTGAGAGTAATTCTTTAAAGGCAAGCTTCTGCCGAACTCGTAGGAATAGCCATTGGATGAATCAAGCTTCTATTGTGATCGTATGAATAGCCATAGATGAATCAAGCTTCTGCCAAGCTCGTAGGAATAGCCAAAGAATGAATCAAGCTTCTGCCAAGCTCGTAGGAATAGCCATAGGATGAATCAAGCTTCTGCCAAGCTCGTAGGAATAGCCATAGGATGAATCAAGCTTCTGCCAAGCTCGTAGGAATAGCCATAGGATGAATCAAGCTTCTGCCAAGCTCGTAGGAATAGCCATAGGATGATTCCAAGCCTTGATTGAGCTTGCAATATCTGTTAAGCAGAAATAAAATGAAAACATAAGTTGCCGCATTTACGAATCTAAATTAATTTCTATTTTAAGTAAAGTTTGATAAAGCAAATACATATACAGAACTACCTACGATAATGTTTTATTAAGTCTTAAGCGAACATTAAAAAAAATCGAAGGTTAAAATAAGAATAATTTTTGTTTTTTAAGTAAGGTTTTCAATGGATGAAGTATTAAACTAATTTGATTCTTGAACGATTCATTCTAATGAACACCGAACAAACTGAACTTATGAATCGTGTACATTAGAGACCGACCGAAACCAAATTTTTAGATTTGGCCGAAAACGAAACCTTACCCTATAGTATACATTGACTTTCGAAAAATAAACCGAAAATGCGAAACAAATGATTTCAAAAGACTGCACATTTATGTGTAGGGCCTAATATTAACTAGTTTATGGGCACTCTATTTGAGTAAACCGTTCTTTGGAGTCATTAAATAATCCGTTATTATTAGTTTCAGTCTTCTACTTCACATTAGGGATGTTAATATCCTTTTTTTCCTCAAAACCTTTTTTCGGTTCTAAGTATCCGATTTTTTCCCCATTTTCTTTCCCCCCTCTCCGCCCCCGGTCAAAGTAAGTTATAGTTTGGAAAATACAAATTTGCATTGATTATACTAACAAAAAATTCGAAGGACCATTGATCATAGGAACGTGGTGAAATCTTTGTAAAAAAAATAATAGTTGATTGTGGATTAGCAGAAGTCAAAAGCTGTATTGTCATGAATTTAGACCTTTATAATTATAATATAAATCAGAGGGTGTTAGATCTATATGTTACACACATTAAAATAATTTTTGTAAAATATGAATAAATCCCAGACACATCTATCTAGGGTTGACCGACGTCCGGCAAGAAAATTAACCGTTTTTTAAAAGAACCTTACATGCGCTGCAAAGTTGTTTTGTTAATTGCCCAAGTTGCTTTTCAGTCTACATAAAAAAAAATGTTGGGACAGTTTTATTAATATACAATTATTGGCAGCTAATGTAATAAAACTGAACTGAATGTGGATTGTGAAACACTAAATAATAGTAAATATGTCATTCTCTTTGCCTCTCTATGTCCTTCTTTTGAAGTCCAAGTATCTCGCAACCTTACGTCTATCGGTCTGTTTGTCTGTTAAAGTAGCGTCTAGCATCAGAGGGGAAATTCCATTTTATTTTTGTTTTCGAATACTTAGATCAAATGTCTGTACCGACAACTAGCGTCACCATCTGCATTTGCTGTTGTATGTGCTTGTAACGCAAATTCACAAGCAATATTCGGAATTCGAAAAAAAAAACAAAAAAAAACTATAAGTCGCCTCTGACAAACGAGTGTTTGCAAGGAATATAATGTTAAGGAATTGTTTAGAGCTAATCAAACAGGGTTTACAAATATTTCTTCAGATAAAAAGATAAATAAATCGTGGGACATAGTTATGAATGATTTCCTTCCGAAATCCGGTTTTCGTTTAACATCCCTAGTTCACACAGATTAATGCACAACATTTTTAAGTAAATGAAAGTATCAATAAGCAAAGTAATAGATGCAGCAATAGCGTAGCATTTTGAATTTTGAAAGTTAAAATAGATATTCGGCTGATGACCGAAAGTCAATATCAGTTTCGGCCGAAACCGTAAACTAACCTTTTGGCTTCGACCGAAACCGAAACCACGCCGAAAAAGGCTTTTTGCCTTTTTTCGGCGCCGAAACCGAAACCGAATCTTAAACCGAAAATCGGTCGGTCTCTAGCGTACATCCTTGATAGACGACTGAGATATTTAGACAACTCTTAGTTCATCAGCACTTGAATCACATGTTTTGTTTCTCTTTCAAGTATGAGATTATCATAATGAAATCAAAATTTAAAAAAAAAGTATTCAATAGTGGCAATAATTAAATTTTAACACTGCGCAGGCTTGCAAAGCAATAACAAGAAATAGTTCCGATGTGTGGCTGGTGTGTTTGTCAACACGGTGTTTGTATGTCAATTGTGTCTGTCAACACAGTGTTTGTATGTCAATTGTGTCTGTCAGCACAGTGTTTGTATGTCAATTGAGTCTGTCAGCACAGTGTTTGTATGTCAATTGAGTCTGTCAGCACAGTGTTTGTATGTCAATTGTGTCTGTCAGCACAGTGTTTGTATGTCAATTGAGTCTGTCAGCACAGTGTTTGTATGTCAATTGAGTCTGTCAGCACAGTGTTTGTATGTCAATTGTGTATGTCAGCACAATGTTTTTAAGTCAAGTTAATCTGTTTGCACAGTGTTTGTATGTCACGTTAATCTGTCAGCCCAATGGTTCTATGTCAATTGAATCTGTCAGCCCAATGGTTGTATGTCAATTGAATCTGTCAGCCCAATGGTTGTATGTCAATTGAATCTGTCAGCCCAATGGTTGAATCTTAAGTTAATCTGTCACTTATCTATTTTCATTTTTGTATATTCCGTCCTTAAGTCATTATACATGTAAATTTTCTTTCAAGCAAACCTCAAACACATTTTCCATCGTACTTTTTTTTTGTAACCACTTTGTCAGTAGGCGTGTCCACGCATACAAGAGGACTGTGTGGTCAGCACAACAACAATACAGCTTTTTAATTCTCCCAATAAAAGCAAGGTAACCTTCAGATCCGATACCAAAACAACAGAAATTCACAATTAATTTGTATTCAGAAATACGATTCACAATTAATTTGTATTCAGAAATACGATTCACAATTAATTTGTATTCAGAAATACGATTCACAATTAATTCGTGTTCAGAAATACGATTCACAATTAATTTGTATTCAGAAATACGATTCACAATTAGATCTAATTTATATTCAGAAATACGATTCACAATTAATTTATATTCAGAAATACGATTCACAATTAATTTGTATTCAGAAATACGATTCACAATTAATTTGTATTCAGAAATACGATTCACAATTAATTTGTATTCAGAAATACGATTCACAATTAATTTGTATTCAGAAATACGATTCACAATTAATTTGTATTCAGAAATACGATTCACAATTAATTTGTATTCAGAAATACGATTCACAATTAATTTGTATTCAGAAATACGATTCACAATTAATTTGTATTCAGAAATACGATTCACAATTAATTTGTATTCAGAAATACGATTCACAATTAATTTGTATTCAGAAATACGATTCACAATTAATTTGTATTCAGAAATACGATTCACAATTAATTTGTATTCAGAAATACGATTCACAATTAATTTGTATTCAGAAATACGATTCACAATTAATTTGTATTCAGAAATACGATTCACAATTAATTTGTATTCAGAAATACGATTCACAATTAATTTGTATTCAGAAATACGATTCACAATTAATTTGTATTCAGAAATACGATTCACAATTAATTTGTATTCAGAAATACGATTCACAATTAATTTGTATTCAGAAATACGATTCACAATTAATTTGTATTCAGAAATACGATTCACAATTAATGTGTATTCAGAAATACGATTCACAGTTAATTTGTATTCAGAAATACGATTCACAATTAATTTGTATTATTTTCTCAATAATAACATTTAAATGCACTGGTTCGATAATACTTCACGTCTTCCACGCTCTGTAAAACAACAACAACAACTAATTATCTTCTTATCTTATACATTATACATTACAGACGCTCCTTCTATAAAGAAATTTATTGCGCCCTACGCTCATCCGTGGTGCGAGTCTAGTCTTGCATTTTTATTAATGTTTTAAATGAATTACACCTCTGCACGCCTTATATAGGTTTCGGTGCAGCAAGTGCTAGAATGGATTTTCCCCGACGGTGTCAAATGCGATGGAAAATGCGTATAAATGCGTAGATATTAAAAAATAACTGTAAATGAATTACCGAGACAATTCTAAAAATACAATATGAAATTATTTCAACTATATAAGCGATAAGATTTTGAATCACCTCATACCGAAATGACAAAGAATGACCCACTAAACCCACTAAACCCACTAAACCCACTAAACCCACTAAACCTATATTGAACTATTTTGTTGAATTAAGAACCGGATAAAGGTTCAAAACACGCAGCAATTTGTTGTTGTTTTTTTTACACGAGTTGTCAATTAATGACTTCACGACTCTTTGTTGCAGGTATTCAAACATCTCAAATGGCTACCCAAACCAAAAAAACAACAAAACAACAACAACACGCGAATGTAAGGCGGGCACACCACGACATATCGACGAGGAAAAATCGTGGTTTCCACGTGTTTTCGTGGTTTCCCCGATTTTTCCTCGTCGATACGACGTGGTGTGCCCGCTGGGCGAATGCTAAAGCAGGAGGACTTTTAGACTTTTGCCGCGCTGAATGAATTAGAAATCCTACTTGGGCACACCATTATGAAAAGGTTGCCGACCCCTGTAATCAATATCGAAATCAACGGTTAACTTACATTTTGATAAAAAGCTCTTCACTATGTCTTTAAACATGCTATACAGTATACACATATAAAACTATTAACTTATGTAGAGCTGAGTTTCGTTCTAACACTATAGGGAGAAAACCCCAAACAATCAATGCAATGAATTGCACACGATGCAACAGAAATCCATCACAGCTGATTTTAAGACAATTCATCCACTTGCATATAGCTGCGAAAGTTCTCTAAAAAATCAGCCCTGCTTCCTAACAGTTTTCAAACGACCGAAGTTAATGCTCCTAGACATGGTCGTCTCCAGCCATGCAGACTGTTAAGGTGCTGATTTATTGATTGCCCGAACGTAATTGCAAACAATAAGAGAAAAGAGAAGAAATACGTGTCGTGTTTTGCCGACATTGAATTAGTGTTAATCATTTCCAGTTAAATGTGGCGTACGTAACATGAAATCCCTTTAATTGTTACGTGGTTTGACAGCGTGCGTGTGTGTGAGTGAAATGGAGCCATTACATAAGGAAGTTAGCACCGTAGCACGTTTTAACATCAAAACACCGACTTGTGCAGTGACCGAGCGGCAGCGCATTCGGCTGGCGTACCGAAGGTCCTGGGTTCGTATCCTGGTAAAGGCTAGAAGCAGTATCTATAATATAGAAAAAACTATCATGAAGAAGCATTTATACAAAACAAGACTTAACCTGATTCCGGACAACAAAAATTCTTAATGAATTATATTCTCTTATACATTACAGACGCTCCTTCTATAAAGAAGATTATTGCGTCCTTCGGTCCCTTAAAACGTATCAACATAAAATTCATGTCTTTTCACGAGGAGGTCAGTGGTTCGAACTCAGTCTTTACAGCGAGCCACAAGCTTGATTTTCACCTGGGTGGACGTCACAATTTAATTAAATATATTCTCCTTCTCCTTTAACACTATAGTGGACAGTCATCCTGTATTGTTTAGTGCACTTTTCTATTTAATACAACTTTCATTCTTAAACAAAAGTTACAGCAGACAATAAAAAAACAATAAAAGTAAGGTAACAATAAAAAATACAGATCATAAAAACAAAAAATTACAGCAAAGAAAGATGTT
Organism: Anisus vortex; assembly: GCA_949126835.1. Classification (NCBI taxonomy): domain Eukaryota; kingdom Metazoa; phylum Mollusca; class Gastropoda; family Planorbidae; genus Anisus; species Anisus vortex. The sequence goes on from OX421495.1 coordinate 1,935,334, forward strand.
AAAGATAAAAGCTATGCCTGGACACAGAAACTGGTGAACGTTGCTTTACCGGACCTATGGATCAATTTTGTCAGACGGGTACTTTACTACAGCAAAGAAAAATATTAAAGATAAAGCTATATATAAAAAATACAAAATAAAACTCCATAGCAGTGTTCGAGAGAGCAAAAATACTACAACACAAGATTTAACAACAAAATAAGTGCAATTAAAGGAAAGTTGCAAAAGTATAACCGGCAACATACGCGTTAATGTCTTGCAACAGGTTGTGGTTAATAGCATTGAATAAATCACTCTTTCTTTAAGTAAGGAAATCCTCGCCTATAGGGCATAGAGCTAAGTAGACTTGTGTTAGTGGAGGTGTAGAGTGGAGATATGGAGATGAATGTACCAAATGCATTAGTGGAGTCTATCTATCTATCTCTCTCTCTCTCTATCTATCTATCTATCTATCTATCTATCTATCTATCTATCTATCTATCTATCTATCTATCTATCTATCTATCTATCTATCTATCTATCTATCTATCTATCTATCTATCTATCTATCTATCTATCTATCTATCTATCTATCATCTATCTATCTATCTATCTATCTATCTATCTATCTATCTATCTGAGAAGATTTGGGCCCAAGATGTAATAATTTTCTATCTAGAAGGAACGTCTGTATAACTTATAAACTTATGAAATGTTTACCCCCCCCCCCCCCCCCCCAGTTACCGACTATATTGAGAAGACATAAACGCGTGTACGCCAGTAAGACTAACTATATTGACTCGACGTCTGCTTCTTTGTTATTGTTTTTATCTTTTTTTTTTTTTGATAAGTTTGATCTTGGCGGGAGTTTTTTTGTTAGAAGAATTCGCTCCACACCACGGCAATTACAAAAAAAAATGATTCACAAGATATTATTCTCTTTCATTTTTTACTATAAAAAAAAACCGAACGTATAGATTAAATTTGGTTACATGTTGAAACACTGCAAATGATTAAATATTCATTTGGCGCCAAGTTAGATTTCGTTCGTCAGGTTAAAAGGATAAATGATATAATTTATGCTCTCCCCTTGTTCTTATAATGTCATTTTGGCGGGAGGGAAGGGTAGTAAAATGAGAATTGGAGAACATTTTTTTTTTAAATTATTATTTTTGTCTCAGCTAGACATACGAAAAATTGTAATTGAGAATAATATTTTCTGAAACAAATTAAGTTCTGGAAATAATTAATAATAAGTAGGATGTGTGGGAACTTTAATCCTGGAAATATAATAGATTATCACTTGGCACTAAAGTTATTTTAAAAATTATAACATGTTTAAAAACAATCACAAAAGTTATTCGTTGTATTTGTATAGACAACTAATTTTTTAAGATGGCAAGAAGGACTTAGACGGGTTGAAAACAAAATCTGACCTATTATGATTTAAACACACACACAGACACACAAACACATCCTTGTACACAAATAAAGCACACCCACACACACACAAATGAACGTACAATAGAACTTACAAACAGATACACATACCATCAAAAAACAGACCAGATCGCAGAGAGAATATAATAAAAGCACACAGCATAATATCTGAACTAAATGATGGCCCAGAAAAAAATAAAATTAAAAAAGAAAAGTTCAAACCCAACCTCCACATTTTTTTTCATCATTAAAGAACGAAATTGTGGGTGGGGGACTTTTTTTTTTACATAACGGAGTTGGGGTGGGCGGGTGGTCGGGAGGGAGGGGGGAAAGAAATTCATTTTAATGTTCAAATAAAATGGTTCCAGGAAGGATTACGTTGGTCTAAACTAAAAATCCCGAAGTTATTTCCCTTGAAGAAATCAAGTCTGGAGCCCAATAGGACCTTTCATCCTTTCTCAGAGCCATCAGAAATCGCAGGCATCAGGGAAAAGCCCCCTCTCTCCCCTCCCCTTTTTACTTTATTTTTTTTTCAAAATTTGCATTTCCCCCGAAAGATAATACAAAATTAAAAACTACTTCGTCAGATCATGACAGGATCAAAGAAACGAAACAAGTTCATCTAGTGTAAAGTTGGATCTTTTATTTTTTCCAAAAGCTTAAATCACGGTGCCACGGTGCCACGGTGCCAAACTTTATTAGGTCTGCAAAGATAAACGGTACTGTGATCTAGTTCTACAATGTTTGTAAAGTACAGTATCTTGATGTCTTGATGTATGGGGGCATTGTGTATCCAGTACAGTGCAATAGTTTCTGGAGTCAGGATAGTATCTCATGTGACCGTTATCAACGTCAGTCTATTTAGACTATCAATATATCTGTCTGTCTGTATGTCTGTCTATTTATCTATCCATCTATACATCTGACAAGAGTAACACCAATAGTTAAATCACTAAACATAGTGTAACGGCTTGATCTAGGGGTATGGTTAGTAGATGAATTCTTATGGAGTCTCAAGTCAAACACATGGCTTTTCAATGAACAAAAACTCTTTAATTCAGTAAAAACAAGTACAAAACAACTGGAACACAACTGCACAGCTCGACGACTTAAAAAGTAAGCACACACCCGTGTCCACTCGTGACACGTTTACCCATTAGCCAGTCACTGGCCTAAACCAATGAACGTAGAGGTCAGCTATAAGGGATAGCTGGGGTAAAGAGGGCAAGGTTCGTAACACCCTATTATCCGGGGATAAAAAAAAAATATTTTTTGTTAATCTTAAACTAAATATTTTTTTTTTTTATACAAATATCTCATTGTACAGGAACAAAAGTATGTGACAATAATAGGGGTAAAACTTATGAGAACATAAGGAAGAAAGTGTGACATTATTAATTAAACACAGCAGTGTAAATATAACGTACAACACTGACAACAGCATAATAGTAAAATTAACTTAATAAAAAGAGAAAAACTCAACTTAACATAAACCATTTAGGTCAAAATAAAAGGGGCATAACTTTAGAAGTTATCAGTATTCTCCCTTGTCATTGTACAATAATAAACTCGGTGAAGCGTGAAAAACAATTTTTTTTTTATACACACTCAAAATGACCGAGGTCAAAACAAAATGGGAAAAAATTAAAATACAGTAATACATTATTCAGATTAACTCTGGCAAGACAAGAAATATCATAGCTTAAGTCTAGACAGAAAACAACAATCTCATTCTTCATTGAAAAATCAATATAATGCAATAATTTTCATTATTTTAAAGTTAACTCAACCCACGTCCATTTAACTCTGAACTAGACATCTTTTGTCATGGTCAATAACTTCATAACAATAAAAACGACAATAAACTCAACCGACAATCAACTCAACCGACAATCAACTCAACCGACAATCAACTCAACCGCGGCGACACTTCCCGTATTGAAATTAAATTTCTTTCCATTCATAAAAATCATACTATCTCTGTAGCATAAGTTTTCCACTGTTCACTAGTGTATGCTTGACCCAATTACGGTCTCAGCTCTAGGACAGTTTAATTTTCAATTTCAAGCCTGCTGGCCGTCTTTCTAACTACACATTAGATAACGGTTGACCCCAATTCCTAAAATCAAACAATACTCTCCTTCTCTCTCTCACGTTTTTTCTATCTCTCTATCAGTATCATTCTACTCTCTCTTTCTAATGCAAATTAACCACATCACCTCTTAAGGTAAAAAAAATCTCTACGCGACAATAAGTTGCGACAATTAATGAGCATTATAAATTTAATAAACTTACGACTATAATTATAGTATAATCTCAAAATTAAACTTTGTAAGTGACAGAATGAAGCTAGTTTATAGAAAATTCATTTATAAATACAATTTCTATGATATCAGTGACATTTTCCTAATTGCGTCATCAATTTCTCTGCACACTCTTTTTGTATACAACATAAATTCTTAGTTTAAACATTTCATCTTCATTAAGATATGAATATTATTCAAAATACTAGTCAATTTACTTAATCAACCAACAAAAAAAATAAAAAACAATGAGCATCCAACAACAACAAATCTTGATATCAATTATTAAGTAATTACATCTTATAGACTTTAGAAAACTTAATAATTCTTTGGTAGCAGAAATAGCATAATGTTTTTCTCTTCAAACATAAGTTAACATAAGACAAATATGTGTAAGTGCTCAAGGTCTACCAATTTCCTTGTCATCAATACAATTCACAATACAGTTTTAGTTACTGCATTTAGTTTGCGGTAATCAGTACAAAGCGGGCTGACTTATCTGCTTTTGGAACTATGAGACATGGTGAACTCCAATAGCTACAGCTTTGGGTGACGATATCATTATCTAACATGTATTGGATCTTTTTCTGAATAATAGCTAACTGGTTAGGGTTAACTCTATACAGGAGTTGTTTTATTGGAGAAACATTCTCATTCAAAATGACATCATGTTCTATCAAGTGTGTTCTAGTAGGAACATCATTGAATAACATAGGGTATTCTAGAATAATGGACTTGATGACATTGCTCTCTGACATTTTTAAATGTTTAGGTTTTTCATCAATGTTATCAAACACAGTGGAGTTATTTAGTTTACACCCACTCAATTTATGGTCAGTTTCACAGTGTTGTTCGTCCGGCTCAACAACAATAGGTGACATGGGGTGAGTTGGAGGGGAATAGTTACCTTCTACCATTTCCCTACCCTCATAAGGTTTGATCATGTAGTTGACCTCACTGACCTTTGAATCTACTTCGTATGGACCGAAGTATTTAGCAGAAAGGGGGTGAGTGTTGGTGGGGAGAAATAACAACACTCTTTCCCCTGGCGCAAATGTGCGAACTCGTGATTTTTGATCAAAAACAGTTTTCATTTTGCGCTGGGCTTGTTTTACATTGTCTCTAGCACATACAAAAGAATTGAGCAAACGATTTTTAGACTTATCTACACAGTCAATGAGTCCTCTTTTCTCGGTTTGTTCATCTGTCCAGGCTTCTTTAAGCAGTTTTAAGGGACCTCTGACGGTGTGTTCAGGGCCCAAGGACTCTTGTATCGCTTCACGGGCAGCAAAGAGCACATATGGCACTCCTTTGTCCCAATCTTTCTGATGGTCATGGCAATAAGTTTTTAACATCGTCTTTAATGTTTGGTGGAAACGCTCTAGCGCTCCCTGGCTTTCTGGGTGGTATGCCGTTGACATTCCATGTTGTATCTTCAATCGATCTAGAACTTGTTGAAAAAGTTTGGAAGTAAAGTTGGTTCCTTGGTCGGTTTGCACCGATTTGGGTAGACCATACCGGGTGAAAAACTCGGTTAACGCCTCTGCTATTTTCTCTGCGTTGATACTGCGAAGGGGCACCGATTCTGGATACCTAGTTGCGGTACACATCATAGTCAGCAAGTATTTGTGACCTGATTTAGATTTGGGAAGGGGTCCCACGCAGTCGATGATAATATGCGAGAAAGGTTCGCCAAAAGCAGGGATGGGCTGTAGTGGTGCAACTGGTACTGTCTTGTTCAGCTTGCCTATGAGTTGACATGATTCGCACGATTTATAGTAGGCGGTGACGTCACGTTTCAACCCAGGCCAATAAAAGTGGGTCAATATGCGTTGATATGTTTTGTTTATCCCCAAATGACCCGAAAAGGGCGAGTCATGCGCTACCTCAATAATGTCCTCTCGGTACCTCACCGGAACCACGATTTGCTCCACCACTCTCCAGTTATCCTCTGGCGCAGCATCCCGAGGTCTCCAACTCCTCATCAGCATTTCACCACGTATAAAATATTGCACAGGGCCATCTCTGACGTCAGACTCAGCCACAACACTCTCACGCAGCTTTTCCAGCTCTGTATCTTTCTGTTGTTCTTGGATTAGTTGCTGCCTGGGAGATAACTTATCTCCTCCGCTGTCTACAGGTGGTTCTACCAACCTGGAAAAGAAGGTAGCTTCCAAGTCAATTTCGCTCCGAGTATTGTCATTTTTGGCTGGTCCTCCAGGCGTCTTGTCCCTATTGTCTTGTTGATTCATGCCTCGGGTGATGGCATAAATAGGGTACAGTTCAGTATCTTCTACTTCTGTATTGTTGACTTCAGAATTTTGAGTCACAATCAGTTCAGGCTTTACACAGCCTTTTGCTAAGTCATTTCCAATTATGACAGAGATTCCGTCAAATGGAAGTGTAGGTTTATCTCCTACAATCACTGGACCGGAAATAAGTTCGGACTTAAGATGAATGCGTTGAAGCGGAACTTCCACATGTCGCATCTCAGTGTCTTTTATTAGTGCCTTTTGTCCAGTATATGTTTGTTCAGAGAGTGATAATTTACCCTCTAGACTCAGGGACATAGTTTCACCGGTATCCTTTAGGATTTTAACTGGTTTTTGTAGCTTAGTTTTATCTTCAGATGTAAATGGCGAAAATTCGTCAAGAGTTGAAGTTTCTATCTTCTTTTCAAATGAAGTTTCTATCTTTTTGTCAAATGAAGTTTCTATCTTCTTATCAGCACACTGGTTTACATTAACATGTTCTACCTTTGTTGTGCTTTCTCTATTATCTGAGATCGATATGCAGCCTTTAGATATAAAAGGTGACATTTCTTTCATTGAAGAACTTTCTGAGTTATTTTTCTTTCCTTCATCAGCACACTGGATAACCTTACACGTTTCTACCTTTGTATTAGGCTGACGATAGTAGGCTCCCATTTCGTGTTCTGTTTGCTGTGAATCGTTTATGTCGCCTTTAGTTATATAAGGTGACAATTCTATCATTGATGAACTTTCTGAGTTATTTTTATTTCCTTCATCAGCACACTGGATAACCTTGCACGCTTCTACCTTTGTATTAGGCTGACGATAGTAGGCTTCCATTTCGTGTTCTGTTTGCTGTGAATCTTTTATGTCGCCTTTAGTTATATAAGGTGACAATTCTTTCATTGGTGAACTTTCTGATTTACTTTCCTTTCCTTCATCAGCACACTGGATAACCTTACACGTTTCTACCTTTGTATTAGGCTGACGATAGTAGGCTTCCATCACGTGTTCTATTTGCTGTGAATCTTTTCTTTTTTCCATAAACCAACAGTCTTCTAGTGTGTGACCTAGTTTATCACAGTTCTTACACACAGGCTTTGGCTTTGGCTGACCTTCAATCATATCATAAGCTCCCATTTTATGTTCTGAGTGCTTTGAAACTTTCTTTTTCAGAAACCAACAATCTTTTCGTGCGTGACCGATTTTATTACAATTTTGACACGCATGCTGTAGTGTTATACTTTCACTTATCTCAGAAGCTCTGATTTCTTTGTATGGTTGTTTTAAACCTTTCTTGTTTGTTAACCAGCAGTCTCCTCGTGCGTGACCTACTTTTTTACAATGTTGACACACGATTTGTTGAGATGTCTCAGTGGGTTTTTTCTGCTGGGTATTTAGGTCGTCGGCGTTCTCTATTGTGGGTTTTCTAAACATCTCTCTATGACTTTTTGGTACAGATTCGTATCTTCTAATGATGGCTTCTTTGATATATTGGTAATCATCAAACTCTTCATCTTTCAATAAAACTATGACCTCTCGTGCTTTGCGGTTAGCGACTTTAGTGAGTCCTTGTCTGACGAGTACAGCCCACTTTTCTTTTGGGAACGGAAAGTCTGTGGCTACTCTTTCAAAACGGTCAAAATACTGGTCAACAGGTTCATTTTCATTGAATTTGGGAACGTATTTTATGTACCTGAAAATATCAAATATTTGAGTCTGTTTAGTAATAGCTTCTTGTTTTATCTGTTGTGCCATTTTCTCTTCCTCTATAGCCAGTTTGGCTAATCTTTCTTCCATTGCTAGTTTTTCTTTTTCCAACCTCTCCTTACTAGCTAGGTTTTCTTTTTCCCTTGCAGTTTCTGTTGCTAGTTTTTCTTTTTCCATTGCTAGTTTTTCTTTTTCCAACCTCTCCTTACTAGCTAGGTTTTCTTTTTCCCTTGCAGTTTCTGTTGCTAGTTTTTCTTTTTCCATTGCTAGTTTTTCTTTTTCCATCCTCTCCTTACTAGCTAGTTCCATTTCAAATTTAAATTTTGCTAGTTCAATCTTGGCTAACTCCAGTTGAATATTACTTTCTTTGGAGATGGAAAAGTCTGTTATCGGTGACTCCATTATAATGTAATGTTAATGTTACTCACAGTTTTTTTCAGACTACTGCATCAACTGCTTTTCGGACGAGATCCCAATTGTAACGGCTTGATCTAGGGGTATGGTTAGTAGATGAATTCTTATGGAGTCTCAAGTCAAACACATGGCTTTTCAATGAACAAAAACTCTTTAATTCAGTAAAAACAAGTACAAAACAACTGGAACACAACTGCACAGCTCGACGACTTAAAAAGTAAGCACACACCCGTGTCCACTCGTGACACGTTTACCCATTAGCCAGTCACTGGCCTAAACCAATGAACGTAGAGGTCAGCTATAAGGGATAGCTGGGGTAAAGAGGGCAAGGTTCGTAACAATAGAAACACTAGAGGACAGAAGGGAAAAGAGTAAAGTAGTTGTCCTAATAATACATAAGGTATTAAAATCAAACTTAGAAATAAAACACAATAACAATCTATTAAGGTGCTCAAATAAAAACATAACGACCAAAACACTTTTCTTAGGTCATATGCAAGAACATATGGATATAGGCACTCTTTTTTTCCCTAAGTGGCATCCGGGTATGGAATGGGTTGCCTAAACAAACCAGGAAAATAAGTAACTTAACGTCATTTAAAACATTAATGAAAATGCAAGACTAGACTCAGAACACGAATGATGGTAGGACGCAATAATCTTCTTTATAGAAGGGGCGTCGGTAATGTATAAGATAACTGCCATAAGATCTGTCAATCAACTTATCAATCAATTAAATTATCATCTCTGTATTTATACATCCACCTATCTAACATTCCATCTATTTATCCATTTAGTCATCAGTCCATCATTATTACTTTCTATACCTTTATCCGCCTATTCATCTTTTCATCTATCTCTCTATCCTTGTATCATCTATCTATTTCTCTGTTCACCTGCCAGTCTATCTACCACACTATCCTCTCATACATTCACGAATGTCTATTTCTTTCCACATATCTATTTCAACAACTTTTTGTAATGCAAGAACCAGTCATCTATTGTAGAGATGGGAATCGAACCCTCATTTAGCAGTTCGGGTTCGGTTTGGTTCGGTGAGACCATAAGTTCGGGTTCGGTTCGGTTCGGTAGGACCCTAAGTTCGGGTTCGGTTCGGTTCGGTCGGATTAGTAAAAAACAAAGTTCGGGTTCGGTTCGGTGATAATTTAAGTTTGGGTTCCGTTCGGTTCGACAACAACTGAACTCTTACAATGTTAGCGTTTTAATTAAACTGTTTTTTTATAAATAAAAAATCTTAAAATAGTAGCCTAAAACTTAATTTTATACTGATTTAAAATAATGTTTGTCTTCTGCCGCATGCTCAAAACTCACAATTAATTATACATAGCTTGATGCAAATAAAAACAACAATAGGCCTAAGTGTTATTTCTGGGTCTTCTGTTATATGAAATACAATTTAGAGGCCGACCGAAACCAAATATTTGGTTTCGGCCGAAAACGAAACCATACCGAAAGTTCTAAATTAACTTTTGGCTGAATCCATAACCGAAACCAAAAGTTTAACAACACTTTCAGCCGAAACCGAAAAAAAACACCTAAATTTCCAAACAAAAGATTTTAAATATTAACTAGTTTATTGGTAGCCCATTTAAGTAAACCATTGAACTTGTAATAAACTGTTGTAGGCTATATACATGTAGCCTAGGCCTATTATATATAATTTTTTTCAGATTTGAATATTCTTTAAGATTAAATAACCTAAAAGGCAATACATACTATAATAATATTTGTCTAAATATTATGACAAAATTTTGATACAATTAGACAAAACAATACAAAAATGACAAACGCAAGATATTCGGCTGACGACCGAAAGTCAATATCACTTTCGGCCAAAACCGAAAACAAACTGAAAGCAAACTTTTTAGCTTCGGCCGAAACCGAAACCACACCAAAAGAGGCCATTGGCTTACTTTCGGCGTCGAAGCAGAACCGAAACTGAAGTTCGGTCGGCCTCTAATACAATTAGTATACGTATTTCTTGTGTAAGCAATATATTTCTGGTGTAAGCGACGTATTTCTGGTGTAAGCGACGTATTTCTGGTGTAAGCGACGTATTTCTGGTGTAAGCGACGTATTTCTGGTGTAAGCGACGTGAAAGGAATTTTAAAAAATTTCGCCATTACAGAAAATTTTTTTTTTTTAAATGCTCATTGTTATCAGTGATAACGCTCTAAAATGTAATAAAAGACAAGTTGAGCTCTTAAAAAGTAACCTGAAATGTTAAATTATAACAAAATGGTCTCTGTGACCTATTGTTTACCCGCCCCCTACCCTTTTTTCTTTCTTTTTTTTTTTTCTAAAACAAGGATTTTAAAAAATTATGTTAAAAATGTAATATTATCAATTGTTTACGTTTCAATTTTCATACTTAAAAGAAATATTAGTATTTAAATTGTTTAGGGTGAGCCTGTGCAAACAGGCAAAAAAGCCTGCTATTTTATTGTCCCCCTCCTACCCAAAACGTGCAAGATTTTCCCATTAAAATGTTATCTCCCTCTCCCTTTATACCATTAATTGTGCTATCACATGCCCCTACCCCCTCTACATTACACAATTTGTCTCTCCCCCACCCCGTAATGTTCTTTGTCTCACACTGCCAGTTTATCATCTATGCCATATAGTCTGGATTTTTGTTTTCACTCAAAATAAGCGGCTGGAGTGTTTACCATGATGTCTAGTCAATTTATCTTGTTTTCCAACGTGAGGTTAAATATACACCTCTTCATCCCCCCATCTCTAGTTGCAACGTAACTCATTCACTCTATTTTAGCCACAGCTCCGCTGCTGTAGTAATAAAATTGACATACTTTTAGGCTTCTTTCGCTTCGCAAAATACATTTGACCAATAATATACATACAAACATATTCATTTTTTCTTTAAAAAACAAAAAAACAAGTTAAAATGCCTAGGTTCTCAAAAATAAAAGCCAATATCCTAATTTTGGAATGAACAAAAACAAGCGCTTGGGAAAAAAGTCAAGGCGTGTTCACTGATTGTTATTAGAATAAACACGCTAATTTTTTTTGGTGGGGTAAAGGCAGCTAGGAAGCGGGGTGAAGACAGGAGAGAAGATAAAAGCAGTATGACGTCGCAGAGGCGGGAAGAGCAATCATGCTTTTGTGATACATTTATCTAGGTCACTTACGTTGACGGTCGGTCGATGTTTGTTTAAGCAATGTTTTGTTTTTCTTTTTCGCCGCGCATTTCTATGTGCCTGAAAGCCGATGTATCAAATGGTGTTGGGGAAGGGATGGTTATAAAAAAGTAATTGTTTTTTTATTACTATCAATACAAATGTTATCATTAGGCTACTGGGGAATGCTTGCTAGTGACAAGATTTTAATATATTTGTTTCTGTTACTTTTATATAAGTTCGTTCGGTTCGGTTCGGAGTCCGTCACTTTAAAGTTCGGGTTCGGTTCGGTTCGGTCACCGGCAGAGTTCGGGTTCGGTTCGGTTCGCTAGAAACCACAGTTCGAGTTCGGTGTGTTCGGTTCGGGTTCGGTTCGATTCCCATCTCTAATCTATTGCCAGCTATTATACGGACAAGCAATCCTCAAAGTTGGCAATAAGACAAATACATTAAGACGCAGTTCATCCCTGTGTTGATGCTGATGTTATTTTAGTGTGTTCGTATGTTTATCTGTGCATGACCTTTATGATAAACGCCTTTGATGAACTTTCTTTGAAAATAACGTCTTAATCTTAACGAACCTTGACACCAAGTTAAGTCTCTGTGGATTTATTTCAGATTTATCAAGCATACATATTAGATCTCTCTCTCTCCAAAGATAACGTGAAAAATTCAAGCTTTTGCGTTTGTTATATTCATTACAAAATTTGTCAAAGCTGATAGAGCGAGTAAATTATTGTTGTTTTTTTTTGTTTATTTAAAGGCATGGACGAATGTGGTATTTGATTGCTTTGATCATTTTACATCAAGTTCGAGGTGCAATGAATATGGTGGCACTTAGGGGGGAAAGGGCAGGGTGAATATCATCTCAAATCCTCCAGTAGCGAAGCAGCAATGGTCGGATCTATGGTGATATGAACATGATTAGTTTAGCCGTTCTTTAATATCGTGCTCGAGGTGCAATGAATATGGTGGCACTTGGGGGGATAAGAGGGGGAGATTCAGCTCAAATCCTTCTGTAAGAAAGCAGCGACGGTTGATGTTATGATAATCTAAACACAGCTAGTTGTGCGTGACAGTGCGGTAATTTAACCTTACCTGGCTAAAGGTAAGTACTAAAAAATATATAAAATAACAACAAATAACAAACATAACAAAACGGAAATAATGTACTTAAATTGAACTACGGGTTTTCCCGTTTCTTCTTATTCTCCTCTTTACGTCCTAGTAGTTATATTATAAATATTATTTCCTTTTTAATTCTAAAAAGTATGGTTTACCACGGGTGTCAGATATCACTGTTGTCATTATTTAACGACACTGTGTTGGCATGATAGGTAATACTATCAGTATATAAAAAAAACATCACCATTATAATGGAGGTTAAGTGAATGGCTTTAATCAAAAACATGATGGATGACACTTCTCTTATCTTATACATTACAGTCGCTCCTTCTATAAAGAAGATTATTGCGTCTTACGCAATTAGATGACATTTCACTATGGTATGAAATGCTCAATTTCTATCAGAAGGGTCTCAAAACCCATTAGCAAAAAACAAAAAAGTAAGAAAAATTGCTTAGTTCCGAAATGTTGGAATCTAAAACTTCGAATTTCAGTTTAACTAAACGACCAATTGCTCTTAAATATGTATTAAAGTCCTAGGATGGACTTTTGTGTTATGTTAACAAACATAGCGCGTTTACGAAACTAAAATGAGCACTAAACCTTACTAACGGGGCACAGAGACCGGTCGGCAGAGCGCTCGGCTGGCGTACCGAAGGTCATGCGTTCGAATCCCGGTTAAGGCTAGGATTTAGTATCGGGTCTGGAGCGTGTCCCTGAGTCTACCCAGCTCTGAGGGGTACCTGACGTTAATCGGGGAAAGTAAAAGACGGCTGGGCATTGTGCTGGCCACACAATCCCCCTGGTATACCGTGGTTACAGAAACTGGTGAACGCTGCTTCACCAGCCCTATGGATTAATTTGGTCCGAAGGGATATTTTACTTTAAAATTGACCGAAAACTAAACGTAATTTTAAAAAAAATTAACTTAACTAGACAATAAACCTACCCTAACAGGAATCAACATATCCGAATCCAATCAATCGCGTTGTGTAGAAACAATCCATTTTCCGATATCCAATGGATACATCCCGGAAATCCAGGTACCAGCTTCCTTCAGTGTATTGTAAATTGTCGTGTTACAAATTCGGGTTCATGATATTGTTATGTGTTTAGATTATATCTTGTTTCCCTCCTATGTAACTAACTGCACCACTGCCAGGGCCCTAGTCCTGACCTCTAGTTGAACTCTGCTACTGTTGCGTCAAGAATTGTTGTTTACTAGAGTGTACCTAGATCATTCTTTCACCCTCTGGAACATGTTAGAAAGAGATGTTGACAATTTTTGTGAGTTATTCTTAGCCTACTTTTATTCTAGAAATCTCTAACATGTATAGTATAAATATAGGAGATTCGCGTGATAGAAAAAAAGTTTTTACATCGATGTAGTATTCTTGAGTCTTGGTTTAAGCATATTGTAAGCGCATCAGTGGCAGAGCTGTATTGTATCTTTTATGTACCTGTACGCATTATTACATTGTTGTTTTATTCTGTTGTAAGGATATTCGTGAGTTGATTTTTCTTTTCTATTTTTCTTTTGATATTAATTTGACTTAGTATATAAATTGTTTTAAAATTGGTATCGTCTGAAGGGTTGTTTTATAAAATAAATTATTTTAATTTTTATTAATTAAGTTAGCTACAAATAATTAATATTGTTTGTTATTTATTATAACCTCTTTAACGAGACCACTTAATTTAAATTTAATACTACAGGAGGTCTGTAATAAAATTGGGGGCTCTTCCTACGGATATAAATATTATATAATATTTATTCATAGAAAAGAAATTTTAAAATTTTCTTTTACTTTTCTTTAGACGATACCAAGTTTTATACATTGTAAGTGCTGACCAAAAACTTTTCTCTCTTAGTTGATTGTTTAAATTAAGGTTATAAATTAACATGGATTATCAGGCTTTCATTGCTAATCCATCTTTGCAAGAACTCGACCAATGCAGCAGAAAGGATCTGTTGGCTATTTCTAAACTTTTAGGACTCAAAATCAAATCTAGTGCTGTAAAACAAGTTATTAGAGATAGTATAGTCCTACATTTTGTCAACGAAGAATTTTTGCCAGAAGAGGCGTTATCCACAATTAGTAGAGAAGGAAACGAAAACACACCCAATGTTGTAGATTTAGAAATACAGCTAAAAATTAAGCAGTTGGAAATTGAAGCACAAAAAGAAGCACACTTAGCACAAAAAGAAATAGAACGGATGAGATGTGAGAAAGAAATAGAATTAAAGAAATTAGAAATAAGCTCTAAAACTCCAACAGATCTTCCTACCACCAATCAGAATGTGGACCCAGCTAAATACTTAAAACTTATTCCACGTTTTGTGGGAAATGTGGATAATTATTTTGTTCAATTTGAACTTGTTGCCAAAAATTTTGCTATTCCTGAAACGCTGTGGTCCTCGCTGTTACAAACTGTTCTGACTGGTAGGGCTGCAGAGGTGTTCTGCTCACTCACTGGGGAACAACAAAGGGACTACCAAGTTGCTAAGCAACTAATTTTGAAATCTTTTGAACTTGTCCCTGAGGCTTATCGAAAACAGTTCCGTGAACTACGTAAACTGGATGGCCAGACCCATGTTGAGTTCTTACGAGAAAAGCAGAGAAGGCTAGATCGCTGGCTGACATCTAAAGAGATTGGTTCTGACTATGCAAAGCTCAAGAACTTGATTCTGATGGAGGAGTTTAAGAATTGTGTCCGGCTGGACGTCCGAACACATATGGCAGACCGTGGCGAAGATGATGTGTACAAGGCAGCAGTGTTGGCCGACGACTTCGTCATCTCCCATCAGTTCGCAAAGTCCACAGCCGATGTTAGGCCGAAGCAGCCGAAACTGCCCGAAGAAACAAACAGCACTTCAATAAAAAACACTCATGACAAGAAGGTGACACAACCAAAAGCCTCATGCATATACTGCAAGAAAGAAGGACATAAAGTGGAAGAATGCTATAAATTGAAAAGGAAAAACGAAAAGGCTTCTCCGAAACCTACTTTATGTGCCGTGTCCTATACAACAGAACAATTTTTACTCACTCAAGCTAATGATACTAAGCCTGCCACACCAAGCTCTACTGACTCTACTACATCGTCAACATACTCATCAAAGAGTTCTTCTACATCGTCAAGATGTTCTACACTTTCATCAAAGTGTTCTACTACATCGTCAAGATGTCCTAAATACTCGTCAAAGAGTTCTAATACATCGTCAAGATGTCCTCAATACACAACAAAGTGTTCTACTACATCGTCAAGATGTTCTCCACACTCATCCGAGTGTTCCACTACATCGTCAAGATGTCCTCAATACACGTCAAAGTGTTCCACTACATCGTCAAGATGTCCTCAATACACGTCAAAGTGTTCCACTACATCGTCAAGATGTCCTCAATACACGTCAAAGTGTTCCACTACATCGTCAAGATGTCCTCAATACACGCCAAAGTGTTCTACTACATCATCAAGATGTTCTCAGGACTCCAAAGAGAGTTTATCAACTACATCATCAAGATGTTCTCATGACTCCGAATCGAGTTTATCAACTACATCACCCAGATGTTCACAAGACTACAACACAAGTTTGTCAACTACATCACCAAGATGTTCTCAAGACTCCATCGAGAGTTCTAACAAAGTCCAGATGTCTACATCAGTCACCCCTGATGTTTTAGAGGAGTTCAAGCCTTTCATTTCGGAAGGATTTATATCACTACCAGGTGATCATACCAGTCTGCGACCTGTAACAATTTTGAGAGACACAGGTGCCTCGCAATCGCTACTGCTTGAAGGCATTCTTCCCTTATCAAACGCAACTGCAACGGGGAAAAGCATACTCTTAAGAGGCGTAGAACTAGGTTGCCTAGATGTACCTCTCCATCTCATTGATCTCAAGTCAGATCTTGTTTCTGGACCTGTGGTTGTAGGTGTCCGACCAACATTACCATTGGAAGGCATCTCGTTGTTGCTAGGCAATGACTTAGCTGGTGGGAAGGTTATCGCCGAACCCATTGTCACTCATGAACCTCAACTATCTGCACCTGAAGAAGAAGATGATCCAGAATTATATCCAGCATGTGCGGTAACTAGAGCCATGAGTTCACAAATCTCCAAAGAAAGGAGTACTTCCAAAAATAAATCAAACATTGAAGTGGACCTTGAGACCACATTCTTCTCCAAACTCGACGAAGATCCGAAATCAATCTCAGAAAAGCCGGTATCAACTCGAGAACAGTTGATCGAGGAACAGAAAAGGGATCCTGAGTTAGACAAACTCCGAGAAAACGCTTTGTCACCACAAGAAGCTGAAGAAGTACCTATATGTTACTACGTCAAAGATGATGTACTTCTAAGAAAGTTTCGACCACCAGACGCATCTGCAGATGAAGACTGGAGAGTTGTCCATCAAATTGTTGTGCCTGAGAAATATCGTGCTGACATTCTGAATATGGCACACGATTCTCCACTGTCGGGTCATCTAGGCGTCAACAAGACGTATCAGAAGATAACAAGTCACTTCTTTTGGCCTGGATTAAAGAAGCACGTCATTGAATACTGCAGATCGTGTCACCCTTGTCAAATGGTTGGCAAGCCAAATCAAACGATTCCTGTAGCTCCTCTCAAGCCGATTCCAGCATTCGAAGAACCTTTCAGTCGAGTCATCATTGACTGCGTTGGACCTCTTCCAAAAACTAAAGCAGGTCATCAATACCTACTAACCATTATGTGTGCTTCGACAAGATTTCCGGAGGCAGTTCCTTTGAGAAACATTAAAGCTCCTAACGTTGTCAGGGCACTCACAAAATTCTTCACTCTATTTGGTCTACCTAAGTCCATACAGTCGGATCAAGGATCTAATTTCAAAGCCACTCTTTTCAAACAAGTAATGGACCAATTGGGCATTAAACACTGCATGTCAAGTGCATATCATCCTGAGTCGCAGGGAGCCCTTGAACGCTTCCATCAGACCCTGAAGAACATGATAAGAACCTATTGCCATGAACATGAGAAGGACTGGGATGAAGGAATACACATGCTACTGTTTGCAGCCCGTGAAGCCGTCCAGGAGTCTTTAGGCTTCAGTCCGTTTGAATTGGTGTTTGGCCATACGGTTCGCGGTCCTTTAAAATATCTCAAAGAAATGTGGATGTCTCCGACACCCACTGAGGGACTTTTAGACCATGTCTTAAAAATTAAAAGTAGACTTTATGATGCCTGTAATTTAGCCAAAACAAATTTAAAGGAAAGCCAGTCTAAAATGAAAAACTGGTATGATAAAAAGGCCAGATTTAGATTGTTTGCCCCAGGGGACAAGGTTTTGGTATTTTTACCTTTACCTGGTCAACCATTACAAGCTAGATACTTTGGTCCATATGAGATAGAATCAAAAGTCAATGATTTAAATTATATTATTAAAACTCCAGACAGGAGAAAGAAAAGGCAACTTTGCCATGTAAATATGTTAAAGAAGTATGTCAGTAGAAATTCAGAAACAGATAGCAAGAATGTATCTGACCAGGTACAGTGTAATTTAAATCTAACCCCTGTTGTTCCTCCTGATATTGTAAAGGAGAAATTTGGTCAGTACAAATTGCCAAATTCTTTTATACTTAAAAATTTGGATCAAAAGCTGTCACATCTGCCACTGAAAGAGAAGATTGTAATTGAAAATGTAATTAAGGATTTTTGTAATATATTTCCTGATGTGCCAAATAAGACTAATTTAATTGTACATGATGTTGATGTTGGTGATGCAACTCCGGTCAAGCAACACCCATATAGAGTTAATCCTGAAAAGTTAGAAGTTCTTAGATCTGAAATAAAGTATATGCTTGATAATGACATTATTGAACCAAGCTCAAGCAATTGGAGCTCACCTTGTGTTTTGATCCCTAAACCAGACAAAACATTTAGATTCTGTACAGATTATAGGAAAGTAAATACTTTTACAAAATCTGATTCCTTTCCAATTCCTAGAATTGATGATCTTATTGATCGTATTGGTGATGCCACCTACATTACCAAGATTGATTTATTATCAGGATATTGGCAGGTACCTCTATAAGACCGTGCCAAAGAAATATCAGCATTTGTTACACCAGATGGGTTGTATCAATATAAGGTTATGCCTTTTGGGATGAAAAATGCCCCTGCTACTTTTCAAAGAATGATTAATAACCTCATTGCTGACCAGGAGAATTGCAATGCCTACATTGATGATGTAATTATTTACAGCAAAGATTTTTTACATCATGTTAAGCAGTTAAGATCTCTTTTTGAAAAATTGTCAAAAGCCAATTTAACTGTTAATTTGAATAAGAGTGAATTTTGTCATGCTCATGTAGAATACTTGGGTTATGTTGTGGGACAGGGTCATATAAAACCTGTCACTGCTAAAGTTGAAGCTATTAAAGCACTCCCTACTCCCACTGATAGAAAACAACTCAGAAGATTTTTGGGAATGGCTGGTTATTATAGAAAGTTTTGCCAAAACTTTTCCATAATTGCCAATCCTTTAACAAATCTGTTGAAAAAGAATGTTACATTTCTATGGACAGATTCTTGTCAAAAAGCCTTTGAACAACTTAAAGTTGTATTATCTCAATCTCCTATTCTATTGGCTCCTAATTTTCAAAAACAATTTAAATTAGCAGTAGATGCCAGTGACATTGGGATAGGTGCTGTTCTTTTTCAGGAAGACAATCTTTATATAGACCATCCAATATGTTTCTTTTTTAAGAAGTTTAATACTCATCAAAGAAATTACTCTACTGTAGAAAAAGAATGTTTAGGACTTATCCTATCCCTTCAACAATTTGAATTCTATGTTAAGGGCTCAAATCTACCTGTACTGGTTTTCACAGACCATAATCCTTTAACATTTTTACACAAAATGAGTTGTAAAAATCAACGATTGTTAAGATGGAGTTTATTTTTACAGGAATATAATCTAAATATTCAACATATCAAAGGCATTGATAATGTTATTGCTGACACATTATCCCGCTGTTAAAAAATAATTTATTATTATGTTTATTATTGTACATCCGGTAACATCCTGTTTAATGTACTACTACAGTATATTTAGTGTATCTTATACATTTTTAATTAAGCTGTAAAAAGATTTACATTTCTTACTAAATGTAAACTTTTTATTTTTAGGAGGGAGGTGTTATGTGTTTAGATTATATCTTGTTTCCCTCCTATGTAACTAACTGCACCACTGCCAGGGCCCTAGTCCTGACCTCTAGTTGAACTCTGCTACTGTTGCGTCAAGAATTGTTGTTTACTAGAGTGTACCTAGATCATTCTTTCACCCTCTGGAACATGTTAGAAAGAGATGTTGACAATTTTTGTGAGTTATTCTTAGCCTACTTTTATTCTAGAAATCTCTAACATGTATAGTATAAATATAGGAGATTCGCGTGATAGAAAAAAAGTTTTTACATCGATGTAGTATTCTTGAGTCTTGGTTTAAGCATATTGTAAGCGCATCAGTGGCAGAGCTGTATTGTATCTTTTATGTACCTGTACGCATTATTACATTGTTGTTTTATTCTGTTGTAAGGATATTCGTGAGTTGATTTTTCTTTTCTATTTTTCTTTTGATATTAATTTGACTTAGTAAATAAATTGTTTTAAAATTGGTATCGTCTGAAGGGTTGTTTTATTAAATAAATTATTTTAATTTTTATTAATTAAGTTAGCTACAAATAATTAATATTGTTTGTTATTTATTACAACCTCTTTAACGAGACCACTTAATTTAAATTTAATACTACAGGAGGTCTGTAATAATATTTCAATCATGACTTTCGTGGCACAACTCCCCCTTCCCCTTCTCAAACACCACCACCCCTACACCCTACACCCTCGAGGGCGTTCTAGGACTTCTCGACCCACCCCTTTACCCCCGCCCACTCTGCCACCACCTTCCGTTTTGTTTGTTCCGTTTTTTTTTAAATTTGTTTGTCTTTAAGAAGGAAAACAGAAAAATGGAAAAACAAATAAATATTACACTGTGCAACCCTTCTCCCCTCACGCCCCAGCCCCCTTTTAGGTTCAACGACACTGGTCACGTGTGAAAGACAGGAAACGATCGGGTCGCCCGTATAAGACACGCATGCGCGATGAAGGTCGTGATAAAAACACAACAAACAGAATAAAAAACAGACGAGGACAGAATGAAAAGAAGGGAAATAACTCAATAGATAACGATCGGTTAAACAGAGTAATCCTACCATTGTTTGTTGTGTTACAAATAACTGCAGGTTGGTGGCTCATTTGAATACGACCCTGGGCAGTGTACTTGAAACCAGACGAGATTTAAAAAAAAAAGCGGAGGAGGTCCCAATATCTATTACAATGTTGGAAATGGAGGTTGGGGACTTGGGGAATAATGAAATACTATGGGCTTAGAAAAGGGTTAACAGTAAAGATATTTGTGTGGAATATATTAATTGTAAGGATTCAAGGAACTAGCTAGGCGCCCGGAGCTAACTTCTGGATTTCTAAGTCCTCCCCCCAATAGTGCAATTACACAACTGCTTTTTTCAAATAAAGAAAATTAAATACATGTATGTGTCTGTCAGTTACTTGTCAGTGTATAAATGAGAGATCAGGAGAAAGAGAGAGAGAGAGAGAGAGAGAGAGAGAGAGAACTAAAGAGACAAAGAGAAAGAAAGAAAATCTAGTGAAAGAGAGAGGGAGAGAGGGGTTGAGAAAGAGTGCGAGACAGATAGAGTAAGAGATAAAGAGAGAGAGAGAGAGAGAGATAAAGAGAGAGAGAGAGAGAGAGAGAGAGAGATAAAGAGAGAGAGAGAGAGAAATTTAGAGATAGAGAAAGAGGGATATATTGTAACGCTAGTTAGAAACAGACAGACATGGAGTGAAAGACAGTAATATAGAGAGAGACGCAGGGAGAAATTGAGAGAGAGAGAGAGAAAGAGGGAATAGGAGAGACTGGAACTAAGAACTAAGGGAGAGAAACAGAAACCGAGACTGGCATAAAACAAGGGAAATATTTTAAGACTGAAGGATAAAGCCAAAAATAAAACCGCAATCTTCTATTTGTTATCAAATAATTATATTCAATCTAAGAACGTTTCGTAAGCTACAAGACTTCTACATACCGGTACGTTCTAGAAGCCAGACTAATGAGCAGACGAACCAATCACGTGACATATAACCGACATCATAACAGACATCAGTAATACTCACTACGTCAAATATATGTCCGTTAATTAGAGATTATAGAGCTCATCGTTGTAGATCCCGTTTTACTTGACACAATGCCCAGCCGCCTTTACTTTATCCCAACTAAGGTCAGGTACCCAGTAGAGCTGGGTGGATTCAGGGACGCCCTCCAGAACCGGGAACCAATCCTTCACCAGGATTTGATCCCAGTACCATTCGGCACGCCCCTTCTATACCGAAGATTATGGCGTCCTAGGTGTATACGTGGCTTGATATTAGCCTTGCATTTTTTTTTATTATTGCTTTCAATGATGTTCAAGTTATTTTTTTTTTGCCTGGTTTGTTCAGACAACCCAATCCATACCCGGTTGCAGAAAAAAATAGAACCAATATGCGTTTGTTCTGGCGATGCGTTCATTACCCGTGTGACAAATAAATAAATGTAATAATTCGCACAGGAGGATGACCGGGCTGGAATCTAGATCCCTTAACTGTTCAATTTCCTTTTACCAATCTAGCTGGCTAGTTTGGACCACAGGAAAGACAAGCCAGTCTGGGAATTTTTTTGTATGAATTTTTTTTTCTCTGCATTAGGCAAAAGGTGAAGTATTATTCTACCACACGACCTGTCTTACTTTTAAAAATTTTCTCTCCTTGATCACGCATGATCAGTAAATAGTTGTGTGTGTGTGGTTGCGGTGTGGTTGTAGGAGGGTGCGGTGTGGCTGTAGGTAGGGTGGGGGCTCCTTTTACCTGTCTCTGTTTACACCTGTGTTGTTATGACTCGTGTTATTTGGTATTACCTTTATTATGCCCTGTTACAAAATGAAAACGTCATATTATACACCTGTAGGTGGTGCAGATGTAGTGTGCATGTCGACTGGGCATTGATAGAGCGATAAATAGGAGATTTTAAACACAACACCCCAAAAACACGACAGAGGCGTAGCGCGTTGTCAACGAGATAATGAGATAATCGTTGACCAAATGCTGTCTAGTTTCAAGGCGTAATCAATCAACAGATGAATAATCCCTAAACGGTGTGTCTTTGTATGTGTGTGTGTGTGGGGGGGGGGGGGGCAGTCAAGTTCTCATACACATTTGTAATTACCTGGGGGGCAGTCAAGTTCTCATACACATTTGTATTTACCTAATCTGTTCTGAGGAAGTCGGGAAAGTTACGGAAAGAGACGGAAAATTACGGAGAATGAATAATTCTACATAGAATTGGCGTTTGGGTGTGCCAGTGGTGGCCCACGGGTTTCAACACGACCCACCAAGCCCCTTACTGCTCTAAGAGAAGTTGAAAAAATATATTTTTAGTAATAATGTAAAAAAAAATTCATGTTTGGCCCGCCAAGTTCTAATGCATTTCTTATGATAGGACGGGTAAGGGGTGGGGGGAGGCGTGGTGGCCGAGCTTCAGCACTCTCGGCTGGCAATCCGATGGTCCTTGGTTCGAATCCTGGTGCGGTCTAGGATTTTTTCCCCCTTTGTGAAGGGTGTCCACCAGCTCTGATGGGTACCTGACCTCGGTTTTTGGTAAAGTAAAGGCGTCTGTGCATAGTGCTGGCCACACAACCCCTAGTAGCCACAGAAGCTGGTGAGCGCTTCACCGGCCCTATGGATTAATCTAGTCCGACGGGATACTTCACTATTTTTAGTATTAGCACAATGACTTTCTATAGACGTATATTATATTTAAAATAAAATCACACAGACATGAACAAATAATAATGATTGATAATGTTATCTTTCTAACAAACTTGGAAACAAATTTATCACGTTCATTAAACAAATACGTTATTTATCACGTTCATTAAACAAATACGTTATTTATCACGTTCATTAAACAAATACGTTATTTATCACGTTCATTAAACAAATACGTTATTTATCACGTTCATTAAACAAATACGTTATTTATCACGTTCATTAAACAAATACGTTATTTATCACGTTCATTAAACAAATACGTTATTTATCACGTTCATTAAACAAATACGTTATTTATCACGTTCATTAAACAAATACGTTATTTATCACGTTCATTAAACAAATACGTTATTTATCACGTTCATTAAACAAATACGTTATTTATCACGTTCATTAAACAAATACGTTATTTATCACGTTCATTAAACAAATACGTTATTTAATACGTTCATTAAACAAATACGTTATTTATCACGTTCATTAAACAAATACGTTATTTAATACGTTTTTAAACAAATACGTTATTTATCACGTTAATTAAACAAATACGTTATTTATCACGTTCATTAAACAAATACGTTATTTATCACGTTCATTAAACAAATACGTTATTTAATACGTTCATTA
The DNA here is from genome assembly GCA_949126835.1 of Anisus vortex. NCBI lineage: Eukaryota > Metazoa > Mollusca > Gastropoda > Planorbidae > Anisus > Anisus vortex. The sequence goes on from OX421495.1 coordinate 1,959,265, forward strand.
AACAAATACGTTATTTATCACGTTCATTAAACAAATACGTTATTTATCACGTTCATTAAACAAATACGTTATTTATCACGTTCATTAAACAAATACGTTATTTATCACGTTCATTAAACAAATACGTTATTTATCACGTTCATTAAACAAATACGTTATTTAATACGTTCATTAAACAAATACGTTATTTATCACGTTCATTAAACAAATACGTTATTTATCACGTTCATTAAACAAATACGTTATTTATCACGTTCATTAAACAAATACGTTATTTATCACGTTCATTAAACAAATACGTTATTTAATACGTTCATTAAACAAATACGTTATTTATCACGTTCATTAAACAAATACGTTATTTAATACGTTTTTAAACAAATACGTTATTTATCACGTTCATTAAACAAATACGTTATTTATCACGTTCATTAAACAAATACGTTATTTATCACGTTCATTAAACAAATACGTTATTTATCACGTTCATTAAACAAATACGTTATTTATCACGTTCATTAAACAAATACGTTATTTAATACGTTCATTAAACAAATACGTTATTTATCACGTTCATTAAACAAATACGTTATTTATCACGTTCATTAAACAAATACGTTATTTATCACGTTCATTAAACAAATACGTTATTTATCACGTTCATTAAACAAATACGTTATTTAATACGTTCATTAAACAAATACGTTATTTATCACGTTCATTAAACAAATACGTTATTTAATACGTTTTTAAACAAATACGTTATTTATCACGTTCATTAAACAAATACGTTATTTATCACGTTCATTAAACAAATACGTTATTTATCACGTTCATTAAACAAATACGTTATTTATCACGTTCATTAAACAAATACGTTATTTAATACGTTTTTAAACAAATACGTTATTTATCACGTTCATTAAACAAATACGTTATTTATCACGTTCATTAAACAAATACGTTATTTATCACGTTCATTAAACAAATACGTTATTTATCACGTTCATTAAACAAATACGTTATTTAATACGTTTTTAAACAAATACGTTATTTAAGTTAAAAAAAACAACAACTGGTTTCACATTTTCCAACCTTGTTAATTTATTTCATTCTCCTGCGCCCTCTGCTCACCCTCCCTCCTCCCGCCCCATCCCATCCTCATTCCCTTCACTCCCACGTTAGTTTCTACTTTAGAAGAAAAAAGAAAATGGCGTCTTCATTCATTGCGAATCTTGTTACAAAATATCCAGGCGCCATAAATAAAACCCAGAGTTTCCATTAAGTCTTGAATGAGAGGACCCACCCCCCACCCACCCATCCCCCAAGGTAATTTATGCCATGATCACTTCATTACGCCCCCACCCCACCCCCCAAATACACCACCTTTTTTATATTTTCCACCCAACTATAACTTTCAAGCACTCGGAGTTATCTCTTCTTTTCTGTTCTGTTGTTACTTTTTTCTTTTACTGTCAATAAATTACTTTTCTTTTTTTTTTCCAAAGGGACATCACCACCACTTTCAAATAGCATTGCAGACGTTTTGCTATTGATATTTCTACCGCTGCTACCCACACTACGTAATAGTCTGTCCGGGAGTCGTTCGTTATGTTCTATTTATTTGTGTGCGTATATTCCAGAATTGCTACTTTTTTTTTTTGGCGGAGTGTTAAAATCAGGGACAGGCACAATAGCGTAACTGATCCAATGCGCAACTGGGATACGAATTAATGGCGCATTACCAGATGGCACCTTGTTATTACTGTAACCGAACGCTCCATTTTTTAGTTTTGTTTTAACAATAGATCTTCACTTAACATAGACGTCTGCAAAAGAAGTTTAGTAGGAAAGGGATTAGATGTGTCTTTATTCCAGTATTCCAGAAAGTATGATGGCTTTCTTCTTTAGGATGTGTAAACTTTAGAAAAAACAGCCAAAAGTCAAATTTTAAATGGCAGATTTCTGAAGACTCTGATAAATTGTAACAAAAATGTGCAATGCTGTTTAAAATATGTTAAATATGGAATTGGTCTCACATACTGTATCCAGAATTTCATGACTTCACTTAACGCATTTCCCTGGTGGGCGTCTCAAAGTCACGACCTCCCCCCCCCCCCCCCCCCCCCCCGCTTTTTTTTTTATTAACAGAGTGAAAGACTTGATTTAATGAAATTCAATTTGACAATATTCTGAAGTAGTGGATCCCAAGATGGCGAATTTGGTAGTAAGTGACACTTCCTTTATTCCGCATAATGATGACTTCTGCTGATAACTTCTGCTGAGTTTAGCGTTTGGTGACTTCTCGTGGCGTGGTCATGTATGAAATATCTTAGTCTGTGTTGGATGTACATGTTAAATGATCCTAAGCTAGCGAATATTTACTACAGAGTAACACCAATTGTTAAATCGCTAAACCTAGAAACACTAGAGGACAGAAGGGCAAAGAGTAAAGTAGTAATAATGATTAAGGCATTAAATTCTAATTTAGAAATGCAACGCAATAACAACCTGTTGCAATGCTCAGATAAGCATAAGGACAAAAACACTTTCCTTATCTCTAATGCGAGAACAAATGCATTTAAGTACTCTTTCTTGTCGAGCGGCATTCGGACATGGAATGGGTTACCGGAAAAAAACAAGTAAAACCAGTAACTTAACATCATTTAAAACAATAATAAAAATGCAAGACCACCGATGTGCGTAGGATACATAAATCTTCTTTATAGAAGGAGCGTCTGTAATATATAAGATAAGATAAACTAGTGGCTCTGTGTATTGAACATTGGTGTATATCTCTATAGGTTCAAGATGATGTAGAAAGCAAATATGGGAAAATATATTGTTGCATAGCCAAATTAATAAACCAAGGCCCTATCACTTACGGAATTTTTCCGTTGTACACCTAACCCTAAATGCCCCTCTTTTTTTTTTAAAGCAATACACATTTTATGTATAGCTTTATACGCTGCAACAAATTTACTAATAAACCCTAGAATTCAATATATTTTTTTTTAATATGGCCTCCAGATGGTGACGTCACAGAGGTATTTTCCCATTAAGTAGGCCCTACTTTGTTTCTCATCTTTACCTAGGCCTCGTGTTGGCTGCAGGCAATTTTGTCTTGTAGAATACATTGTTCATACATAGGTCACTGCCTTTTATATTGTTCTTAAAATTAGATCTAGGTGATAATTATGACATGAACTATTATCAGGTAGAAGGAAATTCCACCTCATTCACCCTCGATAGATCATCACTGAAAATTGGTTGAGCCAATCAGCCCTTTCAAATTTATGATTATTCCCATTGGCTGATTTTAAAACCACTGATAATGCACTTTTTACAAGCCAATAAACTTTTTTTTCAGGGAATCCCCACCCTGGTGCAAAACTGAGAAAACGCCATTTGGTGTGAAGACGATTCTTTGCAATACGCGCGACATGAAGACATTAGTGGTCTGCGCCTGGAGGCGGTGAATCCTGACTGGTTCCAGTCTCCATTAACCACGCAGTCTCCCCTCTGCTTAAAATCAATAGCTCCAGTATATACAGTAATGAGTAAATCAGCAAGATGCAGACACAAAAATCTCCTGTTGTCTCAAATAAATAGAAGAAAAATTGGTAATTTTCTTTTTATATTAACTTTGTAAAACTGATTTGTCTAGAAAAAAATACATGCTTATTCTTTGCCCGTCGGGGCAGCTGTATGGTTTATTTAAAGATTAACCTACTTTACGACAGAATGAGTAGATACAATTGTTTGCGTTTTTTTACGTTTATATTTATATAAATTACTATAAATGTAGATGGGTTCATTCAGATGATTTGATGTGGATGATATTGACTAGATAGGATTATGCCTAATTCAACGGAATTAGTTTACAAATATGAAATCCCTCGAGACTGTGTTCCTATCTTGTTCCAATCATAAGAGTTGAGACTTTTTTTTTTCTAAACGTTTTATTGTAAGTAAAAGTAGAGTAATCCACGTCGGACCAACTTGATCCACAGGGCTGGTGATGCAGCGTTCACCAGTTTCTGTGGACATGGCATACTAGGGGAATCTGTGGCCAGCACAATGCTTTTATTTTGCATTGGACTCTATTAAGGCTTAGAGATTATTTGTGTACTCCAATATATGTTCTAGTAGTCTCTATATATTTCTAGCACGTATTTTCCTTAAAATTTAGACTTCTTTGGGAAAACCCTTTCTAGTACGCAGAGGTGTAATTAGTTGTTCTGTTAAAGCTACTTTTCTTTTATTGACAAGTACACTTTAATTTT